>JAVSCE010002613.1:0-571854 GCA_032199065.1 Smutsia gigantea
TTTTATCTCTCTCTTCCTCAGCTGCTCTGTACTCCTGTTTTCTGTTTTCTATTCCATTAACAGTCTCTCGCATCTCATCCATTCTGCTGTTAAGCCCGTCGATCGCTTGTCTGATTTCTGTATTGTCTTTCCTCAGTTCCCTCACTTCCTCCCTCAGCTCTTGCACATTTCTCTGTAGGTCCATCAGCATGGTTATGACTTTTATTCTAAATTCTTTTTCAGGGAGGCTGTGCATTTCCATCCCTTCAGACTCCCTCTCTGGGGTTGTCTGGTTGATTTTGGTCTGAACCATATTCCTCTGTCTTTTCATGGCTGTATAATTTGGTCACTGATAGTTGCCACGTATGTCAGCTGGGCTCTTTAAGACTTTAAAAAGAGAAAAAAAAAAGAAAGAAAAAAGAAGAAAAAAAGAAAGAAAAGAAAAAACAAAAACAAAACAAAAAACAAAACAAAACAAAAAAAACAAAAATGCCCACCGGACGTAGATTCTGTGGGAATGCTCTAGGTGGCGCTATTGCCCCACTATTCCACAGCTGTGACTGTGCCGCTCCGCAGGGCCCTTTATCGCTCTGGCAGGGGTGGGAACGAATAGGAGGCTGTTGATCTCAGTGAGAAGTGTTAAGTATGGCTACGCTTCCTCAGTCGCCAGCTAAGGCGTCTGAAACTCCCCAGGGCTCCCAGCCTGCTGGGCTGAGTGTGCTGGGGCGATCCGGCTCCTCCGCTGGGCTCCTGTCCCTTTAAGACCGCTGAGGAAAGCGCGCACTTTTTTTTTCCTTCCCGGAGCCGGCTGCAAGCCCCCTGGCGCGTTCCCCGCTCAGATCCTGCCCCTCTGTCTCTCCAATCTCCGCTGCACTGCGCAATGTGGGTCAGCGCTCCCCGCGCAGATCACCGGGGCTGGCTACTTCGCGGGGTGCACTTCCACTCCCTCCCGGCTCTGAATCCTCTCCTCCCGCCGGTGCGCTGGGGTGGGGGAGGGCTCGGGTCCCGCCGGGTCGCGGCTCCGTATCTTACCCGCCTCTTGGGGTGCCGAGTCCTCTCGGGTGTAGCTGCACGCTGTGCGCTTTCCTGTGTATTCTCGTCTCTCTTTTAGGAATAGATGTATTTTCTGTGTTTTCGTAGATAAATATAGTGTTGGGAGGAGATTTCTGCCGCCCTGCTCACACCGCCATCTTCCCGGAAGTCGAATTTCAAGAATTTTAAGGAGAAATAAAGAAAGTTCTTGGTCTTTTAATTAATTTTTTTATATGAAAGCAAAAGCCAAGGAGGAAGAGATTATGTATAATCAGATATTTTCTTTACAAATGCAATTTCTGGATATTTCTTAGAGAACATAAATTTAAACGTTTTTTAAAAGTCCAAAGCAAAATTAAGAAAATCCGTATAAGTTTTATGTAAATATTCAGCCATGCCTTCATTCATTCATTCAATAAATATCTGCTATGCATCCATGTGCCTGGCATTGCTCTGGAGTATGGAGATTCAGAGGCGACCAACACAGATCAACTCCTTGCTCTCGTGAAGTCTGTAGGTCTCAGTGATTTAAAAAGTCACTTTGACTTTCTTTCTCTATCTTAAGATTGCTTTGATTATTCAGGATCTTACATAATTTTGTACAAAGTTTAGGATTGTCTGCTCAATTTCTATTTCAAAAATGTCACTGGAATTTTGACAGGGATTGCTTTGGATAGTATGGACATTTCAACAATATTAATTCTTCCAATCCATGACAGCAGAATATCTCCCATTTATTTCTGTCTTCAGTTTCTTTCATCAATGGCTAACAGTTTTCAGTATGCAGGTCTTTCACCACTTTGATAGGTATTTTACTCTCTCTGATGCAACCTTAAGTGGGACTGTATTCTTAATTTTTCTGCTAGCTTGTTACTATACTAGTGTATGGAAATGCAACATATTTCTGTATACTGACTTTGTACCCTGTAACTTTATTGAATTTATTTATTAGCTCTAACAGTTTTGGGTGGAGTCTTCAGGGTTTTCTACATATAAAATCATGTTATCCACAAATACTGACAGTTTTACTTCTTCCTTTCCAATTTGGATGTCTTTTATTTTCTTGCCTAATTGCTCTGGTTAGAACATCAAATATTGTGTTGAATAAAAATGGTGAGGGTGGGCATCCTTGCCTTGTTCCTGATTTTAAAGAAAAAGCTTCCAGCTTTTCACTGTTGAGTATGATACTGGCCGTGGGTTTGTCATGTACGATCTTTATTATGTTATCGTAACTGTGGTATCGGTTGTAATTTCTCTTTCATTTCTGATTTTATTTGAACCCCTTCTCTTTTTTCCTTGGTGAGTCTAGCTAACGGTTTGTTGATTTTATCATTTCAAAGAACCAGCTCTTAGTTTCATTTATCTTTTTTATTGTCTTGTTAGTTTTAGTTTCTATTTCATTTATTTCCACTCTGATCTTTGTCATTTCCTTCCTTCTACTAACTGTGGACTTCATTTACTCTTCTTCTAGTTCCATTAGGTATGAAGCTAGATTGTTTGAATTTTTCTTGTTTCTTGAGGTGGTCCTCTTTCACTACCTTCTTCCCTCCTAGTACTGTTTTTCCTGTACCCCAAAGATCTTGGTATGTCGTATTTCCCATTTTCATTTGTCTCAAGGTACTTTTTATATTTCTCCTTTGATTTGTTCATTGAGCCACTGGTTGTTCAGTAGCATGTTCTTTAATCTCCACCCATTTCATGGTTTTCCCAGGTTTTTTTTCCTGTAACTGATGCCTAGTTTCACCATTGGTTGTGAAAAATACTTGATATGATTTCAATGTCTTAAATTTATTGAGACTTGTTTTGTGGCCTAACATACAATCCATCCTGGAGAATGTTCCATGTGTACTTGAGACGGATGTGTATTCTGCTGTTTTGGGATGGAATGTTCTGTATATATCCATTAATGTATCATCTGGTCTGATGTAAAATTGCTGAAAGGATCCTAAAAGCAAGTAAAACTATCATTTGAATTAACTGCAGAGCAACCTCAAAAGAAGAAAGGCTTTGGGAATTGACTAGATTCATTCTTAAATGTCCAGGATAGTGACTGATACAAGCTTCACCATGGCATACACATCAAAGTTAAGGAGAAAGTCACAGGAATCAAATTTAGGATAAGATCACAACAGGGTAGCAGAAATTCCTTGAAATAAACATTCACCAAGTTGTCTAGTTCGGGTTCTCATAATCAACACGTTCTACCTACAGGAAAGACAATGTTCAAATGCAAGTTTTTTTAATTAAAAGTAGCTAATTAAAAGAAGGCAAGTGAGCAATCCCAAGAAAATGGAGAGGGGAGGGACTGAGATTGAGATTACCTGTCACTGGAAAAAACAAGCACACCCATCCCCACTTCGTTGTTCCATCAGGCCAAACTGTGGAAAGGATGTTACCACAATCATCCACCCTTGCAATTCTGTCTAATGACCTGGCATGGCAGGTGTCTGAAAAGAGAGTTTGTTACTTTTACTGGACTAAAACCTTAAGAGTTCTTTGAAATGTAGCACTGCCTCCTAAGAAGGAGTAGGCAGTGGTAAAGTATATAAAGAAAGGCAGAGAATTTATATTCTCTTTCCTGTTTGTGTCAAATTCACTACTTCTGACTAGACTTTTAAAAATATACTTGTAAGTTTCCATGTAGTAATCTCTCTTCAATTGCAGAATAATATCAGGTTTCTCAAAACCAGACCAAATGGTAGGAACACAATGGGTACTGGATAGAGATGTATGTCGTAAGTCTTTTTAGTTTTTTTTTTCCCCATGTATTGGAAGGCTTTTTTTTTTAACTGTAATTTTAAAAAAAGACATAACATAAAATCTTCCCTAGTAACAAATTTTAAAATGTACAATATTGTTAACTATATGCACATTATTGTACAGGTCTCTAGAATTTTCCCATCCTGCAAATAGAAAAACTTCTATACCCACTGAACAACTACTCCCCATTTCCTTCTCCGCTTTCTGCTTCTACTTTGTTTCTATGAGTTTGACTATGTGAGCCACAGCAGGTAAGGGGATCATGCAGTATTCATCCTTGTGTGACTGGCTGATTTCACTTAGCGTAATGTACTCAAGGTTAATCCATGTTTTAGCATGTGACACGATTTCCCTCTTAAGACTGAATAATATTCCGTTGTGTGTATATGTATACATGTACATAAATACGCACATACCAATGTCCTCATTCATTAATCTACTGATGGACATTTAGGTTATTTCTACTTCTTGGCCATTGTGAATACTGTTGTGAAGAACACAGGGGTGTAAATATCTTAGATTCTGCTTTCAATGCTTTTGGATAAATACCTAGAAGTGGGTTTGCTGGATAAGATGGCAGTGCTATTTTTAATTTTTTGAGGAATCTCCATGCTGTTTTCCACAGTGGCTGCGCCATTTTACATTCCCACTAACACTGCACCAGAGTTGTATTTTTCACCATCTTCACCAACATGTGTTTTTGCTGATATTTTTTTCAAAAACAGCCATCTTAACAGGTGTGAGGTGATATCTCATTGTGCTTTGGATGTGCATTTCCCTGATGATTAGTGATGTTTAACATCTTTTCATATACCTGTTGACCATTTGTATGTCTTCTTTCTATAGAACAAATATATATTCCATTCTCTATCCCTATTTTTAAAGTGAGTTTCTTTTTTATTGCATTGTAGGAGTTCCTCATTTAACACCTTATCAGATCAGTGGTTTGCAAATATTTTCTTCCATTGCATAGGCTGCCTTTTCACTCTGTTGATGATTTCCTTTGCTGTGCAGAAGCTTTTCAGTGTGATGTGGTCCTACTTGCCTACTTCTGCTTTTGTTGCCTGAGCTTTGCTGTCATATCCAGGAAATAATTAACAAGACCAATGTTTTAAAAGCTTTTCTCCCTATGTTTTGTTCTAGAAATTTTATGGTTTCAGATTTTATGTTTAAGTCTTTAATCTATTTTGAGTTGATTTTTGTTTATGCTATGAGTCCAATTTTATCCTTTGCATATGGATATCGTTTTTTCAACACTATTTGTTGAATAGTCTATCCTTTCCCCATTTTGTAATCTTGGCACCCTTGTTGAAGATCATTTGACCATATTAGCCTGGGTTTATTTCTGGGCTCTCTATTCTGTTCCATTGGTCTGTATGTCTGTCTTTATAGTAGTCCATATTGTTTTGAATACTGTAGATTATAAAATGTTTTGAAGTTAGGAAATAGAGGATAATACCAAACAAATTATAAGGAAAAAATTAGAAGGGGAGGTTAAAAAAAAAAGAGTAGAATATATGTTTTAAAATATACTTAAATCCAGTATGAAAATGACTGAAAGGAAACACATGGAGGAGAACAACCCATTAGACTAATAAACAGACCAAGTGACAGTTCAGTCAGCTACAAATTCTGGTTCAAGACTTCAGTATATATACAGATCTTTCTGAGCTTGCTTAGAGATTGGGCCAAGCAGGATGTGAGGAGAAGGTGTTGGGGTAAGGAAGGAAGAAAAGGGAAATTTGAGGGCTGAGATGGAGAAAAAGGAAGAGAGGTGCTTTGTGGGCTCTCTGGCCATATTTTATGAGCTTCTGCCCAAGTCTTGGCCAACCTGGTCACAGGAACACCAGAACAGAATAAGCAAAGTTTCTTTCATTGAACGTGCATTTGTCAAATGACTCCCATTGAAAGAAATTTAAATATGGATGTAGATAAATAGCAAGAAGAAAGAGATTTACAAAGCGGTTGCTGTGAATGCCAGTCATTCTCTAAGGGGAGAAGGGGGAGAGAAGAGAACTACCTTTTCCTGCACCCTGACCAAACATTCTGGACTGGGCTCCTCTGTACACGAGCCAGTCCAAATGGACAGCTGCGAACTGCGGCAGCGAGCACCACAATAGTGCAAACTTTTATTCCTTTAGTGGCCCCCTGTGGATCTCTAGCGTGATAACAATACTCCATGCTCAAAAGTCCCATGGAGTAAGTGTGGTCACCTCATGGTGAGGGCATTAAAGCAAGGGCTACAGAAATAGAGCACAATTAACCCAATTCACCTTTTTGATATTTGTGATCAAATCTCACAACTCCTTACCCAGATATATACCTGGGCGTTTGCCTTTTTATCTGAGGCACCTGACTTCATAGAAGAGTAGCTAGGAAGAAAACACAAAGGAGGGAAAAAGACAAAAGTGAAGAAAACTAATGGAGATAATGAACATGGACAAGGAAAAGGGAGCATAAAGATTCAAGATACAACCAAAGGTTTCTTTAAAGATGCTCAGTTAGTTATGAATCAATAATTCTTATATTGATTTTAAAGTAACTTTCTAGGATCATGCTGATGTTTCAAATAACCAGATCCAATTTATGTAGAACCTTGTATTAACCGGCAATTTCCCTTGTTTTTCTTTTATTGCATTATATACATTCTTGGTAAGCTAACTTCTAGACCAGTAAGGTTAAGTTCAAAAATCCCTCTCTCAAGAAAAAGAATGTGACAAGATGATAAATTAATATTGAGTATTTATTCTCCCCCAACCATTAGCTTCTGTAATATATCCTGAGCTTGAAAGAAATCCAACTCAATCACTTACACCTTCCATATTTGCATTACTGAACAGTGTGGACTGCTGATCATAACGATTACCTGAATAGTGTGGACCGGTGTTAATGGTTATCTGGACAATTTCTAGAATCCGAATTTGTCTGAGATTGTCAGATATTTAATAGTCTGCCCTTTAGAGTAGCAAATTTAACTAATTCATTTTTTAAAAAATAGCCAATTTTAAATCCAAAAGCTTAATTAATCAGCAGTATCCCATTTTTTTCAGCATTCCAGCTGTTATGACCTGGGGCTATTTTAACAACTTTTAAACTATGTCTGGCCCAAGTCAAAGGTTCCCAGCAATATAACAATCTAAGAAATACAATTAAAAATAAGAACTACAGTCATAAATATAACAGTCCTTCCCTCTAGCTTTTAGCTTTAGCATGCTGAGCTGTCACAGCCCCTTTGCCAGCCATGGAAAGTGACCGTCATCATAGTCTGGCGGCTGGCTGTTAAGAGAACAGTCGGGAGAGCAGCTTTCCATCTGCAGCCCTGCCCTGCCGCATTGTCACACCCACGGTGAAATGCAGTCAGTCTGACTCAACAACACTCATAATATGCAAACTCCTACAGTGGTGTACTGTGAGGGGGGGTAAAGATGAAAGATAACACATATCTGAATATATGAATACATCTTATTCAAAGACTAGTTAAAAGGAGAAACATACAAAGTCTGATACAAGGGTGCTATTTATAGGGAGCAGTTAACATAAAGTTTCTCATTGTTCTTAAGTATATGATCCCTAAAAACGCCAGGACTCATGGCAAATGGGGAGTTTTGAATGAGATGGTTGATTCAGGTACAGCATTCCCAAAAGTGTTACATTCGGTGCATCTTTCCTGAATCAAAAGGCCAGGTCTCACCCTCAGAAAACCTTTCCATGAAGGGGGTTTGAGAGAGAAGCCTGCAGACCGTGAGCCCCAAATGACACTGCAGCTCATACACCACTTATCCGTCCGGAAAGGGCTCTTTCCCTTCTGCGTGACCACTGGGATAAAGGTTCTTCAAGGTTTTAAGACCAGCCAGAAGTAGGGGCTTTCCTCCTCATGCAGGAGCCCATGAGGCAAGTCTTCCACATTTGACTGTTGGATATTGGTAGGATTCCTGACTTTGTAAGTCCACAGTTTCATAATGTGAATGCCAAATTAATGTTTATATGAAGCTGGTAGGCAGAATTATGCCTCGAAGCTCCCAATGTGACATCTTTCCATGTGGGTTCATGGAAAAAACTGCCTACTCCAGGCTCTTCAAGAAAGATATTTCAGAAAATATTTATGAGAGAATATGAGAATATGAGTAAAAGTTTGCTCATCCAATTATACTTGGAGTAGATTTTCTTATCATTTAACCCTTAGCATTGAAGAAATCTACAAATGTTGCCTAACTTATCCTTGGCCCAGAAGCCTAGATATGGAGGGATGGACCTTACTTTAGAAGGAAGTTCATACTTTAAGAAACTATTAAGTTTACATCATACAATGCACACATATTTACAGCCATTTTCTATCATCAAACAAAACACAGTCCTGCCTCAACTAATTGTAAATACAACCAAAACTTTTCATCCTATTCCTGTTCTACGATTACTCCCAGTACCCATTTTTCTTTCCTTTGTCCTCATATGCATATTATTTGATCTGTTATAATCCTCAAAATCATTTTTTGTATTGACTTTTGGCACCGAAGCATCTCCCTTAATGTCTGATTCAAATTCCTCATCCTTCCATTACAAACTGTCTTTTTTCTGCTCCCAGGGAAGGCAAACAATAGTTGGTCTCACGTCCCCTACACAAAGCTCCTTCATAAACCTCAAGACTGTCCTTTTTTTCCAAACAAGAGATGCTTTATATCAAATCTTTAAAAATCCGTTTTTGAGAAACATTAGCAAGCCCTCAGTTTATCTTGGTCCTATCTGGAGTCAGCTGAACTTGGCAGCACACGGCCTACTCCTCAGTATAATTACAGTCTGGAGGAGAATGCAATTTGTGCAGCATTCCACTGACCTACAAGCTGACCTTGTGCAGGGGCAAATTCACAGGTTGTGTTAAACCCTATTAGACATGCCTAGTTTAAGGCAAAGCCTTTCCAGACCCCAGCCGCACGTGAGGATTAAGGCACATCACACATGCATACTATTACATTGCCTAAGGAACGCTTATCATGCCTTCCAGACGGGGGAAAGTCAGGCCCATATCCCACACTGTCTATTCCTGCACCTTGGGCCAGTGTATCCAAATTATTATTATTTCTTACATATGTGGATTTTTAGAAAAACCTGTCTCTTTGAATAAGACTTAGGCCAGAAATGGGAAGACAGATTTGTTATACTGAAAAAAACCACACCCTGACTACTCAGCCAGAAAAGTCTTGCAAGGCAGGATGAGAAAGAATTCCTGCCAGGTCCAGTGGGATTTTCATATCTACATAAAATCCATATATATCTTCGGCTTTCGGTCTGAGCTTGGCAGATGTGGACAGAAGTAAAAATAAAAATAAATGGTCTGAATAGGCTATGAATGCTGGAAGCATGCTCGGCCAAGTGAGTTTGGCACAACCACAGAATTAAGAGAATCACAGAAGCCTCCTTCTTCCAGGGAGCCTGCCTCGTCTGAAAATGAAGATGATTGATTCCTATTCCTGTCACCTTCACTAGACACCAAACCTATTCAAACCTCTGCCAGAGCAGGCAGGCATTCTGCTCTTGGTTTAGGCCTTGCGCTTGAACTTCTCCAGTGCCAGGCTCCGGTGAGGTCAGTTTTATCACAAGGCCTGGAGAAAGGCACCATGGCTAGTTAAAATACAACCATCTGTGTTATCACCAAAGAACATCTCCTGGGCGCTTGGCGCAAATAAGTGCATGTAAAAGTTGCTGTCTTCCTTGGCCAAATCACCCTCTTCCCACCAAAAACAAACACATGAAGGATCCACATACATGGGGAGATATTTCGTTTCATGACATAATATCCCTATGCAGGACATTTTCGATGATATGGAGCAAATGAGTACATGGTTTGCCTCTCTCAGGAGATTGAACAACACAGTGGAGAATACACGGAAAGTAGACAATTGGATTCTCGATGCAAACTACAAACTGCTATTTCTATTTGTGGGCCTTTAACCTGGTGATTTTTTGCTCATGTTTCATATCAACACTCGCCCAATGCCACTGCTTGGCAAAACTACAGACACTGAGAGCCTGAGTGATGACGTGCACTACTGATGACAAGTCAGCGCATCCTAGCAACAGTCATCCTTTACATTTCAGAGTCTCTGGCTTCCCAAGGGAGGAAGGTGCCTTCCCAGTGACTGTTGCATGTATCTGAAGACATTTTTGTGGATTAGGCTGGACGGCAGCTAGAATCCTGCGTTTGGGAGGGAGAACTCAATGCACCTGCCATAAGGCTACACGCTCTGATGACTGAGTTGATTTACTCTGGATACCTCTCCTAATTATAAGTTAGTAGGAGTGACAAACTTTGACTGGATTAGAGAGCAGTATCTTGCAGGGATGATGAGAAATGGTGTATCCAGGAACTCATAGGTTCAATTTTTACTCTCACTGAACTGTCACCCGTTCACATACCACCACAGCACCCCCCTCACCAATGGCAAATTCTTTTTGTAACAGAAATAGAATTTGGAATACAGAGTATTTCCCAGTGGAAATTCTAAGTGGCACAAGATAATACAAGGCCATGAGACAGGGTACCCATGGATGCAGACCTTATATTCCAAATAAACAAACAAAAAAATCATGGGACGGAGCAACTGACACAATTCCACATCTCAGGTGACATATCCTTGTGTCTTCCCTGTCATTCCCAGCACGGCAGTGATGGGAGATGGGACAGGTAAACCACTGCTCCTCCCAGCCAGTGCCAGGAGTCAGGACCAGCCAGAGGGGAACAGCAGGACCCAGCTGCTGTCGTCCGTCTTCCCCCTGCAGAGAGAGTGAGTGCCCCCCTTGGAAACAGGCAGGTGTTCCTCAGTGTGGGCCCAGGAAAACACATGCTGACTTAGGTTCCTTGTTTGCAGCTTCCCCCATGTTCCAATCCTTGCCACCCTTTGGCATCACACCCGGAGGGGCAGGTTGGTCGGCTCCATGGTGCCATGTTATGAAATGCCACCTGACTTGGTGCAGACAAGCGCCGGCTGCCGATGGCCAGCGTGGATGGGTATGCTTCTGGGGAGCGGCCTCCATCAACCGGCCTCATAATGCCATTAAAATAAGCTTTCCACAGGCAGCCTCATTATCTGTCCCACTAAATGTTTCAAGGAAAACTAAGCTTCACTGTTCTGCCCAACTGTTAGGTCTGACTCTCTTCCATGGCCTTATTTTTGGGGACACATAAAATTGCTCAGATGAAGTTTACTTTAAGGATTTAGGCTCCTGACCAAGAAATGTGAAAAGGCAAATTGTCATCCTGTCTTGAGTCTGAGAACATATTTGGCATCCCATTCCCTTACTGATGAGACAGAAAAACCTTTTTATTGGTTTTCAGGCTAGCGAATTCTGTTCAAAAAGCAATGGAGAGGTGGTTCGAGGAAGGAGGGGCGGGGCGGGATGGGGGGAGATGAAGGGGTGTCAGAAGAACAGTGGAAAAATTTTAAAAGATATCGCTGACCACCTTCTGATCACTGTGACCTAACAATGAGGCGCAGTCATAATGGTCATCCTGAGTTAGTGGCATGTTTGGTGCCCTTAATTGCCTTGGGAATGAAGTGCTGTGGCTTTGTATCTTATGTTGTTTTCATGGCCTCTTTCCCTTTTAATTTTCTTCCTGCAGATAGTTCATTTAAATCTCTCAACCCCACAGGGTGGTGGTTTCTACCAATATGAATCTTTTCAATCTGGACCGATTTCGCTTTGAGAAAAGGAGTAAGATTGAGGAAGTGTCTGAAGCAACCCCTCAACCTTCCCAGCCTGGCCCTTCCTCACCAATTTCTCTTAGTGCTGAAGAGGAGAATGCTGAAGGGGAAGGTAGGAGGGCGGGCACACCTGATTCAGATATAACCAAGAAAACAAAAGATTCTAGTGTTCCAGAAACTCCAGAAAATGAAAGAAAAGCAAGTATATCATATTTCAGGAATCAAAGAGGAATGCAGTATATTGATTTATCTTCTGATAGTGAAGATATCATTTCCCCAAATTGCTCAAGTACAATTCAAGAGAAAAAATTCAACAAAGACACAGTGATTATTGTTTCTGAGCCATCTGAAGATGAAGAGTCCCAAGGCCTTCCTACTGTGGCACATAGAAACAACAATGATATTTCAGAATTGGAAGACCTTTCAGAATTGGAAGACCTTAAAGATACTAAGCTTCAGACCTTGAAGGAACTTTTCCCACAAAGAAGTGACAATGATTTACTTAAGTTGATTGAATCAACAAGCACTATGGATGGAGCCATTGCTGCTGCCTTGCTGATGTTTGGTGATGCAGAAGGTGGTGGACCCAGAAAAAGAAAACTGTCTTCCTCTTCAGAGCTGAACAAGAAAGATGAATTTAATAATGATCAATCTATAAAAAAGAAAAGACTGGATCATGGAGAAGAATCAAATGAATCTGCAGAATCTAGCAATAATTGGGAAAAGCAGGAAAGTATTGTATTGAAATTGCAAAAGGAATTTCCCAATTTTGATAAACAGGAACTAAGAGAAGTACTCAAGGAACATGAATGGATGTACACAGAAGCTTTAGAATCTTTAAAAGTGTTTGCAGAAGACCAAGATATGCAATATGTGTCACAGAGTGAGTTTCCAAATGGAAAAGAAGTTTCTTCAAGAAGTCAGAATTGTCCTAAAAATGCAGCTAAGACAAATCTGAAACGGAAATGTTCCATGAAACCACAAGATGGTTTTAACAAGAAACGTAAAAAAAATGTATTTAATCCTGAGAGAGTTATTGAAGACTCTGAATATGAATCAGGTTCTGATGTCAGTGGTTCACTAGATGAGGACTATAGTGGTGGTGAAGAAATGATGGAGGATAGCTATAAAGGTAAAATTCTTCACTTCCTTCAAGATGCTTCAATTGGTGAACTTACTTTGATTCCTCAGTGTTCTCAGAAAAAGGCTCAGAAGATAACAGAACTCCGGCCCTTTAATTGTTGGGAAGCTCTGTTCACAAAAATGTCCAAAACTAATGGCTTATCGGAAGATTTGATATGGCACTGTAAAACACTGCTACAAGAAAGGGATGTAGTTATAAGGCTTACGAACAAATGTGAAGACATTTCAAATAAATTGGCAAAACAAGTCACCATGCTCACTGGAAATGGAGGTGGATGGAACATAGAACAACCCTCCATTTTAAATCAAAGTTTGTCACTCAAGCCCTATCAGAAGGTTGGTTTGAATTGGCTGGCCTTGCTACATAAACATGAACTTAATGGCATTTTGGCAGATGAAATGGGCCTAGGAAAAACTATTCAAGTCATTGCATTCCTGGCCTACCTCTATCAGGAGGGTAATAAAGGTCCTCATTTGATCGTTGTTCCAGCATCAACTATAGATAACTGGTTAAGGGAAGTTAATTTGTGGTGCCCCACTCTAAAGGTGCTCTGTTACTATGGTTCTCAAGAAGAACGTAGACAGATTAGATATAACATTCACAGTGGATATGAAGAATACAATGTAATAGTGACCACATATAATTGTGCGATCAGCAGTTCTGATGACCGTAGTCTCTTTCGGCGGCTGAAACTTAATTACACGGTTTTTGATGAAGGCCATATGCTGAAGAATATGGGCTCCATCCGCTACCAGCGCCTTATGACAATTAATGCAAATAACTGTTTGCTGCTCACAGGGACACCTGTACAGAATAATCTCTTAGAACTCATGTCTCTGTTGAATTTTGTTATGCCACATATGTTTAGTAGTAGCACCAATGAAATACGAAGAATGTTTTCTTCTAAGACAAAATCAGCAGATGAACAAAGTATATATGAAAAAGAGAGAATAGCCCATGCAAAACAAATTATAAAACCATTTATTCTCAGAAGAGTAAAAGAAGAGGTTCTCAAGCAGCTATCCCCCAAGAAAGATCAAATTGAATTGTGTGCAATGTCAGAAAAACAGGAACAACTCTATTTGGGTCTTTTCAACAGACTGAAAAAATCTATCAGTAACATGGAAAAAAACACAGAAATGTGCAATGTCATGATGCAGTTGAGAAAAATGGCCAATCATCCTTTATTACATCGCCAATATTACACAGATGAAAAACTCAAGGAAATGTCTCAACTTATGCTGAAGGAACCTACACATTGCAAGGCTAACCCTGACCTAATCTTTGAAGATACGGAAGTTATGACAGACTTTGAGTTACATGTACTTTGTAAACAGTATCGACATATTAATAACTTCCAGTTAGATATGGACTTGATTTTAGATTCTGGAAAATTTCGAGTTTTAGGATGCATCTTGTCTGAATTGAAACAGAAGGGTGACAGAGTTGTATTATTTAGCCAATTTACCATGATGCTGGATATTTTAGAGGTTCTCTTAAAACATCATCAGCATAGGTACCTCAGATTAGATGGAACGACTCAGATTTCTGAAAGGATTCCTCTAATTGATGAGTTTAATACCGATACAGATATCTTTGTGTTTCTGCTGTCAACAAAAGCTGGTGGCCTAGGAATAAACCTGACTTCAGCAAATGTTGTTATACTTCACGATATTGACTGTAATCCTTACAACGACAAACAAGCAGAAGATAGATGCCATAGAGTAGGCCAGACTAAAGAAGTACTAGTTATAAAATTAATAAGCCAAGGGACAATTGAAGAATCCATGCTAAAAATTAATCAACAGAAATTGAAATTAGAGCAAGATATGACCACAGTAGATGAAGGTGATGAAGGGAGTATGCCGGCAGATATAGCCACATTACTAAAAACGTCAATGGGCCTGTGAAATAAGAATTGTGAATTCCTAATTGATGAGAAAATATCAACTTGGTGCACTCAAGGACATTTACATTACGATGACCAAGAGGTTTATGAACATTTATACCTTTTTACAATTTCCATATTACATTTCTTATAGTATGGACAACTTTTTTGCCACTAACTGAATTCTCCAGATGCTCACATGTGAAATTTCCAAAAAAGCCCCAAATAATGTAGTCCTGAAGATGTTGAATGATCATTTTACAACACAGTTTTCTGAATGGGGATTAGTTGGTGATTGTAACAAATATGCTAGTGCTTTAGAAATGTCAGTATTTCTGTAATTATTTCTACCTCCAAATATATATATATTGTCTTTCACTGGATAATGTGTGTAGATTTTTACATGTGCCTTATTTGACAATGCTTATGTCGTTTTTGCTTGTCTCATTTGAACTTCCTTTTTATTATTCAGTTTAAAGAATGCAGCTGTATAGATGATATAGCTTTCATTTTATTGCTATTTGAAGCAGATGTTCACCACTGTCAACAAGAACTCAACCTGAATTACTAAGTTGTTTTCCAGCGAGTGGTAACTAAAGGTGCCCTCATCTTGCTCCATGGATTGATCCCTTCTGTTCATTTCCTACCTGCACTGATTGTGCTTATTACTCTGCCTAATCTTGTGCATGTTTTCACTGATTTCTCTCTCCTGGCTTTTGCTTCTTCTGAAACTGTTGCCCAGTCACTTCCGCTCCAATTCTCTTTACTCTGTAGATAGCAGTTTATTCCTGCCACATCTCCACTTACCAGCAAAATGTTGGCTACATTTTTCTAGCCTGGCAGAACAGATTAACAGGCTATTTCACTACACAGCAGACTGTGACTTCATATTAAGGCAGCATTAGGTACTGCATGGAAATAGGTCATTAACTTCAAACTCTTATCAAAATATAATTTGCCAGTTTCCAGAATTTCCAGTACAGGACCTCCTGAAGAGAGAGCCATTGTTCAATTCCAATTCAGTGTGGATGACACAGTGAAATTTAGAAGTAAAGTTGTCTACTTGATGTTTAGCTCTTTATTAAACCTTTCTTTAAATTTTTGCCTGTCAGTCTATATTGCTGTTTTTATTATACATCGGTGTCTTTGTATAACTTGTGAGTTTCATGTGTTTTGTTTTTATTATGTAAATATCATTATAAATAAACTTATTTATAAATCAAAAAAAAAAGCAATGGAGAGAAGTCCACAGCAGATGAAGGTTGTACCAGGGCAGGGAGTCGAGGGGGACCATGGGACAGAGGGGGGAGGGGTATAGGCAGGAGATAATTCTGATGGTTTTAGAGTTTTTGTGTCATGTCAGAAACAAACTCCTCGACAAAATCACATGCATTTTCCCACTGATCAGGGACTTAGGAGAGATATCACTGCATTCACTGCCTGTCTTCAGACAGGACCAAAGCTACTGTCACAGAGAGGTGATGATGGGAAATGCCATCCTATTATTTTTTAGATCTCAAGGCCCCTTAAAATGTACCTGCTGTAATGAACAGGCAACAATTCTAAACCACTGACCACTAACCTGGTGAGAAGCAGCTGGATAGAGGGCTACATAGCAGAGAGAAAATGAAAAAACCAGAAGACTATGAAAAGATCTGACCTCTAGTAACCCATAAAGCTAAAATAAAACACAGGCCCGACTGTCCAAGACTCTGCCTTTCAAACTAATGGTACGAATGCTGAACTGTGGTGGACAGAAAGTGAGAGGAAACGGGGACTGACTTTGGGACAGTTGTTGATAGCATCAGGATGACCTAGAAAAAAATCAGTTCCATCCCTTCTAGAGCCTCCAACTATCATGGAGCAAATTCTCCCAAGGCCGGAAATTTATTCCATATATGTAATTCAACCTGTGACTTTAGGGTCAAAATTTTATTTCTTCTATTTTAGGACAGATGGGGGTACAGTGGTTCACCAGAGGCATGATGCCACAGAATATCTGATCATGTTGTACTGGTTCTTAGTTTTGTTTTAGATTTCTATATTACAATCCTACTTTAAATTTCTTGTCCCAACAACCAATCCTCATGGCTATCAAAGACTGGGAGAGTAAACGTTCCTTCTCTCACACTCCTCACCCTACTGGAGCAAGCCCAGAAAAGGAAAGTGAATGCTTTCTCTTGGTTATTCCTAAATTGTATAGAGACATCTCCATCCATCATACTTCTACCTACTGTAGGCAAAGCCCTCAGAGAAGTTTAGTAGAGGCACGAGAAAGGTATCTAGAGTATAAGGCAGTGAAAAATTTGCAGGATATCCTCTGGAAGTTTGGTGTACCCATGAATTACCAGTGACCTCATTGAAAAACAGATTCTCTTTCACTAGGAATGAAATGGAACCTGTGTTGGATTGAATTATATTCCCTCTAAAAAAGACATATTGAAGTCCTAATCTCCAGGACCTCAGAATGTGACCTTATTCAGAAAAAGGCCCGCTGCAGATGTAAGTAATAAAGATGAGGTCACACCAGAGTCAGACGGGCCCTTGATGCACTACCATGAGTATCCTTCTAGAAGATGGCCGTGTGAAGACAGACACACAGAGCGGGAACGCCAGGTAACAGCACAGACGGGAATTGTGCAGCCGCAGGCTAAGGACCAGCAACCCACCAGGCGACGGGACAAGGGGAAGACGGATTCCTACCAGTTTCAGAGGAAGCGTGGCCCTGCCAATACCTTGTTTTCAGACTTCTAGACTCCAGAACTGGGAGACAATGCATTCTTGTTGTTTTGGGTCGCCTAGCTTGTTGAAGCAGCTTTAGGAAACTAAAACAGGGCCTGAGATTCTTATGTTCCTAATAAGATATCAGGTGATACTTATGCTGTTGGTCTGTGGACCACACTTCGGGTAGCCAGGTGATCCCAGAAAAATGTATTATTTTGTTCACTGTCACCAGCTCTTAGTATAGTGCCTGATATACATGTATGTATGTTTATAAAATCCCTGATTCCCAAAGGATTTTTTGCTAACTAGCTGGAAATGTGCCCCTTTCTTCTCTATCAGTTTTCATGGGGTCTTCTCTTAAAGCTGTATGCTCACCCAAGGAGGAGGACTTTCTCAGGTAAGGCCATTCCTGGGTACACAGAGGGCCATACTGCCCTCCCGTGGACTCTGTAAACAGCAAAGTTTGTGAGACCTTTGGTCTTCCTGTCATAGCTGCACAATTTCTCATTTAACATTAAGACATTTGAACACAGTCTCATATGTATTCTTTTTTTTTAATATAATTTATTTTATTATCATTAATTTACAATTACATGTGCAATATTACGATTATTAAACTACCCCTTCATCAGGTCCCCCCCACCAACCCCATTACAGTCACTGTCCATCAGCGTAGTGAGATGCTATAGAATCACTACTTGTCTTCTCTGAGTTGTACTGCCCTCCCCGTGCCCCCCCAACATTACATCTGCTAATCGTAATGCCCCTTTTTCCCTCTTATCCCTCCCTTCCCGCCCATTTTCCCCAGTCCCTTTCCCTTTGGTAACTATTAGTCCGTTCTTGGGTTCTGTGAGTCTGCTGCTGTTTTGTTCCTTCAGTTTTTTTCTTTGTTCTTATACTCCACATATGAGTGAAATCATTTGATACTTGTCTTTTTCGGCTTGGCTTATTTCACTGAGCATAATACCCTCTAGCTCCATCCATGTTGTTGCAAATGGTAGGATCTGTTTTCTTCTTATGGCTGAATAATATTCCATTGTGTATATGTACCACATCTTCTTTATCCATTCATCTACTGATGGACACTTAGGTTGCTTCCATTTCTTGGCTATTGTAAATAGTGCTGCAATAAACATAGGGGTGCATCTGTCCTTTTCAAATTGGGCTGCTGCATTCTTAGGGTAAATTCCTAGGAGTGGAATTCCTGGGTCAAATGGTATTTCTATTTTGAGTTTTTTGAGGAACCTCCATACTGCTTTCCACAATGGTTGAACTAATTTGCAGTCCCACCAGCAGTGTAGGAGGGTTCCCTTTTCTCCACATCCTCGCCAACATTTGTTGTTGTTTGTGTTTTGGATGTTGGCCATCCTCACTGGTGTGAGGTGATATCTCATTGTGGTTTTAATCTGCATTTCTCTGATGATTAGCGATGTGGAGCATCTTTTCATGTGCCTGTTGGCCATCTGAATTTCTTCTTTGGAGAAGTGTCTATTCATGTCCTCTGCCCATTTCTTAATTGGATTATTTGCTTTCTGTTTGTTAAGGTGCATGAGTTCTTTATATATTTTGGATGTCAACCCTTTATCAGATACGTTTTTTATGAATATATTCTCCCATACTGTAGGATGTCTTTTTGTTCTACTGATGGTGTCCTTTGCTGTACAGAAGCTTTTCAGCTTGATATAGTCCCACTTGTTCATTTTTGCTTTTGTTTCCCTTGCCCGGGGAGATATGTTCATGAAGAAGTTGCTCATGTTTATGTCCAAGAGATTTTTGCCTATGTTTTTTTCTAAGAGTTTTATGGTTTCATGACTTACATTCAGGTCTTTGATCCACCTTGAGTTTACCTTTGTGTATGGGGCTAGACAGTAGTCCAGTTTCATTCTCTTACATGTAGCTGTCCAGTTTTTCCAACACCAGCTGCTGAAGAGGCTGTCATCTCCCATTGTATATCCAAGGCTCTTTTATCAAATATTAATTGACTGTATATGTTTGGGTTAATGTTTGGATTTTCTATTCTGTTCCACTGGTCTGTGGGTCTGTTTTTGTGCCAATACCAAATTGTCTTGATTACTGTGGCTTTGTAGTAGAGCTTGAAGTCAGGGAGCGTAATTCCCCCTGTTTTATTCCTCCTTCTCAGGATTGCTTTGGCTATTCGGGGTCTTTTGTGGTTCCATATGAATTTTAGAATTATTTGTTCCAGTTCATTGAAGAAAGCTGTTGGTAGTTTGATAGGGATTGCATTGAATCTGTAGATTGCTTTAGGTAGTATAGCCATTTTGACAATATTTATTCTTCCTAGCCAAGACATGGGATGCATTTCCATTTGGTTAGTGTCCTCTTTAATTTCTCTTAGGAGTGTCTTGTAGTTTTCAGAGTACAGGTCTTTCACTTCCTTCGTTAGGTTTATTCCTAGGTATTTTATTCTTTTTGATGCAATTGTGAATGGAATTGTTTTTCTGATTTCTCTTTCTGTTAGTTCATCATTAGTGTATAGGAAAGCAACAGATTTCTGTGTGTTAATTTTGTATCCTGCAACTTTGCTGAATTCAGATATTAGTTCTAGTAGTTTTGGAATGGAATCTTTAGGGTTTTTATGTACAGTATCATGTCATCTGCAAATAGTGACAATTTGACTTCTTCTTTACCAATCTGGATGCCTTGTATGTCTTTGTTTTGTCTGATTGCTGTGGCTAGGACCTCCAGTACTATGTTGAATAACAGTGGAGAGAGTGGGCATCCCTGTCTTGTTCCCGATCTTAGATGAAAAGCTTTCAGCGTCTCGCCGTTAAGTATGATGTTAGCTGTGGGTTTGTCATATATAGCCTTTATGATGTTGAGGTACTTGCCCTCTATACCCATTTTGTTGAGAGTTTTAATCAGGAATGGATGCTGAATTTTGTCAAATGCTTTTTCAGCATCTATGGAGATGATCATGTGGTTTTTGTTCTTCTTTTTGTTGATGTGGTGGATGATGTTGATGGATTTTCGAATGTTGTACCATCCTTGCATCCCTGGGATGAATCCCACTTGATCATGGTGTATGATCCTCTTGATGTATTTTTGAATTCGGTTTGCTAATATTTTGTTGAGTATTTTTGCATCTACGTTCATCAGGGATATTGGTCTGTAATTTTCTTTTTTGGTGAGGTCTTTGCCCGGTTTTGGTATTAGAGTGATGCTGGCTTCATAGAATGAGTTTGGAAGTATTCCCTCCTCTTCTATTTTTTGGAAAACTTTAAGGAGAATCGGTGTTATTTCTTCTCTATATGTCTGGTAGAATTCAGAGGTGAATCCATCAGGCCCAGGGGTTTTGTTCTTGGGTAGTTTTTTGATTACCAATTCGATTTCGTCACTGGTGATTGGTCTGTTTAGTTTTTCTGTTTCTTGCTTGGTCAGTCTTGGAAGGTTGTATTTTTCTAAGAAGTTGTCCATTTCTTCTATGTTTTCCAGCTTGTTAGCATATAGATTCTCATAATATTCTCTTATGATTCTTTGTATTTCTGTGGGGTCCGTCGTGATTTTTCCTTTCTCATTTCTGATTGTGTTTATGTGTGTAGATTCTCTTTTTCTCTTAATGAGTCTGGCTAGGGGTTTATCTATTTTGTTTATTTTTTCAAAGAACCAGCTCTTGGTTTTATTGATTTTTTCTATTGTTTTATTCTTCTCAATTTTATTTATTTCTTCTCTAATCTTTATTATGTCCCTCCTTCTGGTGACTTTGGGCCTCATTTGTTCTTCTTTTTCCAATTTCAGTAATTGTGTCTTTAGACTATTCATTTGGGAATGTTCTTCCTTCTTTAAATAGGCCTGGATTGCAATATACTTTCCTCTTAGAACTGCCTTTGCTGCGTCCCACAGAAGTTGTGGCTTTGTGTTGTTGTTGTCATTAGTCTCCATATATTCTTTGATTTCTGTTTTGATTTGGTCGTTAACCCATTGATTAATTAGGAGAGTGTTGTTAAGTCTCCATGTATTTGTGAGCCTTTTTGATTTCTTTCTAAAATTTATTTCTAGGTTTATGCCTTGGTGATCTGAGAAGTTGGTTGGTAGGATTTCAATATTTTTGAAATTACTGAGGTTCTTTTTGTGGCCTAGTATGTGGTCTATTCTGGAAAATGTTCCATGTGCACTTGAGAAGAATGTGTATCCTGTTGCTTTTGGGTGTAGAGTTCTGTAGATGTCTGTTAGGTCCATCTGTTCTAGTGTGTTGTTCAGTGCCTCTGTGTCTTTACTTATTTTCTGTCTGGTTGATCTGTCCTCTGGAGTGAGTGGTGTGTTGAAGTCTCCTAAGATGAATGCATTGCTGTCTATTTCCTCCTTTAATTCTGTTAGTATTTGTCTCACATATGCTGGCGCTCCTGTGTTGGGTGCATATATATTTATAATGGTTATATCTTCTTGTTGGACTGACCCCTTTATCATTATGTAATGTCCTTCTTTATCTTTTGCTACTTTCTTCGTTTTGAAGTCTATTTTGTCTGATACAAGTACTGCAACACCTGCTTTTTTCTCTTTGTTGTTTGCATGAAATATCTTTTTCCATCCCTTCACTTTTAGTCTGTGTATATCTTTGGATTTGAGGTGAGTTTCTTGTAGGCAGCATATAGATGGGTCTTGCTTTTTTATCCATTCTGTTACTCTGTGTCTTTTGATTGGTGCATTCAGTCCATTTACATTTAGGGTGATTATTGATAGGTATGTACTTATTGCCATTGCTGGCTTTAGATTCGTGGTTACCAAGGGTTCAAGGGTTGCTTCTTTACTATCTAACAATCTAACTTAACTTTCTTGTTAAGTTATTGTAAACACAGTCTGATGTTTCTTTATTTCTCTCCTTCTTATTCCTCCTCCTCCATTCTTTCTATAATAGGTGTTTTATTCTTTGCCTTTAGTTCGTATTTGGATGGTCTGCTTTCTTTGATATGATTTTTTTCTTCTCTAGTGACATCTTTTTGGCCTGAGGTGTGCTTCCATTTAGAGCAGTCCATTTAAGATATCCTGTAGTGGTGGTTTATGAGAGGCAAACTCTCTTAACTTTCGTTTATCTGGAAATTGTTTAATCCCTCCATCATATTTAAATGATAATCGTGCTGGATACAATATTCTTGGTTCGAGGCCCTTCTGTTTCATAACGTTAAATATATCATGCCATTCTCTTCTGGCCTGTAAGGTTTCTGTTGAGAAGTCTGATGATAGTCTGATGGGTTTTCCTTTGTAGGTGATCTTTTTTCTCTCTCTAGCTGCCTTTAATACCCTGTCTTTATCTTTGATCTTTGCCATCTTAATTATTATGTGTCTTGGTGTTGTCTTCCTTGGGTCCCTTGTGTTGGGAGATCTATGAGCTTCGGTGGACTGCGAGACTACTTCCTTCCCCAGCGAGGGAAAGTTTTCAGCAATTATTTCTTCAAAGACACTTTCTATCCCTTTTTCTCTCTCTTCTTCCTCTGGTACTCCTATAATGCGAATATTGTTCCGTTTGGATTGGTCACACAGTTCTCTTAATATTCTTTCATTCCTAGAAATCCTTTTATCTCTCTCTGCCTCAGCTGCTCTGTACTCCTGTTCTCTGTTTTCTATTCCATTAACAGTCTCTTGCATCTCATCCATTCTGCTGTTAAGCCCGTCGATCGCTTGTCTGATTTCTGTATTGTCTTTCCTCAGTTCCCTCACTTCCTTCCTCAGCTCTTGCACATTTCTCTGTAGGTCCATCAGCATGGTTATGACTTTTATTCTGAATTCTTTTTCAGGGAGGCTGTGCATTTCCATCCCTTCAGACTCCCTCTCTGGGGTTGTCTGGTTGATTTTGGTCTGAACCATATTCCTCTGTCTTTTCATGGCTATATAATTGGTCACTGATAGTTGCCACGTATGTCAGCTGGGCTCTTTAAGACTTTAAAAAGAGAAGAAAAAAAGAGAAAAAAAAAAAGAAAAAAAGAAGAAAGAAAGAAAAGAAAGAAAAAAAGAAAAACAAAACAAAAAAAAAACAAAAACAAAAATGCCCACCGGACGTAGATTCTGTGGGAATGCTCTAGGTGGCGCTATTGCCCCACTATTCCACAGCTGTGACTGTGCCGCTCCGCAGGGCCGTTTATCGCTCTGGCAGGGGTGGGAACGAATAGGAGGCTGTTGATCTCAGTGAGAAGTGTTAAGTATGGCTACGCTTCCTCAGTCGCCAGCTAAGGCGTCTGAAACTCCCCAGGACTCCCAGCCTGCTGGGCTGAGTGTGCTGGGGCGATCCGGCTCCTCCGCTGGGCTCCTGTCTCTTTAAGACCGCTGAAGAAAGCGCGCGCTTTTTTTTTTCCTTCCTGGAGCCGGCTGCAAGCCCCCTGGCGCGTTCCCCGCTCAGATCCTGCCCCTCTGTCTCTCCAATCTCCGCTGCCCTGCTCAATGTGGGTCAGCGCTCCCCGCGCAGATCCCCGGGGCTGGCTACTTCGCGGGGTGTACTTCCACTCCCTCCCGGCTCTGAATCCTCTCCTCCCGCCGGTGTGCTGGGGTGGGGGAGGGCTCGGGTCCCGCCGGGTCGCGGCTCCGTATCTTACCCGCCTCTTGGGATGCCGAGTCCTCTCGGGTGTAGCTGCACGCTGTGCGCTTTCCTGTGTATTCTCGTCTCTCTTTTAGGAATAGATGTATTTTCTGTGTTTTCGTAGATAAATATAGTGTTGGGAGGAGATTTCTGCCGCCCTGCTCACACCGCCATCTTCCCGGAAGTCCCTGGCTCCTTTTAGATTAGTAGTTATTTTGAAAGTGGTTTTTCTTGCAGTAACAAGATATTCTTCTTGGCTTTCTTGTCTCAGCCAGTAGAGACAAGATACTTACACTGAGTATTCTCTCCTCTTCATCCTGCTTGCTTTTGAATACTTCTACAAATAGGACTTCTGTGAATTATATTCCTTATTCTCACCTCCCTACCAGCTTCTTTGTTATACTGAATAGATCCAGGAAAAATGTAACCATTAGCCACTGCACACAATTCTCTTGCTATAAAAAAAGGTAGTATCTGTCCTCAGGATATGCCGCTTACATGAGAGATCCTGTCTTACCAGCAGGGCCTGAGATGAGGACTGCCTGCATCCTCTATGGATGCTTCTGTGCTCCTGTTTGCCCTTTACTAAGTTTGGTAGCCTTTTCTCAGTATATGTTATATATACATTTTTTCAATATATTATAATTTGAGATTACAAGTATCTCCTAATTTCACTAAAGATGGTGTCTGTATGTGTGTGTATGTGTGTATTGTTTCAAATTGCTTTTTGGTATTTTCTAAGAAAATAGGAAATCTTTGGACCATCAGCTTTAAACTAGGTGTTTCTGGTAATTTTTTGAAGCTTCCTATCGCTGTTTAGTTCTGTGCCCATTCTGTGGTTTATAGTAGAATAGCACTGTCCATACCTGATTTTCCTGGGGTGCATATCATTTACTTGCTTAAGAGAACACCTCTGGTTCTTTTTATTTTTATCCATAAACAAATAATCTTCACCATATTCCCATATTCGGTTTTATGGATATTTATTTATACAAATAAAATTGTATTCTCTTTTTTAAACTTGTCTTTATTTTTAAATATTGCATATATTTTAGTGATGGATTCCACTACTGAGTCTATTTTAGTCAAATCCAAGTTACATTCTCTCCAGTGGCATCTAATGAGATTCCTTTCCTGTTCTTTCCTTTGTTGTTTACTTTGTTATCTGTCCCAGGTATATTTGTCTACAGACCTGGGATAACATTTGTTTCCCAACTTTCATCTTTTTAATTCTCATTAGAAATTCCTAAGTCTCTCCTTCACCCAATGACATTTTTCTCTGCCTACTCCTACTGTCCATATTCATATTATTATCTGGTTATTGTGAAGTTCCACACCTAAATTCATTTTAAATATCTCCTGATCAAGCTAGCACATGAAAGGTTTTATCACATTCTTGAGGACTTCCTGAAATGCACTAATGTGTCTTTTGCCAATTGTCTATGCCTAGGATAATTTTATGGTATATTGTAAAAAATTATTCCCAGCTCTGCCACACTGTACATGTAGGCAGACATTCACTTTAATTCCATACCCAAAACATAGATGTCTTCAGATCCATATTTCAGATGTCAGGTTTCCCACTTGTTGTGAGGGCTTGTGAATCAGGAAGATATTATGAATGATTGGAATTCAACCAGAATTTTTTATATCACTTAATAAGGGATTATCATTTTCTTATTAAATGTTGACTACAGTGGAAAATCTAAGGGAAGTTCTTGCTCATATGCTTTTCTTTCCCAATTTCCATGGAATATTAAGTTTATTTTCCTTTTAAGTTCTTTCACCATCTGCATGTGCTCTCTTAGATAATGATCACTGAATTCTATATTGCCCAACTTGTCAAATAAAACAGGCTTCCTATTGACCACAGTTCTTCTAGAGGTAAACAAACAAGAGTAAATTTGAGTTTTTCCTTCCTTCTCCAGGTGGAGTGACTGAATTGATAGGCTTTGTGGCTTCTGGGCAGTGGCACGCCAGGGTGTCAGTGTTGCTAGGAGTCCCCTTCATGGGCATGCTTTCTACCACATCTTCATCCTGATCTTAGTGGCATCACACTCAGTACTAATTCACTCCTGGCTGCTCACAACATCTACATATTCTTAGTCTTTCTCTCCCTCACCTTTAAGAACGCCCATCACTCTTCGTCTTCAGTTATTAATGTAACTCATTATAGACTTCCCCAGCTGTCCTTAAAGTGAGTGCTGAATAAGACATGAGGAGGAAGGCTTTAAAAAAAAAAGATAGCTTTTCTAGTCTAGGCACCTCATTAGATGAATTTAAGTCAAAAGGCAGAAGAAAATTTTCCATGTCATATACTTGGCTTTGTTACTTAATCATCTTCATTATAAGGTGGATAAATGGATACTTCTTTATTCCAATATTATTTATCAGTGATTACATACATTCAGTTTTGAAAATGCTTCTACATTCGGAATTTAATGATGGAATTAAGTCAAGAAGATTTTTCCCCCCAGAATTCTATTGACTTATAATAAGGACTTTTAACTGTTGCAAAAATGTCTAGTTCCTTTATTATATTCAATCATTTGCTTCCAGTTGTATATAAGTATAGCTATATAATTAGTATGTGTACATAATTTTAACAGCATTAATGATAATGCCATCTAATTTTAGGTGATGACTTGTTTTATAATATCTCACAGGTAGGTGCCTCATACAAAAATATTGAAGAACTAGAAAACATGAAGCTATTCACTGGATCCTTCATTATAGCACCAATAAAAGGTTTTATATGTATTCACCTACAAGTTTTATTGGAAGGGTGTTCATTCACTTGAACTGATATCACCAGGACTCCTCACCATGACCAAAGCACATAAGAACAGGATTTTAAAGGGAGTCATAGTAAAATATGAAGATTCACAGTAGTTGAGTTGGGATAGGGACCCCTGAAGTGGCAACAAATAGTGAAGTTCAAGGTGCTACAGATAAAACTCATCAATTCATTCTTTTGTCCAGAATTGGTTCTGTTAGAAAATCTAGATTGACATTATTGCAACCATTTTTATTTAATCATTACACACACATATATTTATTTATTCCTTCCAGAAAACCCCAGTTATCCAAGTGTAGGATGCAAATCTTTGGATTTCTAGACACTCTTTTCACTCAACATTTCTGTTTCATGTCTATTTATTTTTTACAATGACTCTGTGTTGTTTACAAATAAAAATAAAAATGCCTCAGTTAGCATCTAGGAACAAGCAATCTGTCCCTTTTGCTTGATGTACAAAACTAAAGCAATATTTCAAAAGGATTGATCAGATGGCAGATTGGAGGATGACTTGGAGAGAAGAGAAACTGGAAATGCTGAAGTGACTGCAGTACTCATATTCTGGAATTAACCCAAACGTCTCCTTCTCTCATGCTATCCTTAACACCCCTTTCAAGCAGATGTGAGCACATTTTCCTCTAACTCCTTTAGCATATAGTGATATATATATATATATATAACTCTATGTTTTGTGTTGATATTTTATGCATATTTAATTATATATGGTGTTCCATGAACCACAGTAAAGAGGTAATAAAGTACTAATTTTAGATTATGGTAGTGGTAATTGAAAGGAATTTATGAAAGGAAATGAATTTGGGATGGACTGTGAGGGAAGAACTGGCAAAACTTGATACCTGTTTATATGCCATGTAGAGGGCGAGAGGGTAAACACATAACTTTTATGCCCAGCTTCCTTGGAGAATAGTGATACTGGGAGCAGAAGCGGGGACAAGGGTATGTGTTGGGAAGATCTTAGTAATGAGCTGCCCACAGAGTCAACTCTCAGCAAAACAGGGTTAATGGACTCTTGTCATTAGACGAAACGCAGACATGCAGAGCGCAGGTGAGACTCCCTCCCTGGAGCCTGGCTTTCTCCTCCCCCTGCGCGGCAGGGCCCCGGCGGCCTAACCTCGCGGGGCTGTGCCCTCCGCCCCCTGCCTCCCAGCCGCCCTGGAGCCGTCCGCCTGGCGCTGGTGCCGCCTCCGCCCCTGGGAGCAGCGCTCTCCGGAGCCTCCGTTAGCATCCCTGCCCAGCGCCTGGCGGCAGCCTGGCACGTCTGGGGGCCCTGGGGCCGCTGGGGGCAGGCCCTGCCCGGGCTGGTGGGCTGCTCCGCCTCCTGGGCCGTGGGGAGGGCCTCGGGAGGGCCTGCGGGGCCCTGGGGCGCCGGCTTCCGGGGCGGGTGGGGGCCCTGGGCCCGGGGACCCACTTCTGGAGGGGCGCTGGGGGAAGCGGGCCCCGGGCGGGCGGCCGCCTCTGACCGGGCGCAGGGGGGCGTCAACCCCGCCGCCTGAACCGCGCCCCGCGCTCCCGGCCGCCCCCTCCGCCTCCCCGACCGGCACCAGTCCTGCCTCCGAAGGGGCCGCGCAGGCGGAGGGCGTCCCTCCCGGGCCCCGCTCCTCGCACCCCTTCTGCGCCGCGGGCACTGCTGCCCGCCCAGCCCCGCGCCCCGCGCCGCTCACCAGCCCGTCCCGCCCGGCGCCCCCCGGCCTGCCGGCCGTCCGCGGGGGCAGCGCAGCCCCTCCTCCGGCTCCGCCCGGGGCCCCGAGCCCCAGGAGGGCATCGGACAGGCCCGCGCCTCCGCGGGAGCGGCCGAGGCCGAGGGGCTGCCCTCCTGCGCGGTCGATGCCCTCCCGACAGCCGGGCGCGCCGGGCTCCGGTCCGCAGCTCCGGCGCCCTGGTTCCGGGGGCGTCGTCGGGTCCCGCTGCCTCGCCGCGCCTGTTTCCTCCCGTCTCCCTCCCGGCTCGGGCCTGAATCTGGGCCCCCTTCCTGTTCAGAATCCGAGTCAGGGTGTGCGCCCCTCCGGCCGCTGCGCGGGGAGGCCCGGGGCGGCGAGGCCGGGCAGAGCACGGACACCTGCCGCCGTGCGGCTCCGTCGGCGGCGACTCCCAGCTGTGACGGGGTTAGGGTCGCCGTGGGAAGCGGGGACCAGCAGCCAGGCGGAGCTGCTATGGAACTGAAGCCATATGCTGGCCGCGTGTACTTAGGGAGCGCTTCAGGGGACCCACAGCGTGTAAGCGGAAAGTGAGCAGTCTGGGGAGAGAGCGAAAGGCAGACAGGTCCACGGAGCAGGTGGATGTACACAGCTGGGCAGGAAGCGCCCCGGTGCGGGGTGTGTGTCGGTGGGAACTCAGCTCTGGGAGGGAATCAGTGCTTTGTGAAGTCGATGGGGAAGGGGCTGCAACCCAGTAAGGGCAAGGGGTGTGTGGATTTCTTGGTGGACTATGAACAGAGGTATAAGGAAGAGTTTCTTTTGGGGAAAAAAGTACCGATTAGAGCAGAGAGCATGTATATCAGGGACTTTGGGGGTGATAAACTATGAAGAAGTTATGTTTAGCTGTTAATTTCAAAGCCAGGCTCTGTGAGTTCCGTGTTAGGACAATAAAAAAGGACTAAGTGACACCTGCATTGGAAAATCATCACTATCATTTTTAGTGACTTTTCTATATTCTAGACTTTGCTAGGGTTTCAAATCCATAATATATTTAATATTCAAAACAAGTATTTGTCGCCAGTATTAAATTAATAGTACTTCCACCTTAAAGATGAGGAAAATTAAGTTTAAAGATGGTAAGTCATTTTCCCGAGGTCACAGTCTACTATGTGATTGAACTTTGATTTCAGAAAAGAATTTTATATCTGAAAAATGACAGTGTTATTATTTTTAATTTTTCTTTAAAATCTACTAGGCCATACCTATAATATGTGCTAATATATATGTCCCTTAGTAGCTGTGGGTAAAATTGCAATATTTCCAGAATCTCTTGCTTGGCCTTAGTGCATCTCCGTATCAATAGGTGTTGCCAACAGGTGGAGAGAAGTAGTCCATCTCCATACCAATAAGTGATTTACACAAGGGGCGGCAAGGACTCTGGACGGGAGAGGTTAGGTGGGGTCCCTTCTTGCAGGTGGGTCCTGAGAGACCTGGGTGAGCAGAAGGGGACAACCACTTGTAAGCAATAAACAGGTTTTTCCAACTTTATTTCTCCCTTTAATTGATTTCAGTTTCAAACATAATTTGTCCTGGGCTGGAAGACAGATCTCCCCCCCACCCCACCCCCCCCACGGAGTTACAGCAGCACACAAGTTTATCTTGCTTATGTGAAAATACTCGGTTCTATCAACTTCAGTTCTGAGTTGAATGCTACAAATGCTGCCTGTGCCAAGATTTCTGGGTGCATATGGCAAAAAACAGTGCTGCTTATGGGGAGTGGTAGAGGAACAACTATTGGAATGGTTTACAGTAGTTCACAGAATCAATGGAAAGACAAGAGAATGCAGAAAATAGAGAAATTCGTTTAGGAAAGGTCAAGGGCAGAAAATGTGACTCAGAAAGATTTTATTTCCAGCCAAACTGAAAATATAAAAGTTTCTAGAAAACTGTTCTGAACATGAAAGAAGTCAGAGAATCTTATTCCCATAAAACCTTTTTGAGAAATCTAGAATATAAATGCCAAGCTGGAGCAGTCTAGGTGTGAGGACTGGTAGGTAGCAGTAAGGTTGATTCAGTCTTCAGTGAGGAACATGTAAGAGCTGCTAGCTGTCACGTGGCAGCAGAGAACAGTGACTGGTCCCTAAAAAGGTACACACTGACATTAAAGTCTGTCATGTGCTGGCACAAATTAGAAGATTCACCACACAGAGCTTTTGTAATTTATGTATATAGTTATTTTGGATTCTTTTTTAGAATCCATTGAATTAGGCTACATGGCATCTAAGGCCCTACATTCCAAGGATACCATGATACTTTAATGCCATTAGATCTTTCCTCTTTCCAACAAAGTTAGAGGAGAGAGTTGATATCCATTAGGGACACAGTATTTTTATGTGCTAATGATGAACCTTCAGATTAACATGCCTTCCCATTCATGTTTATCATAGGTTCCACTAGAAACTCAAGCCCCACCATAAAATTTCATGAATTCAGCCTCATCCCCACGTCATTCGGAGAACCTCCCAAATCAATGTGGCCAGTCCCCACTCCCATCACCCCCCTCCTCCAGCCACCCACACTTTCGCTGTGCCCTCTTGAATGCGCCCCCTTGTATCGGAGTCTCTGCCCTGGTGCCCAGCGACGTGTTCTCCTGTCTCCCAGCGGCGCTTGGCCTTCCTGGCCCCCTCGTTGCCTCTCCTCCAATTTCTCTTTTTCAGGTTTTACATTCTGACTGTTGCTTCAGTGCTGAGATTTAATCTGAGATTTCCACTTCAGCATTGAAATTTTCAAATCACTGATCTTACTCCTGTTTATTTATTTTTTGCCTTTTGTGCCTGGCTTATTTCATTTAGCATAATGTCCTGTTTTAAATTGAAGTATTGTTGATATACCATCTTATATTGGTTTCAAATACACAATACGGTGATTCAACAGTTATCCATATTAAATCCGCACTCTCTCCAGTGCGGTCACTATCTGTCAGCATAGAAAGATGTTATAGGACCACTGACTATGTTCTCCACGTCATACTTACATCCCTGTGACCAGTGTATATTACTTTGTTATTTTGAGAATTTTTTGTTATTTTGAGATTTACTTTGTCTGATTGAGATTTTGCGCCTCTCTGTCCCCCTCACCCGTCCTGCCCGCCAGCCCCAGCCCCTCCCCCATGGTGACCCCCAGTCCCTCCTCAGTGTCTGTGAGTCTGCTACTGTCGGTTCATTTTGTTTTGGTTTGGTTTTAGATTCCACAAATAAGTGAAATCATATGATATTTATCTTTCTCCACCTGGCTTATTTCACTGAGCATAACACCCTCTAGTTATATTAGCCCCACTTTTTGTCACTATCTCCCTCTTTACTGGCTTAGATTCTTTGGTCCTCTTTGATTATTCCTTTATTGACCTTGCTTCTCTTTCCTTTTGTCATACTCATCTCATAAAACCTCAAACCTAGTTAAACTTACCGTATCTGCTTACCCTGTTTCTGCACAGCACGAACGCACATTGAAATGAAAGAGATGCTACCAAGCCAGTCAGTCTCGCTAAAAATTCATAACTGCAAATCTGAAATGGACCTTCAGAGTAGCACTGCGACCTTTCACACTCTACAGAATGACTATTTCAAGTTTCAACGTAAACTCCTACATCAAATCTGTAGCCTTAATTTCATATATATAACTGAGGCCTTGTCTTTACTTCATTGAGAAATTGAAGAAATTGAGAGAATTCTCACATTTTTCCCCCCACCAATCACCTAACAACTGATCTGCATATAAGTCCACCCTCTGTCTGCCTCCTGTTTCTGAGCGGCAGTGGGCCGGCTTGGGTCACAAGCCAGAACTTCGCACTGTGTTCTGCATCTGATGCCTTCGTGTATCCCCAAGGCTTTGTGCCTGAAACTTCCCCTCTCTGAGAAATTCCAGCCACAAATAGAATTAATAACATCCACCTTGACATCTACTAGTAATCCAAAATCTATTAGGTTCATAATTATCTCCCTCAACCTCACACCGTAATTGTATTTCTTCCCAACTTTTTCCATCCTAGTAAATGACACTGCCCAAGTTTTCCAGTCAAAAATTGATTCCTCTCTTTCCCTTAACTCTTTACCTATAGTCAATTCTTTTGCAAGCTCAGTTGCTGTACCATCAAAATATATTTAAAATCATTTCACTTTCCTTTGCCTCCTGTTCAACATCTCATTTCTTATTTAGAGTCTTACATCAGCACCTTCCCTAGTCTTCTCACTTCCACTCTTATGTTTTTATGATCTATCTCCAGTGAGTTGAATAATAATTTCAAAATAGAAACCAGGTCCTGGCATAAAACCCTTCAGTAGCTTTCATTCCATTAAGAAAAACTGACCCTCACTACCCAGGCCTAGATGAACCTGTCACCACCTACTTCACTTACACCACTCACCCCATCACTGCCTTGGCTGTACCACTCACTGCTGGCTTTGTTCCTTGAACACATCAATAATAACCCTTTCCTTTGGAAGTGCTAGCCCATCACCACCTGAAGGCTATTACACTTATCCCTCTTCTTGAAATATTCTTTCTCCTGATTTTGGCATAACTGTATTTTTCTTGTCATTTAGGGACCAACATTAAGATAACCTTCCCAGAGATGCCTTTCCTAGACACTTAGCCACTCAGTCAAACTCTATTACATCCACTTTCCACATAGTTCTTTGTGGTTATCTGATTTATTTTTCCTTTTAAAGCATTTGTTAACCTTTGTCTCCCTGCTCAGAATAGAGTATTCATGAAAAATAGGAACTAGTCCTCATGTGCTGTTACATGCCTAGGTCATAGAACTATGCAGGTGACACTAGTAAATAAATAATTATTGAATTATTGAGTGGAAATATCTAAGCTCATAAGATTTATATATGAAAGCAGAACAAGTTATTCCTTTAAATGAGAGTTAATATGATCAGAGAGAACAGAATATTTGAAACAACATGATCAGTGTTTTCATTCCCTTTGATTATGTTAGCTTGGGAGTCAAGTTAGAATCCAAATGGTAACCTGAAATGAGAAGTCATCACAGGAATGGGCTATTCATGATATATCTGCTGTCAGGACATTTTTTACTGGTGGATCTGAGAAACTAAATGAAAATCTGAAGGCTGCTTCATGAACCAGGAATTAGGACGAAGGGAATTAGAGGAATCAGATATGCATTGTGATCAAAATAAAATACAATGGTAATGTTTTTACAATATAAATGATCTTCCAAGTCTCAATAAAGTGTTTCTGAAGTTCATGTTTCCGTGTTGTAATATGTTGCCAAATTCCATTTCATGTATAACCTTTAATCCTTGCTAATATTAGGTTCTTTGATAAATAAGTAGGCAAAACGTACGTGTTTAATTTTAAAATTTGCTTTGCTTGTCTGATCAGTTAGTTTGAACCACTCCTTGTGTTGTTCGGTGTATGTCAATGACAATGTTTTGCCCATTTAAAAATTAGGTTGTCATTTTAATTTGTAGAAGCCTTCTGGAATATTCTGAATTTGAAGTCTTTGTTAGAAACATCAATCAATGTGGCTTTCCTTTTCACTCTCTTAATGTTTTGTTTTGTTTTTTTAATTTACCAGAAATTCTTGATTTTAATAAAGTGTGATTTGTTTTTTAGAGTTAGTTTTTTTTAGGTCCTATTTAAGAAATAATTGCTTAAGTTCCTGAAGATATTTTCCTGTTTTTTCCCGTGTTTTATTATTTTACCCATATGATTTATCCTGTGGTGATATTGTGGTGCCCGTCCCAGGCCCTGGTTTCCCGATGGCCGCCCCCATCCATGTGCAGCTGCTGTGTCAGGTGCTGTGGCTCACGGACTCAGTCAGAGAGTAGGAAGGCCTCTCCCCCGAACCATGTCCATGGCCATATTTTCTGATACGGGTATGTAAACCACCAGGCTCCTTGACTCGAGTGAAGCAGGTGATATAGTTTATGCTTCAGGTGCATAAACTGTGGATCAAGTCAAGACTGTATTTGAGATAATATCCTTGTTCAGGTTATTTGCTCCTTTATTTTGCTTCAATCTATTTTTTTTCCCCTGAGGAACACACTATCCATAAATCTCCTGCACTGAATCAGTGTGTTAGTTTTTGATTTCAAAGACCTTACCTGAGACACATGTCAAACTAATTTTTGTGTCTACTGTGAGGTAGGAGTGTTATGGACTGTTTGTGTACCCCCCACCCCCTAAATTGATATATTTAAACCCTGATCCCAAGTGTGACATATTTGGAAGTGGGGCCTTTGGGAGGTGATGAGGGCATGAGGGTGGAGCCCCGGGACTGGGATGAGGGCCCTAATCAAAGGGTGCCCGGAGAGCTCTGTCTCCCTGTTTCCTGCGTGTGAGGACACAGGAAGCTGGCAGTCTGCCCCCAGCCAGCAGCCTCCCACCGGAACCTGACCCTGCTCGCTCCTGTTCTCAAACCCCAACCTCCAGAACTGTGAGCAATAGGGTTCTGTTGATTATAAGCCACCTAGTCTGTGGGTTTCTGTTCTAGCAGCCCAAATGAAGACAAGGCTTTTTTTCCCCTTTTTTGTTTGTTTCTATATGGATACCCACTTACTGCAGCATCACTTAGTTGAAAGATTATCCTTTCCTGCTGAGCTGTCACGGAACCTTTGTCATAACCCACGTGTGGGTCTGTTTTGGGGCTCTGCTTATCATAGGCTCATCTGTTCTTCTACATATTCTGTCTTAATTACTGTTGCTTTACAGTCAGTCTTGATGTCAGATAATGGCAAGTTCTCCAAGTTCCTTCATCTTCTTGGCTATTCCAGGCATGTCCATATAATTTTATGATCAAATTTATTAATTTCCAAGAAAAAAGCCCTAGTGAGGGTTTAGAGTGGGCTGAGTGGTAGCCTCAAAAGCAAGTCCCCATCCAAATCCTCGGAGCGAGAAGACAGGAGCAGATCGCCCCCGGGGCCTCTGGAGGGGGTCTGGCCGTGCTGACAGTTTGATTTCAGACTTCTAGCCTGTAGAACTGTGAAAAAATTAGTTCTGGTGGTTTCAAGCCCCAGGTTATAGTCATTTGTTACAGCAGCCACAGAAACTAACACAGGATTTTAACTGAGATTACATTTTTTAAGTAGATCTATTTAGGAAAACGACATTTCAACAATAAATTTTCCAAAACACGAGCACAGTGTATCTATTTATTTAGGTATTCTTACATTTCTCTCAGCAATGTTTTATAGTTTTTACTCAAGAAGTATATATTTTATGGATTTCTGATCTTATCATTGCTATTTCCTTCCTTTGACTTTCTTTGATGTTTGTTTTCTAGTTTCCTGAAATGACCATTTAGTGATGGATTTTCAACCTCCTTTCTCTATGTATGCATTTGCTTCTATAAATCCTATTCTTAACACTACTTAAGCTGCCTCCTACACATTTTGATCTGCCTGTTTTAATATTTAGGACAGGTATTTTCTAATTTTCATTTTGTTATCTTCTTTACTCATTGTTATTTACAAATGCGTTGTTTAATTCCAATCATGTAGGAATTTTCTACTTCTGTTCAATTTTAATTTTCTTGATTTCTAATTTATTTTCTCTTGTTAGAACATATTTTAAATGCTTCCAGTGTTTGAAAATTTGTTCATACTTGTGTTCTAACACTAATTTGATCTTGTATTTTAAATGTTCTATTGTGTACCATAAAATAATACCTACTCTTCAACTCCTATGTGCAGGGTTCTATAAATTTCAATTAAGTCCAGGTGGTTAATAACATTGTTGTTTAAATATTACATTTCCTTAGTGATTTTTTGTCTTGTTTTTTCTTTTCTATTAAAAATTTTAAAAAGATTTTAAAAATTATTTTCATGGTTACCATAAAGTTTAAAGTAGGTATACTTGACTTATTATGTTATCCCTTAAATTAGAATGTTTACCACTTTTCCAATGATGTAAAATACTTAAAAGTGCTTAACTTAAACACTTTTTAAGTTAAGTTAAAAGTGTTTAACTTGATTTACTATCAATATATTTTAATTACTTTGGGAAAATTCTTAGCCCTATCTCTTCAAATACTGCTTTTGCCCCATTCTCTCTCTCCTTTTATTCTTTATGAGTCACTTTTGATTATTTATGTATCTTCTCTTGTCTTGTTTTCCCCACACCCCCTAGGGAAGACACTGCTATAAAAAACTGTAGAGGCTTCAGATTGTATTTTTCCCCCAGAAAATGTCCTTTATTTTTCTGTTACACATTCATTATTAGGCTACATTGGCGCTGAGTTAGTCTCAGTAAGAATTAGTCAACTTGTGGTTTGTTTCTAGTCCTTAGATCTGGACTATGAATTTAGAGCTGTCTGGTCTCTTTATTTTCAGATGTAAAAAACTGAGACATTTAGTTATGCCGTACAGAAATGTGAGCATAATGCTTTTGCATCTTCAATCTCTAATCTCAAATTCCTTATATGTATTTGTTGCAGGTGTTTGTGAGGACTTAAATGAGCTAACATATGCAAAATATTTAGTAGTGTTTGACATATAGTAAATTCAAAAGGAATGTGAATTTTCGTTGTAGTTGATTGTAGATACTGTTCTTTCTGTCTCATGTGATTTTAGTGAGCATCCTTTCAGAGAGATGGGGTGAGCTACAGTTTGCCCCTGTAAGCATGTACAGACATGACTACACCGACTCTGAATGACTGCGCGAAGTGTGATAAAGCTGAAGCTGATGTCTGAAGCTAATCCTGGGCTACCGCGGACTGCGTTTCCCAAAGATGATCGCAACTCCAGCGCTATGTCATGTGCTTTTCCTCCAACGCGACTGTGACTCTGCTCACAGGGAGGAGACTTTTGTGGCTTATTTACATCAATGAATTATGACAGAAATAATGCTCTGTGATTTCTGAAACTAAATCATGAAAGGTTATTCAACTTCCCTTTTGTTTACCCCAGCATTTACCCTGTAGACCTCCAGGCGCCATAAGCAGTCGGACTGCCCTCATGTTGCCATGCTAAGAATTTCAGGCCAGTCACCACGAAGAGGCTGCTTGGAGAGCTCTTGAGGCTATGCACAGAGAAGAATGACCGTCCAGCCCCAGCTACCTCGGGCCCCCCGCTTTCCGTTCCACTTCCAGCCACTGGCTGACTAACCTCCCGAGAGACCCTGAGCCAAAACCACACTGTCAAGTTCTTTCCAGATTCTTGATCCACAAAAACCGTGAGGCCCATACAAGGAATGTGGTTGTTTTAAGCTGCTATGTTATGGGGTGACTTGTTATGCAGCGATAGGTGACCAGAACGGAGTCTTCCAACGTGCTTTCTTTGCACTGTGCTTTTCTCTGGCCCCTTCCGTCCTGCCTTTTGGAATAGTTCGCCCTTCCTAGCAGAGGGAAAATATTGTCCTCCAGGCCTTCTTGCCCTCTTCACCCCCCTCTACCGAGATCATACCTAGATGTCCTCACATGAACTAAAATGGACCTGTCTCTCTAGAACTTGCAAGATAAATGGCTCACTAATCTAACAAACTAACTGCCCCTAAAGACTTTATAGTTATTGGAAATGTCAACCTTTTAGAAGAAGTAACAATTCAGCCAGTAAAATCAAGTTTATTCTGGAATAGCAGAGGAATTGCAAATCAGGACAAACAAATGTGGTGAACCATAGGCAAGTCTGGAGAACAGAGGAGGACAGTGTTCTTTAATAGAGGAAAGGAAGAAAATGGGAGAGGCTATTTCCAATGGAATTTCACTGGGGGAAAATCAGAGTTTGAAGTGGTGGTGGCCTTTCAGTGGCTGTGGGTGAGGGCATCTTGCCGTCGCCAGGCACATGGAACTTTCTGTTTTTGGGTCAGGAGGAAACCTTTCTGCTGGACCCTGCAAGCTGCAACGAGGCACACGTGTGAGAGTCCTCCCTTCATGGCTTCCTGGTTCCAATTTTGAGTTAGACTTCCTTAACACATATTCATATTTCTCCCTTTTGATCAAGATCGTCCTTCAGAAGTGTCACTGATCATGAGTTGGGCCATCTGTTCCTTCTTAGGACTGTTTTTGTCCCTTGGTGCCAGGAAGGACCTTCCTGGGTGTCACAGCCCATGTTGGAGGGAAGTGCGCAGATGGGGAACCACTGAGGCCACATTTGAACCAGAAGGGCAGGAGGGAGAACGCTCAGGCGTTTCCCATCCGAAGTCGGTGTGGTGTCCTGGTTGTTAGCATTGGAGATCACCTGGAGCTGCTGAGCCATTGGCTCCCTCACTGGGTAGGTCATTTATACAAAAGTTCGACAGGCAACGGGAATAAAGCTTAAACGTGATTATGCAAAATAAGATGAGGAGCAGAGTAATGACCCAGCTTGTATAACAGTCCTAAACCAGGAGCCCAAACCTGAAGGCAACCAGCGAAAAACATCAAAGGACCAGATTCATTAGGTGGAATTTGTTTTAGTCAAGGTGCTTGTTCCCTAATTTTATGTAACTGGGTTTCTACTTCACCAGACAAATTTATCCATGGGCAACAGGTTTAGTTTTCTGTTGCACAAATGCCTCCTTGTTCAGCAAATGGGTAATTTAGGACAAGGTGATTATTCTGACCATTGTAGCCAATGAGTCACGTGGTCATTGTTGGCCTGCTATTACCTTAGCATCAGAAGTAGCAAGTTTTCCCAATTCCAGAGAGAGATTTCTAATCATTCATTCACTGACATGGACTTCCATAAAAATGGTAAGTGCTCTTCCAGTGGAGACAAATTCGGAGTCATGTGCACCTCCTCAGAGTGCTGTTTTCGGCAGGTTTCATGCGGGAATACTAATGGGAAGCTTCATATTTATTGTGGGTGTCCATGGGACAGTTGGAAATCCTAGCCCTAGCCTCCAATCCACCAGCTGTCTAAACATTCACAGACCCGCTCACTACACAGATAAAACCAGGTGATGACATTAGACTCTTGCCTGAGTTTGATTATTAATAGTGCCATTAATATTGGGGTTGTTCAGTTGTTCCTTTTGAGCCAAGCGTCAGAGGTATTTGGGGAACATTTAGGGACAGACCACCCTGTTCTGGGGACTTTATTCTTGAAGGTTGAACAGAGGGGGTGTGGTTTTCTATGGCAAGCAGACCTAAGATAATATGAGAATAGGGAACCATATAGACAGAATAGGTATGATTAGTTGCAGTGAGAATTATGATAGGAGAGAGATCAAAGTGAAGTACAGGAAAACCTGGTAGGAGAAATCTGACTCAGTAAGAAATATCTGGAGTGTCCTGGGTATCATTAGAAGTTGCCTTGGAGATGAAGGAAAACTTTGCTATGGGGAAAGAGTCACAGCTATCACGGACAGACCGAGGTTTCTGATGATAGATTCAACAATCAGAAAGTTTTCCCCCTTTTTCTAGGGATTGTGAAATGTGAATGAGGTGCTCTGGGAAAAGAGAAGGAGAAAACAGGATAAGAAGCAGCGGAAAGGAAAGAAGGTATAGGCCTGTTCCCTTCGTCTTGGGAAAGCTATCTGCTTCAGCAGCTGTCCTCTGGAATTCTTTCAATTGCGCTCATCAGCGAGTGTGAGGTACAGGCTGGGTTTGGGGCTTTCTTTGGATGAGACACATGAACCCAGAAGGTGACTCCTTGGAGTTTGGTGGCACAGGGACTGGGCAGTGCCACGTGGCAAAGTCCTTTCTAGTGTGGCTGAAGAGGGTCATTTGGGAGATGTCTTTTCAAATAAATGAAATCCCCAGGTTGCACAGTGCGGTGTTTTTGGTCTCCATCTTCTGGGAGCATGCTGTGAAAAGATTGTTCTACTAAAGCATGATTATTTTCAAGGGATGTAACTAGACCTTCGCAACACTGAAGTATATCTTCTTTTATTAGGTGCAGGTCAACAGAGGCAGAAGCTAGATGCATAAGGGTCCCAGGAATTACCTCAAAGAATGGGAGTTTATGAGTCCCAAAGGGAGTGGACCTGAGGTTTAGAAGGACCAACAGCAATACTTTTGGCCAAGGTATTTGGGGGAGTTCACAAATCTTGGCAATTGAGTTTTGATGACCTGAAGACTGAGGATGGTTAGCACAGTAAAAATTCTGTAGAAATGGCCAAATAGTGCAGACTTGCCATAATTTTGGACCAGTAATATGGTTTTACTGGCCACCATGAGACTCAGGAGGCTTTCCCAGAAGGGGTGATTTTTCCCAATACTATTTTAGCTGCTAAAGAGGCAGTAGCCTGTCTACATGGAAAGGCTTCAATCCAGTGGGAAAAATACATATTATTACCAAGATATATTTGTATCCGTGAGATAGAGGAAGTGGAATAAAGTCCATTTGTCTACCAACCTCAAATTGTCCATTAGGCAATTTAAAGTATCCAGAAGTGTGGACAGATCCCCCTGGATTGTATTTTGGCAAGCAAATTTGGGTGAGCAAAGTAGGCACTTTTTGTAGCCTTGTTGATATTCACCTATCAGCATTGATCCATAAACATAATTTTACTCATAGACCAATGGTTTAATGCATGTATAGTGGCCCATAGGGGGAATTTTAGAATTTCTGGTAGGACTGGATTTTTATTTGATGCAAACCAGCTGTTTCTCTTCTCATCCTACCAACAACGATTTCCTTGTCAATATTGTTTTACCTGCTCTTGTGATAATCGGTGAGTGTCTCCAGGCAATTTCTCCCAAATTTTATCATCTGGAGGAGAGTTCCTTTGGTTTGACTTTTGGACCCACTGAGGACAGCACTTTTTGAGGAAATGTCAGCCCGGTGATTTCCTTTAACTTCCAAAGAGTTAAGCTTAGACTGCCCTGGGGCCTTAGTAATAGCCAAAGAAACAGGTAAGAGTATGGCATCCAATAATTCCTGAGCATAGGGCCATTTTTAATGTTATCTCCACCTGAAGTAAGGAAGACATATTGTTTCCATAACATTCCAAAATCGTGAGCCGCTCGGAAGGCTTCTCTGTCCTTGGCTGGGATACAACCTGTGTGAGTGTGTAGAGTTGGGCTTGTGGGGCCTAAGCAGCCACAGGCAGAGGCGTCACTCCAAGTCCTTCAAAAAGAGTTGACATTGCATATCCGACACGATATCTTTATCTTTCAGATGAGAACCATCAGTGAACCATGAACAGCAGCGCAGTCCACAAGAGTCTCCGGTAAGTCACGCAGGGCCAAAAGCTGTTGTGTGAGCACCGAGCAGCTGGGTGGCTTTGCTGGTGGATGAGGGAGGAGGAGTGGGGCGGGAATGGCGTCTATAGCAGGAGGGCTCCGTAGGGGTGAGATGGCTCACTGATGGATGGAGGTGAGGTCCCATGACTGTTGCCTCAGTGGCCTCTACAAGGAAGGTGGTAGCAGCTGTAGCTGCGAGGCGTGGGACTCATCCCCAGGCCATGGGATCAGACTGCTGGCTACGATATCCTGTGGGCCAGCCATGATCCCCATGCCTGTGGGTGAGTTCCCCAAGGGCATTCCTCCTTGCTCATGTACAAAAAGGAAGAAAAGAAGTTGATACTTAAGGTGTCCAGTGCTGGGGGGTGGGGATGTCATTAAGTTGTCCTTTGACACTTGAAAAGTCATTGTATTTTCCATGTCACCTTAATCTGCCCAGATGATAGTCGTTTTTAACAAGGCATATAAAGGCTGGACCATGAAGGGCAGGTGTGGGATCCAGCTGTGGCCGTGGCTGGCTAATCCAAGAAAACCTGACAGCTGACACTGGGTTTGGGGCTTAGGGATGGTCAGAATGCCACGAAGACTGTCGGACTCTAGGTGCAGTCCTTGTTCTGAAATTAGGTGTCCTAAATATTAAAGATGAATTTGAAAACATTATAATTTTTCTCTAGAGATTTTATCTTCCTTTTTGGCCAGGAGTTTTAGCAAATGGATCCTTCTTCTCATAAGGAGGTTTGGGAAGGGGAGAGAGGAGCACGTTGTTCACATACAAGCGCACCTCATTCTATTGCATTTCACTTTATTGTGCTTCAGGGATATCGGGCTTCATTCTTTACAAATCAGAGGCTTGTGTCGAGCAAGTCTATCAGTGCCGTTTTTCTAACAGCAGCTTAATCTATAGTATAGTGTGAACATAACATCTGTATGCACTGGGAAACCAAAAACTTGATTGGACTCATGTTATTGTGGTGGTCTAGAGCTGCACCCACAGTATCTCCAAGATATGCCTGTACTGGATGAACACGCAGCCTCCAGGGAATTTGATATCATCTCAGTCAGCCTTTAAGGTGTGTGAGAAATACAAAGGGCTTTCAGTGAAACTCTGAGGTATTGTTGTCCAAGTGTATTGCTGTCCTGCCTGAGTATAAACAAAAAGATATTGACTAGGTTTATCTACTGGGATACTAAAGGAAGCACTATATAAATCAATCATGGGAAAAAATTTGCTCTCAGTAGGGGTGGCAATTAATAAAATGTGGGATTTGGGGATATAGGGTGGCAAGGGGTGACTATATTTTTATGGTTCTGAGGTCCAGGACAAGCCTCCAACTGTGGCCATTTGGTTTCTTCACAGGTACAACAGGGATGTCGTAGGGACTGGCGCAGGGGATAATGAGGTCAGGAGCCTTATGATCCATTGCTGACTTAATGCCTTGAAGGGCCTTTTTATTTGTAGGGATTAATTCTGGGGAGAAGTTTTTAGAAGTTTATTTGGATCATAATACAAGGTATACTGTGAGTTCTGCCAATATTAGTTGAGGATTTTGCCCATAAAGAGAGTGGTAGCTGATCCAATAAGAACAAATGACTGGATTCCTTGTAATTACCTCTAGTGAGCTATCAGAGGCAGAGCAAATAAAATATGCTGAAGGGGCATTTGATTCACCTAGTTGGCTATTTTGGTTACTACTATCAAATTCTAGAATTATTTCCACCTTTCAGGAGAAATTCCAGCATATTTTTCTAAGAAATCTTGGCCTGATAAATGCATAAGGTGATGGAACTAAAGGGGAAAGGGTGGGTATCTCTTAGAGGGCCTAATAAAAAGGGATAGCCTTAGAGACAGGAACGTGTTGAGGTTTATTAGCGATCCCTGCTCTCTGAACCATTTTCAGCCATGGAGGCAGGGGCTGTTTACTGGTTGAGCACTGAGTGTCTCTGGTGTCCATAAGGACAGAAAGAACTTAATTTCCAATATGTAGAGTGTTTCTCCAGTGAACTAAGGGAAAAGATTGGGAAAAATTCCTATAGTTCCTCAGGGCCCCATCACTGGGAATTAGGAGGACCTTGGAAAGTCTGGTTGGAAAGCTGAAGGAAACTGGAGTGCTTAATCTTATAGAGTCTTTCTTCCAATGTCCTGGATTTTTGCAATAACGGCAGAGACCAGGAAGGTTTTGTTTTTGTTTTGAGTGGAGACTCACTGGAGTTAAAAATTAAGGATTTTTGTGATCTTCCTTTTAGTTGATTCATCTTGGGTGTAGGTGAGCTAGTTTGTTTAATTAACTAAATCTAGAGTGGACATAGTTTCCTATGCCATCCAGGTCCTTTTACTAGATGAGAAAGATAACAGTTCTGCCCACTAATGAACCCAGAGTTAAAGGCTACTTGAGTGGATTTAACCTCCACAGGAAGACCAGAATTTTCTTTAAAGACAATTTAGGATTGGCTATACTAACCATGCGTGGGTTCGCTGGGCTCCTAAATTCAAACATTAATCTTATTCCAATCAATCGCTTTGGGAAAGCTCTAAAAACTGCCAAATGGAACCATTTAGTGATTCCCTGAGCTTTATCATAAGGCAGTGGGAGTTTCTTTGTCCCAGACTATAATTCTAAAGACTTGTTTTCATCCAGTGTTGGGCCTGGCTTTCACTTATAAGCATGTGGACTAGTTGATGAAGTCAGAGAAGCCACATTGATAAGTTTGAATGACTATGTTAAATTCCCCAGTTAATCTATGGGGATCCTCAGTTACTCTGGGATAAGGTTGTAGTCCAGATTTAGTCCTGGGAACATAAGAGATTAGAGATTTAGCATTTGGATTCTCAGATGGTCTGATTTAAAGATGTAGGTTTTGATTGGCTCAGGGGAGGAGGAATTGTGGAGAGGTTCTGAGAAAAAATGAAGTTCAGTGCAGGGTTAAAATGAGGAAGTGGAAGGTATAGAGGAGATGTGGATGGTGCAGAAGGGAAAGAGAAAAGTGGAGCTGGAGACAAAGAGAAAAGGATAAGGAAAAAGGAGACCTAAGAAACCTTTTTGTCTTCTCTTAATTGTCCACTTTGGTTAATTTATGAACTGTTTTGTAAAGAGGCAATTTTAGAACCTTAGGTATGATTTGTAGCCTCCAGTTACCAACTAAAGGAGGGATCTGATTCAGTCTGCTTGATTCTAGAGCCATGTCCTTTCTAATTTGTTTCTGAAGAACATTCAAGTTTGTTGAGGTCAGAAGTTCCCCACAATGGCCATTATCATTCTAAGTTATCTTGGTTAAATTGGTCCATTTAACTAACAATGCACATGAGGAGGAACCTTATTTTTTTAACATAAAACTGGCCAGAGTCCCAGAAGGAGGAACCTTCTAAAATAATCTAGAGGATTAGAATCCCATACTTCAAAATCAGAGGCTCAGAATAATAACTCATCAAAAGAATGATGTCTTTGAAAAAACGGATCCTGAATAAAGTTGGATAGCTCAGTCAAAAGGAGGGAGCTTGAATCTTAGAAGATGCTTACCAAACTCAAAGAAAGAAGGGAGCTTGAATCTCAGAAGAGATTACCAAACTCAAACTCATGAATTGGGAAGCCCAAAGGGCTCAAGTGGGTACCATGCACAGTTTCAGGAATTTTTAATTCCTCATAGTTCATCTTCTTTGGATCTCACTTCTGACACCATGAAATGTCAACGTTTTCACAGAAAAAGGTAAGCAATTCAGTCAGCAAAATTGTTTTTTGGGCACTAGCAGAGGAATTACAATCCCAGATAAACAAACTGTGGTGAACTATAGACAAGTACAAAAAACTAAGGAGGAGAAAGTCCTTTTATAAAGAAAAGGAAGAAGTTGGGAGTGATTGTTTGAACAAAAATTCTTTAGAGGAAAATGAGAGTTAGAAGAGGTGTTGGCTTCTCATTGGTTTCAGGCAAGGGCAGATTGCTGTTGCTGCATGGAGAGGAAATCTTCCTTTTTCCAGCTGGACTATGCAAACTGTGAGGAGTGGTTTGTGCATGAGAGTCCACTTTACTTGGCTTTTCAACTCCAATTCTGAGTTAGGTTTCCTTACCACTTTTCACAATATCTTAATATGTTTATCTTTCTAGAAAGGCATTTCAATCTTTTAAAATCTTCTAAACTGGTACTCAAAATAGATTGTTTAGACTTTAGATAGAATGAAGATCACTTGAGAAAAATATTTTTGAGAGTTGAAGAAGGAAGTGTGGAATGTTGAAAGATAAGTTAGTGCCTGAAAAATCACACTGTGTGGTTTCTGCCCACAGCCCATTCTTTCTTTTATCCCTGGAAGCTAAAATAAGTACATGATGACATCTCATTTAGCTGTTGGCTCTTCATCTGAAAATGTAATTAATGGCCTAAATGTTTGCAAACCTTTACAAATTCCTGTTATAAAAATCAATCTAGTAATTTCATGATATCATTTTCATAGCATAGGCTTCCACATTATGAGATTCAAATAAACTCTCTAGGCTCAGTTCTATTAGGAAAGCTAATGTATATAAGCAGATGTAATGTTATTCTGAGTGTCAAAATTTATTGGGCTGAAACTCTAAACTGAATTTCCACTAAACCACTGAACCAAAGGTATCTGAATTGGAAGTGGTTTTTTTTTCTCCTGATACAGCATATAACAAACTCATGAATTTTTTGTGTTACTTACAGTCATCTTTGCAACAGGACTGGATATTCCAACTTGACCTGTAAACTATGTCTGAAAATGTTAATAAAATTTCTTTTTATGGCCAGGACCATAAAAATGTGATTTCATTGTATATGTGATTTCACAAAGCAGAAATACACAAGCCAAGTAATTTGTATCACACAATTCTATAGGGTATGTCAAGATAATATTCCAGTGGGTTCTGTGGACAATCCAAGGAGTTTTTCTTAGAATCTCCAAAAAGATGACAGATATTTTCTCACCTGTTCTTCAGAACTTTTTTGCTCAGTAGCTAAATGGGAAATGCTAGCTAGGAATCAATATACCACCTATACCAAAAACTTTTTCTGGACTCATGGTCTGATCACTGTTGTTTGTGACCAATCCAAGAAAATGTTCTCTGGATTTCTGGTGACCTCATTTAGCCTTTCTGTCCACTGACTTGTTTCTCAGTTTTCAAATGTATCTCAAACTCTCCATCTTAAAAAGAAATGAAATATAAATACACACCCAGACATAACACTTTGCTTAAATTGCTTAGACCTCAGGCTACACAGTGTGTCCCTTTGTTTTAACTTCTATCCATGAAATGTTTTGATTAAAGTGGTGTAAATTACAGAATTACCAGAATCTGCCTCCTAGCTTTGGTCCATTTACATATCAATAGGTATTTAACACTACACCCTCCTGCAGCCTCAGGGGCAAGGGGTGGAGACATAAAGGCCATTCTCTCCTCCCCTCTGGTCCTGGTATATAGTTGGTCTGGTGTCTGCCAGTCACCAAGGTCCTGCCAATGGAGTTTCTCCCAGAAGGGGAAGTAGAGAGCACACCATGGGGGAAGAGTGTGAGCAGTGGCCAGAGGAGACAGACAGGGTTGGGCCTAGGTAGCAAATTTGAGCAAGCTGTGAGTAATAAACAGCCATTCTCCCAATCTGCTCTTTCCCTTGATTTATTTCAGTTTCATTGGTTTCCTGGGGGATTCACACAGGGCCAGGAACACCCTTCCCCCCGAGCTACAGTTGACTGCTTTCTATGTTGTGTCACCTGCATTTACAAGCAACTTTGTGTAATGTGTGAGAAAAAAAAACCAGGGTCTGAGTTGTGAGCTCTTTCTATATTGTTAACTGAACCATGTGATGAGGGAATATGATGGCTTGGCCCTCAATACTCACACTTGTTGGAGACTATCACATATCACTTTTGATGGGAGGTTTAACCAAAATTACATTTCAGCTCAGACTAATGTAGAGATAAAATAACCAATTTCTTTTAATAATGTATCCAGGGTTTCAATAGCAAAAGAAATAATGGGACCAGAAAAATGAATTTATGCATTTCTTTTTCTCTATTTCCTGAAAATATTTTCACTGGCACTATGTGTAAAGATTCATACAGGTAGTAGGATATGTTATTCCTTCAACAGTTTTATTTTGAGTATTTCCTAAAATGTTTATTTCCTCAATATTGTTTTACTCAGTGATAAAATGACTAACTTCATTTACTAAAAATTAAAGAGTTAGCATAATAGGAAGTTCACACTAAAGAGACAAAACATTTCTTGAACTCATATGTGTTAAAAATGGCTCAGGGCAGAAAAGAAATTCTGTGCCATGAAATTCCCAAATTCCAAAAAGGGAGTACATGCATCTTGTGCTGGAATGTTCATTATATAATCAATTATCCATAAATTTTATTCATAGCATACACAGGAACTTCTTTCCTGAAGATAATGTGTCCTGAGACCAAAATCTCCTAAATGCACACAAATTCCTGCAAACACGGGGATTTTATTTAGTTACAGAATTGTCTGTCTCTGTCACTTTTGCCATAAAGTCTGGCCAAGACACACAGCTAACAAAGGACTTTTGCTCCTGTAAATAGTAGGCCGAACACAACCCCTGCGAACCTCTCCCATTATGTCTCTTCTTGAGGCTGTTCATTCTGTTTTCTTTTTCCATGGTTGAGTTTCTTGGCATATAAAACAGCAGAGTTTCAGATATTCATTGTGATGGGTAATTCTATTAGTTTGGGAAAGGGATTTTCCTGAAATTTGGAAAGCAGTATAATTTGCTTCATGCCACTTTTCACATATGCCCTTGTTTGATCACGATGCACTTTTTAATTGCCATAAAATAAGAAAGGCTCTATGTCTTTTTTTTTTCTTTCTTTCATGTCCTTTTATTCTATCTTGGAAGCCTAATTAGTCCAGATTGTACTAAAATGCTTTGTTTTTGCTGGTTTTGTAAGGGAAGAGTTAGAACATGATGCTGACCCAGGGAATCAAATGTCTGACCTGGCCTGACCCTAACCTCTACTTAAAATCAAGTCTTTACTTTTATTTAGAAACAGAAGTATACTTGCCATGTATCTTCTTTTCCCCTTGTCCCAGCTGCTGGGGAGCACCCACGGCTATTCATCTGAGAACTCAGGGTGGGAAACGACATTTTCTAATCTTCTCAGTTTGGAGAATAGGGTCTGGGTTTGATTTACTCATGTTTACTTAGAAAAAACTCCACTATGTTGTCTACAAATTCCACATAAGAGGAAAGCAACCACCCCCCCCAAAAAATTCCAGAATTAGACGAATTGTGAGTCTCCCTCCACTGCGCATGAAACTTAAGCACTTATTTATTTTAAATAAATCATAATATTGAATTAAAAATTATTCCTGATTATGCTCCAGCAATAAGACGAGACAAAACATTTGGAAGATGTATTTAAAAATTAGTGGGTGGAACATTTAAGACAATGTCAGTTTTCTGTTGGGAGTCTGGGAGGCTGGGTGATCTCAACTAAATAATAGTGCGATTAATCACTTCAGGGTTTGTGCTCTCACTTCTGAGGCAAATGATCAATATCCTTAATTTTAGTCTTGCTTTTATTGTTTGGCTCTCTGATTCTTTTTTTTTTTCTCTGTTTGTATGGTTGTTACAGTAAATTTAATTTATGACTGTGTAGGGCGATGTATCGTACAGGTCATATCCTGTAATCTTTCATGTGGAGAATTCCCATGGAGTTATTCTGTGAGATTTGATGGCAGAGTTTTTTGCTTTTACTTTAAACATCTTTACTTTTCAGAAAGCGGGGGTGCAGGAGGGTAGCTAATTCAGCGCATTCCACATTACAATGCACAGAGCTTTTATTCGCTCATTTAGGCATGAAGTATAACTCGCAGACTTGATAAGTAACCTCGGGGGCCCCTCTTCTACCCTGAATTCAGTCATCTGTACCTTTTAAAAGAAAAGCTCTTTAGTGTCTCACATTCGCCTTTTGCATTTTCCCATTCACCCTCGCTTGTTATCATAGACAGTTCAGCTTGAGAACAGGGCTTTTTCGTTGCTGTCAATCTCCCCAGTTGTGATATTTAGTATGACCTTAATGGTAACATGGCTTTAATTTTTTTGAGCAAGGCACTGCTGTTGACATTTTCAAATTCAAGTGTAACAAACATTCAAGGTTGTTTGTGGAACAAGCACACCTCTTCAAGCTGTAATGCTTTTGCTATGTTGATTTAATAACAAACAGAAAAGAGAAACACAACTAAAAATATCCTTGAAAATGAAAGTGAGTTACTAAAAATGTTTCAGAATGAAGATTGCCCTTTTAAGTTGTTCTGTGGAAGGTGACTGTCAGTCACAATTCAAATGCCAAATTAGATCTAGATGCACATGCTTTGATTTAAAATTATTGAAATGCTTCAAGAAATTGAGAGGTTCTCCAATTTGTGAAGTATACAAGCTCTGAGTCATGTACAGGGCAATTTTAAATTATTTGAGCACTTCAAATTACCAGAGTGCTTCTAATTTGGAAGTTATCAGGGTTCCAGGACTGTATAATGCGTAGAAATGTGAAGCTGCTGAAAATGGTCTTAAAAAAAAGGGAGGATTTTTACTTGTGTTCAGACATCTGGGCATGTGCAAACACCGAGAAACAGACTGATGTAAAACTGTTTGAGGGCTTCAATTTGTAAGCGATTGCAAGAGCGTCCTAGATCACTCAGCATATTCTCAGATGGTTAGACTCACTCTGTTCAAAAAGGGGGAGGGGAAGATGACATGAACTCTTCACTGAGAGACAAAAGGGTAATGGTCCAAACATTTCTCAAACACATGCTATGAGACTGGGAGAGAGATGACTTGGAATACGAGGAAGCATTATCGAAGAATAAAGTTCAGTTAACCTATTTGTCAAAGGCTCCCTCATGTTGGTTCCATATATGTTGTGTGCAAGTTGTACTCAGGCAACCTGGTTGACCTACTCTTTTTGAATAGCCTGTGTTTTCCCATGTTGATGTCTTTTTGTCTTTTTGGACCATTTTCTCTCAGTGATAGCTCAGTAATAATAATAGATTTCATCCTGTATGCCAAGACACTTCACTTTGTGCCTGGTGTTAGTGGTTAGAAGGAATTAGCTGTTTCAGAAGGACTCAGACTCCGCATCAGGCTTCAGCAGTAGGAGAGGGTCATAATGCTGTCTCCATGGACAGAGGGGGACTTTGGCACCGTGCAAATATTGCCTGTTCTTGTCCTAGGCATTCTACACATCTTCAAGATCCTATTCAGGTAACACTCTTTTAAGTTTTCCAAATATATTTTATTAAATCTTCTCAGTAGTACAGTCTGATTTTTGTCAACACTCAGTGGTTTTATTGCATTCAACACTTAAATATTAAAATAATGATGAAAACTTTGAAATACATTTATGTTCTGTGTAATCTAAGGCGATCTGGTGGTTATTTTCTGTGTAAGGGAAGTGTTCTCTTAACATGTAATCATAGAGAATTTCCGCAGTTACCAGTATCTGATCTTCTTGGCTCAGGCCTGCCCCTTCTTAGCAGTGTGACCTTAGGAGAGTCACATGGCCTCCCTGGATCCTATCGGCTCTGTTTGCTAAGTGAAGGGTTGAATATGCAACCATTAGGTGATTTGCCATTGTGAGGCGTGGACTTCCAGCAGTTGAAGATATGATCAATGAAGTTCCTCTTCTCAGTTACTGGAATGTTAAGTTCAACTAATGAGAAGAATGGTAACAGATCTGTGTCTTGGGAAGATTCCCCAGTCAAGTGCTGGCATTTCTAAGCTACTGTGCCCACCAGGAGTGGGTGAATAGCCAACTACTTGCTATGCTTTCAGAGGCTGGAGGGAAACTTCCGGTTCCTTTACTAAATGGTGTGTTCACCAGCTGGTGCTGGTAACTACTTTAGGCTGGAACAAAACTTCTGTTTCCTAAATTAAAAGAACAGAATGCTGAGTAGTGGAAAGAGCAGAAGTTGGAGGGGCAGACAGGCTTGAATCTCAAGTCCACCATTCATTATTTTTATGAACTTTCCCATATGCCTTAACATCTCTGAACCCCGGATTCTTCATCTGCAAAATAGTAATAGTAATAACTATCTCATAGGTTGTTGGTGAGGAATAAATGTGACAACATGCATAAACTGGTCCAGCACCTGTTAGACTTTCAACAACTAGCTTTCCCTCTTCTTTCAATGAAAATAATTTAATTTTAATTGTATGTGTGGAAATTTTAGCCAAAGGCCCAGAACGTGTGACGAGTTAAATTGGAGAGGGCTTTAAATGATGGGCAGTGAGGATCAAGTGCCATCTAGGCAGTGAGGGAGAGCCCTTAGGGTCTCTGACCAGCACAGCCAGGTTTGCAGATGTTTAAATAAGTTAGTTGCAGGGAGGATATACAGACTATGTAGACATGGCTGGTGGCCAACAGGAGTGAGACCCCGCAAGGTGTGAGGCCGCTGCCTGGTGAAGGTGTCGGGGGTGCTGACAGTGGAATAGAGCAAGACAGGCAAGCAAGCGAGAGCATTGGAGAAGATCGGTTACCAGGGCTTTGCACCTGATGAAATGAAAGAAGAAAAATAGTCATTAAAACCAGGTTTTTATGTTTTCTGCATACTGGCATCCATAGCTCAGAGACATAAGACAGAGTAATTTAATACCATCTTATGTTTTAATTTACTAATTCTAAATATATTACCCTTTCCCTTATAATAAATCTCATGGGCCACTTTTCTAATTAAGATGTTTCCTAAATATAGTGGAATCGTAGTCCCAGCTGCAAGAACTGGGCATAAACGTATAGGAAGTAACTTAGAAAGACAAAAAGATGCGCTTGCATTCTGAACACCAGGAGAACTGAGAGCCGTAGGCGTGCTGGTGGCTGGACTCAGCGTGCCGATGCTCGAGCACACTGAATATCTCCTTGGTCAGCTGGATGCGAGGGCCAGTTTCCCAGAGTTCATGCAAGCCTTGCGGCCTGACCTCAAGTTATAAACCAAGTTATAAAGTGGTTCCCAGACTTAGATTTCACGGTCCACACAATTAAAAAAAAATATGCTGTTCAACAGAAAATGTCAACTTTTATTTTGTCAAGTACCAATTTAGAAAAACAAAGAAACTGAGGAAAAAAACTACTAGCATCTCCGGTGACCATTATTTTAATAAAAAAATAAATAAGTTCAACGTCCACAAAGAGAAACAGTGGACCTAATCTTGGGACAAACAACCACTTTTTAAATTTAATATGTTTGGCCTTATGAAAACCTCACTACTTTTCCCTGAGGCCCATTGAAAGTCTGTTAGAAATGACCCCGATCCAAAGGTGGTGACCTGGGGTCCCGCGGATATCATCAACCTCAACGCAGGCTCCTGAGGGGAATATCTGGACGTCTTATTTTTGGTAGCTTCTTCGTCGTCGTGCGACACGTGCAGCAGGTGCACCTGCCGTGTGAGTGACTTGAGTGATGAACGCGTGAATGAGTCCGCCATTAAATGCAGAGCAGCTAAGGGGCTGCAGCTGGCGGCGCTGGCAGGACAGCTCGTGGCCGCGGGTGCCGAGCACGCCCTGGCACCGCGGAGGCGGGCCTCCCGGACGGGCTGCTGCGGGGAAAGGCCTCCCCCAGCCGCGGGCTCTGGGCGGGGAGGCTGCTCAGCTCCGAGGACCCGGGGCGGGACGCCGGCCTTCCCGGAACCAGACACCTGCAATGGAGGTGGGAAAGGTCACAGATCTCCGCACTAAAGTCAGGATTCCTAGCCATTCAGAAGATGGAAAGGTTAAGTGAACAGAAGAGTGACATATTTTCAAATTGATTTTTTTTTCAATTTAGGATTTTCCCCCTTTTACAATCAAACCACCCACATCCGCTTTGGTGATGATGACATCCATCTTTTTCAACACCATCGTGTGATGTCACCACACACTTTGAGTCTCTCATGGAAGCACAGGTTTTCTTAGTTCCCAGGTCTCCATCCTCCCTCTTTCCTTCAGATCCAGTGAGGGTTCAGCCAGGAACAAATGTCTCACAATTAACTTAGGACTCTCAAATATAGACATTTTATCCAGAAACATTCTCTCGGGTTTGAAAGAAGACATTTTTCATGATACAGCTTTACCTGGAGGGCCCACTGTCCCATTATCAGGTCATCTTATCTGAGGTAGGCTATAAATTAATAGTTTTATGATACTTTTCCTATGACCAATATTGTATTATTTGAACAAAAAGTGGTGATTTACTAAATTACTAAATTAAAACACAAATATGCTTTGGTAGTCCTATCTGGACATTTATTATTTTATTTCACTTTATTCATGAGACAGAGGTTTCAGAAAATGGAAGTGGCCCGGACCTCTCCTGACCTGTGAGAAACACAACGTCCACCATCCCAGCTCTTTGTCAATTTCTTCCCTGTACTTTATCTGGGAAATCTTTGTAAGAGGGAGAAAGAGAAGACACAGGGAATAAAAGATATCTATGATTGGGATTGACCTGGGGGAAATAAACATTTAGTCCAGAGCATTATTTTGCCTCAGGTTGGATCAAAGAAACTGTAGTGTCATTCACAAGCTTATTCTCTCCTTAGCTAGCAAGCCTTGGGGGTCAGGTCAAAGGTGGAATAGCTAAGGGTATTTGATTTGGTATTAAAAAAAGGATGGTCAGTTCCTACAGAATTCCTCCTTTTAATGCCTTTTATGCATGTAGTATGATTGAGATGTTTTATTATGAAGCGACCACTATAAGACAGAGGACCAGAAAAATCATTCCTTCCTTACATCACTCCAGTGGCTCTTTATAGGTAGGCACTCTTCTGCTAGAATTTATTATGAAGTACATATCCACCAGCTCAGCAAGATAATTTTATGTTTCTATTAAAGTATGAACTCAAGACGGACAAGTGTGTGGTAAATATAGCTAATAACTAGCTCCAGAGGACAGCAATGTAAACCGTTTCCCTCTGAGTCGGGGTTTCCCCACTTCAGCACTATTGACAGATAATTCTTTGTGGGGGTTGGGGACTGTCCTGGGCACTGCAGGAGGTTTAGCTGCGTCCCTTGCCTCTACCCGCTAGATGCCAGGAGTGGCCCCTGCAATGTGACAAACCAAAATTCCTCCAGATGTTGCCAGTTGTCTTTGCTTGCGAACCATTGATCTAAGGCAATAGTAACATGCATTTCAAAAGATTGTCAGAGCAGTCAGTGTATCTGTGAGAGGCACACACCAGTGACTTTGCCCCTGAACTCATGTCAGTCACCCATCATTTCTTAAACCCATTCTGGTACTTCCACTCAACCTTGAATTCTCTGTTTCTTCCATTTTTAGTAATCCTCCACCTAATTTCCCTACTATATTGCTTTGATAATTTCAGTCCTACTCACATTTCATGTCTCCTAGCTTAGAGAGGATAAAGTCTAAAGTTCTCAACTTCATATTGAAGGCCCTCCAAATTCTGGCTTCTGTCCCCCTTTCCAGCCTCATACCTGCCTATCAAAACTGTATCCATACCTTTAAATTCTCAAAAATCTCAGGCCAGTTTATTCTAATGACTTGTGTCTCTCTCCCACACTATATTCATCATTTTCTTTTTTACTCTCCCCTGCCCACCCCTCTGCTGATCTCACCCATATCTGACACAGTGCACATTCTAGGTCTTTATTGCTATTCTGATTGGAACTCTGCTTTGGATAATTTGCTTCCCGAGGCAAAATAACATAACAGATACAGTTAATTATCCACAAGACGTGATTGACAGCCCCAAAGCAGAATAATGGAAAACAGAGTGAGGGCTTTGAGTCTGAGTGAACCTGGGCTGATGTCCCGGCTCTGTCGTTTACTAGCTTTGTGACTTTGGGAAAATTGTTAAAACTGCTGAGACTTTCCTTCATATATAAAATGCAAAATGAGGATTATAATTAATATTTATAAAGTCGATATGTATATTAATACACACATACACATTAAATATACCATTTTGAATGTATGTATAATCTGGGGCATTTTCTAGTATGTTGTGAACACTCAATGAATTGTAATCATTATTGGGAGCACTGATATTTTTCGTGTTTACTTGGAATGTACGAGTAAATACAACTAGGATCAACAACACCTTTTTCTGGGACCACTTGACGCAATGAACCTCTCAAATCATATAGAATCCACATTTACACGGATCTGGATACTCTAAAGGAATGGGATTGGTAAGTAGTCAACACAATCAATTCAGTTGCTATCATGTTTTTCCAAGTCACCGCCAAGCAATTCATCCACGGCGATCTGTGGTGCCTGTCAAGGCGGTGGGGAGCATGACACAGTGCACGTCAGTGTATCTGGTCGGGTACAGTCACAGCACACTGAAATGATTGACTTAATAATGCATTTGACTGTATTTACTATCATGCACATGGAGCGAGCCTCTGTGTGTGTCTGTTTAAATATGTTTGCTCTCTTATAGCAAATAATTTGATACAAAGATAAATTATGGCTTGGGTTTAAACTGCATATTAAGGAAGAATTTTTGGAAGATAATGTTGAATTAAGCTGATTTGATTTACATTTATGGTATTATAGTTTAGTTGTGTTTTAGACTCTGGGAAGAATTAGTTCTGCTAAAAATGGACAAAGAGGCAAAACACGAAGACTTCTGGTAGTAATTTAGACAGTGATTAGACGTGAGACCTTGGGTAAATTTGCATGATTTTTAGTTCTGGCATCTATAAACAACAAGGCTGATCCTCTAAGGAACTTTTTCAGTTCCAGATTCATCAAATGCAGTCTTGCAGTAGGGTGAAAGGAAGAAGGAATGAATGATTTAATTGATAAATGAACAAGTGAGTGATTGCTTAAATGGATGAAAACCACATAAGAAGACTGCTTCCCTCGCATGTAGATAATAGTCAGTCAGGAGAACACTTAGGTTTAGGTGGACAGCCTGTTATGCTCCCACAGCAAGGTGGTTGGACATATCAAGAAGCTGCAAGGTTTAGGGATGTACAGAGCCGTGGAATCAGTTATGTAGTCTATTTAGCTGGCTCCAGGAGAGGAGTCCCTCATAAGGGAATAATCCCTGGGTCTTCTTGTGCTGATGAGTTTGGAGACACATTCGTGATTTGCATTTATTTGCATGGAAGGTCCAGATTTATACCATTTCTCTCACCTGTTGTTGAAGACACAGAGATGCACCACTCGGATTTCCTTTCAGGGAAGCCCTTGCTGTTCAGCTGCAGTCAGCAGACAGACTCCCTTTGCAGCCCTTCCTCTCCCCAGGGCTTCTAGAATCTGATGACTGGGTGAGAGGAATATAAAGGCCCAGCCATTTCAGCCCAACATGGACACTCTTAGAGCACACTTCTTGCCCCAGAGGTTGGGTTCCTGGGGTGGGTTTGGAACGGAATTTGCCAAACCCACATTATAGTTAGTGCAGTTCAGTTTCCTTCCCTGCTCGGTCCTGGTTTTCCACCATCCCCCAGGTGATCATAATAAACGCTGCACACCCCAGACTCAAAATCTGCTTGCAGACCATCCCTGATGGCTGTACCACAGGGGAACTGATGGTGGGGAAGAAAGGAACATTCTAGACTCCTCCCATCCAGACTTCCTCTTACACAGCTTCGACCCCAAATTTAGGAGCCTCTGTCACAATTCTCTGTTTACTTAGAAAAATTGCAGTTCCTTCCTGTTGCCAGGAGAAGTTAGTGGCACATTTATGTCTCCAGAGGCCACGCCATTCCTGCCGTCTGTAACGGAATATGTAAATGACTTGCAGTGTGTTAACATTCACACGTGCACACAGCCCACACTCACACCTTCCATTACTGGCCCACCATTTATGGAAGCTCCCTACATTCCCTTCATTAACTGTTATAGAATATTTTAATTTGACTGGAACAACTCTTCAATTATGGAAGTGTGATGCATTTCCTAACAAACACAAAGACAGATCAAAGCATTTATGTATCTTTGTCAAGTAGCTGAGAAGTAGGGTAATTGGTTAGACAGACACTTTTGGGATGGAGAAGAGTAGTTGGATAGAGACTCTGAAAAAAAGGCAGATTGGGCCCTCCACTGGGCCTGAGGAGGAGAGCTTGGGAGAGCAGGAAGAGGTCCCTAAAAGAAGAACATGAGTAAAAGCTTCAGACTGGTTCTCAGATAGGATCCTGAACAACTGAACAGCTTGTTTACTTAGCGGATTGAAAAAATCAGTCGGATGTGGGAAAAATAAACTTTATTATCTTTCTGTGGAATTCAATTTTCACTTTTTTTAAAACTAAAGTATACATTTGAACTACTAGCTTTACGAATGCAAGTGATTCAGGAGTTTATCATAGTAATGCCCTGTTGCAGAGATTAATAGGGGCAGGCAGTAGTGATAGTTTTTATTGACATTGTTCTCCGTGTTGATTAGAGCAGCTGGGAACAAATAGGGTACCACTGGACATGTACGGAGAAAGAACTGAACTGGGAGACAGGGCACTGTCTCTGCTTGTACTTGCTCTTCCAGCCGTAAACCTCTGGCTCTAAACCTGCAAGTTTGTAATACCTCCTTTTACATAGTTTGTATCATGAGGTAGCAAGGCTCAGAGCCAATATGAGGGTGACTTATTTGATGCAAGATTACACTCTATGAACTCTTAGCATCCTATGTATTTGTGTAATGAGAAATCAGTCAAAGCAAGCATCAGAAATAGTTCTGAATGAAATGTTAGGAAGGTTAACAGTCATCTTTTCCTGAAGAAATGCTTGGGTATAAACTATACCAACCTCAGTGATCATGACCGGACATATGAGTTTCTATTCTGTATGTACATACTAACCTTAAGCCACTGTACATGGAGGGGAGTCCTTTCATTCCCTCCCGCAACCCCTTCCCTGAAAGTTACCACCTAAAATCTGCTCTGTTGCATGAAGTTTAGTGCTAGGATTTTTTCCTCATTTCAGAGTTGGCTTTGTTAAAAAAAAAACCCCAAAATTTAAGAACTTCACTTGGGGAAAGTACCTATAAAGTTGGAAAGGGATACTTAGGTCAGAAAAAAAGAAAGTGCATTTTGCTGAGTTGAGAGAGCGGGATGTGAGGTTCCTCGGGAAACGGGTCCCGTCGGTTTGGCTCATTGCTGTGTCTAGTGCCTAGAGCAGTGCCCAGGGAAGCCCATGGTAAACGTTTATTGAGAGTCATTGGATCCAAATGTAATAATTTTTGCTTAATTAGTATGGATGAACTACATTATCATGTCCGTCCCATAAAGCTCACCACATACAATGGGACTATATTGTTTGCTGCAACAGTTATTCTCCATGGATACTGTTTGCCAGGAAATGCCAAGAACAAAGGCCCTGACATCAGATAAACAATTTAGAGGCTTGGTCTCCGGGTGGTGGACTGAAATATCCCAGGGTCAGATACTCCTGCCGGCAAGCTCCTTCGTGTGCAGTAGTCATCCTGGTCTAATCTTTCTAGCTAGAAATATAAATTTAAGAAGTAACTAAAACGTTACATTCCTGTAAACAATAGCAACAAGCAGAAAGATGCAGTTAATTTGTAGTAGAGTGAAAAATACAAAAACACTCAATGAAATGGTTTGGTTTTCCTTATTTGAAAGACATTTTAATTATGGGGTTAATGGCTGGCGTAGAAGTATAAGAGAAACTCACAGTAAAACAAGAAGTTATACAAAACTGGAGACACCAGGCACAGCTTACTTCTAAGCAGCCTCGCTGGCAACTGGTTCAGAGGGTTTTTCCACCAAGAGACGTCTGTCTATAGCAAGGTGATGGCTCCTGCAAATAGCCTAGATTATAGGGCTTTGAAAATCTGTTTCATGTGATTTTTATATGAAGGCTTTAATTAAATATATTCAGGGAACTTAGAGAGTCTATCTTGAGCCAGAAACCAAAGTCAGAAAATATGTCTATTTTTTTCCAATGACTTTGAAAGAATTAGTTATGGTAAACAGTGCAGGGTAAGGAGACATATTTATTTATTTTTTAAAGAAATTTTTTTCTCTATATAAGAACTACCACTAAACCAAAATGAAAGGCTTATTCATGATAGCTTAAAATACTGATTATATCTCAGACAAAGTGACACAGAGCAGATCTTTTTATCCATACTGAAGTAAGCTGTAATTTATTTATTTTTTTATAATGGCTTCAGTCAATATTCACATGTCTTCACAGTAGACTTCACCAGAACAGAGGACTTCAAACTATTCCCAAGAACCGTTAAAGTGATTATTACCTGCTTAAACCATAGGGAAATAGAGATGTAGACAAATTGTGTGATTTGTTATATAGCCCATTGCCCAGAAAAGGCAGAAATGGTAATTTTCCAAGTAAATAGGTTAACCACAGAGTGGTGTCATTTCCACAGAGAAATCCAAACTCTGTAATAAAGTAAATAGCTCATAGTATAAAAAATTATTCACTTATTCATTTAACAAACATTTTTGGAGTATCTACCATGTGCTAAAAGGTAACTACCAAAGTATGTTCCATAGAAAAGATTTTTTTTAAATGGGATTCCATGACAGAATAACTGAAATCCAGCATATTATGCCTCCTAGAATATTAGGAGTAAAGTGATGTAGATTAACATACTGAAGACTTTAAGAAGTCCTCTGGTAAGTAAGCCATTTAACTTTCTTTAGTAGAATGTTTTCCAGACATTTTTTGATCTTTCGTTTTTCATATGTAACCTAATGATATCTTCCAGAACATTTTGATAAATACTGTGCTAAGTTTGGAGGATTCAGGATCAATAATATAATATCCTTGCCCCCTGTCTGCACTGACTGGTGAGAAGGTCAGAAAAAGACCATAAATACAGTAAGGAACGAATGCCATGTTAAGTGATGTGCAGAGAATACATGATCAATGATGCCTCGGTTGCAGGGAAAGTTTCAAGATGGTAAAATCTGATCTGGGCCTGGACGGGTGAAGTGTTGTTAGGAAAGCCAGCAGGGGGAGAGCATTTCGGGAAGAGGCCGGATGGCGGGAAGCATCTCACGGGGGTGTGACTTGAGATGCTGTGATAAGGTGAGTGAGTAGCTGAAAGGGTCTCCCGAGAGGAGCACAAGGAGTGAGACCACAGGCAGCTGGGGGAGCAATTCTGAAGTGCCTTGAACACCATGCTAAGGATCTGGGACTTTCCCCCATAGGTAATGCAGGGTCTGGGAGACCCTTTGACTGAGTGAATAAACTTTCCTGGATGTTGATAAGACTAAAGGAGTTTACCTATCTGCTCTGTAGTCTCCTCCTTCCGCCTTGCCAATTTTCCCACCAGTATCCTAGCTTCCCTGAGGAGCTCCCTGTAAAAGAAGCACCTGCAGGCAGCATAGGAGCTTGTTTATGGCATTGACTCTGTCACATGACTTTACGAAGGTTAAATGGATTCTCTGATACATTGTATTATTTACATTTAGCCACAGGTTGGCTCTTGATCAAGTTCTTTTTAAAAATATTTTAAAAATAGATGGGATGGATGGTATTAACATAGAATCTATAAACTTTCTAGAAGTCAGTGATGTGCAAGTTCCCCTAAATTGTTAAATGTTCTTATGTAACACTGTTCATGGGTTCAGAGCAGTAAAGAAGCATTTATATTTTCAGGGAATTTAAACATCTCAACTGGTAGTTTCCCCTTCTTTAATTAAACATTCTGTGAGGTGGAGACCTGGTTTACAAAAATGTCTGCACATGTTCAAATTTTGTATTACAATAGTTCCTAAATCTATTTTACTTTAAATGTCTTCCCCTTTCCCTGAATATAAAGTACATGTCTTTTGCTGCCTGAAACTTGGCATCTCTGAAACTCATTCATTCCAGGAACATGGACCTGTCTTTGACTATTTCCTAGAAACATGCTCTCTACTGAGTGATCTATCACTCTACTTTGGAAGATTCCCCTTCCCTGAATGAGAGGTGGAAAGCCATCTCGAGTCATAGAGAAGGTCATCAGCATTTGTGTCTATAGCTCCTGGAAGTTTTATGGAGTATATGCTCATTAATATATATGAAGCTAATTTACATAACATCATTATAATAATTAAAAATCAAAGCTTCCGTTTGAGGTTAAATCAGAGGGTTTTCTTTCCTGGCTTAGTTGAAAATACTAAGCCACAAATGCTTCCTCTACACACCCATCTACTCCTCTGCCAGTAACTCCTAATTACTAATGCACATTGTTAGCCCCCACCCCACCACACCCCTTTAAATTAAGTGCTTCTTGAAAGGCAATTTCAGAGAGATCCAAAAAGATCTGATCATGCTGAAAAGGTAAGTCCACCATATTTTCTGCCTGTTCTTTACATTTGGCAGACAGTTAGCCACCATTGCTGACATAAGGCAAACTGCAAAAATAAATCCTTTTTATAAAAAGGATTATTAAAAAATAATCCTTTTTTACTCAATCTAATTTTTATAATAAAATGAAACAGGTGTATCTGGAGAATTACAAATGTGACCTTTTATACAGTATGAGGTTGTACCTAATTCTATAGTGGCATTTTGAAATTTGTGACTATTGATTTGCTATTTTTTAATATTTTTAATAACTTCCACATCCCTGTTTTAATAACTTCACTGTTCAGTAAGCACTGGCCAAATGAATCAGATAGGAATAACATTCCCTGAGTAACAGAAGGGATTTGGGATGAAATAAGCATGTTTATTCTGTTTTCTGTCCTTTGATAAATGGTCAGGCAGAGTTTTACCCTAATTTCTATGCTGTTTGCTAACGTTCTTATTGAAGGCAGAATTCCAGTATTAAAGAGCAGCCTCCTAAAAACTCAAGGTGATTAGGAACTCCGAATTCAGCAGTTTTTGCAAATCCAGGAAAAGTCACACACACACACTCACATATACTGTCCACCAAAAGTCTTAACACTCTACTGCTGGCTTTAGTCCTTGAGATATAAGAAATGGAAACAAGAAAGAAATAGTTTATCACTGAGATTCAGATAGGTATAAAAGGAAACCAAATTGGTACTCCTACCTTTAAAAAAATGTAAAAGTAAATTATCCATTAAGTCTGATTATTTCCAAGAATTTTGTGAAGGGTAGGTTGATCGACTAGAAGAATTCACAAATAAAAGAAATAAATAATATTGAAATTTATGTTATCTAATAGGATTGTTAAAATTAAATACAAAATGGAGAAGACTTGAGAATTCCCTGAGCAGACAAAACCATTTAAGGCACAAAAGCAAAGCTAAAGCTGGTTTATTTCATGAACATAAGCAAAAATCTAAGTTGGATTATTTCTTGTAAATGTCTCTGATAATCATAAAAGAAACTAAGTTATTTTCATAAAATGCTATGAGATAATCACTTTTAACCAATTCCCTGCCATCTGGAAAGCCCTCTTGTAATAACCAATTATTGTAAAGGTTAAACAACTTCCTCGTTTTCATGTTCTATGTCGTCCTATAGGTTCTTGTCTCTGAGCTTCATATCAGGTTTGGGTTGAAAGCTAACAGTTCAACATCTGTTCTCATATGCACAGTAAACTCTCACCAAATACTACTTTACTGATCTGTTTTTATATTTCACTGTTTCTGGATTTTTGACAGTATTAACTTAGTTTCTAGGCTCCTAAAAAAACTCATTCTCAATAATTTCCTCTATATTTGCTACTTTTTAAATCTATGATGACTATGATAAAGTAAATAGCATTTTGGAATGTGTAACATGGGCCAGATATGAAATTCTGCTGTATTATTGTTAGGAAAACTCTAAGGCTACCCCCAAGAGTATAGACAAGTGGTAAAATATAAAATAAAACAATTTTTGAGTTTCACTTTTTGAATGTTGGAATACACATTTTTTTTAGCAAAATATTTTTAACCTATTTTTTGTTTTTTAAGACTATACATTTTCTTAGTGCTCATGTTTTAGCAATACTTGTGCTTATTGGTCCCTATCTACACTTTTGAAGATAATGACGAGAACAAGTTTTTCTGGAGTGAAGTCTCCTTGCCACTCATGCCCCCCCACATGATTATTATGGTCTGCGATGACACAGCCGGGGAAAAGGGGAGGAGCTTCTCAGTTAGATGCCTTGGGCTTTGGTGATTGTTCTTTCGCTTACAAGGTGCCGATCTGGACAATTCATCCAAGTTCCCTGAAACTCAGTCTCCTGATGTATCAAGTGAAGGTTATAATCCATTTTGATAGTGTTTTGTGGGTATTAACTAATATAGTGCATATTTGTGCTTAGGTCATAGTCCTAAATAAATGTTAGCTGAGGTCATTAGAGATTATCTTTTTTTTACTTTAAAAAAAACAAATTTATTGTCTTATACTTTTGTATGGTAAATATAACACAGATCTCAATGGGCAAACATCAGAAGGCTATCTGAGATACACTCATTTCTGGACAGTCTAAGATTGAATGTTTTCTTCCTTTTTTTTTCAATTGAGGAATATACAATAAAATGCACAAATCTCAGTATATAGCTCAGGGAATTTTGACGTATGTATACATTCATGTAACTACCACCAGCTCAAGATAGCAAACATTCTTGCTTTTTTCCCTTTCTTCTATTTCACCCATCCCTCTCACCCCATCACCTATGGCGACCACCAGCCTGTTCTGTGTCTCCAAGTCTATTACTGTTCGTTCATTTGTTTTGTTTTTTAGATTGCACATGTAAGTGAAATCACATAGTATTTGTCTTTGACTTATTTCACTCAGTATAATACTCTCTAGGTCAATCCATAGTGTCACAAATTTCAAGATTTCATTCTTTTTTATGGATGAATAATATCCCATTGTATAATATATACCACATCTTTTTTTATCCATTTGTCTATCAGTGGACATTTACATTGATGCCTATTTGACTATTGTGAATAATGCTATAGTAAACAAAGGAGTGCTTTTATCTTTTCAGATTAGTGATTTTGTTTTCTTAGAGTAAATTCCCAGAAGTGGAATTGCTGGGGGGTATGGTATTTCTATTTTTAGTTTTCTGAGGAACCTCCACACTGCTTTCCTCAGTGGCTGACCCAGTTTACCATCCTACCAGCAGCCTAGAGGGATTTCTTTTCTCCACATACTTGTCAACAGTTGTTATGTCTTGTCTTGTTGATATTTAGCCAAGCTGACTGGGGTTCGGTGATGCCTCACTGTGGTTTTGATTTGCATTTTCCTGTTGATTAGTGATGTTGGGCATCTTTTAATGTGTTTTTTGGCCATCTGTGTGTCTTTTGAAAATGTCTGTTCAGGTTCTTTGCTCCTTTAGAGATGACCTTGTTGAGAGGAATGTCTCCTGGGTGCCAGGCTCCAGTTGGGGTTTTTGTAAAGCTCGTCTCTTTCTCCTTAATTTATAATTCTTGATCCATTTTTAGTTTATGTCTTTACATATTATTTTACTTCACAAAGCAACACAGTTTTGTAAAGCATTTAAGGAGCATTAAATTGGGGGGAAAAACCTGGAAACCCTCCATTATTTCCCCCCGACTCTGCCACTCGGTTCCACTGCCGTCCAGAGACTTGACAAGTTAGTGTGTATTTTTGCAAAATATTTCCCTATTATTTTACATATATATTACACATAAAAATTTACATTTATATACACATATACACACCTTCTAACTGGTGTTTAACCATATATAAAATCATATTTTATGGATTTTCTGTGACTTGTTTTTTCTTAAATATCTTAAAGACTATGGGCCATAGAAACCTGCATATTTAAGTATATTAATTTTTTTGCCTTTTTAAAATTCAGTTTATTTAAACTGAAAATGCAAACTATTGACCCATTTCTCCCACCTCCCATTCCCTACCTCTGTCAACCACCAAGCTATTCTCTGAATCTATGAAACTGGTTTTTAAAATGTATTTGTTTGTAGAGTCCATGTATGAGAGACCATATGGTATTTGTCTTTCCCTGTCTGACTAGTTTTACTTAGCATAATGCCCTTAAGGTACATCCATATTGTCACAGATGGCAAGATTTCATTCTTTTTCTATGACTAAATAATATTACATTGTGTGACTAAATAATATTACACACACACACATCTGCTTTATCTACTCATCCACCGATGGACAATTTGTTTCTATGTCTTGACTATTGTAAATAAGATTACAATGAATACAAGAGTGTGGATATCTCTCTGATGTAGTGCTTCATTTCCTTTGGAAATATATCCATAGGTAGAATTGCTTGATGGTAGTTCTATTTTTAATTTTTTGAAGAACTTCCATATTGTTTTCCATGGTGGCTGCACTAATTTACATTCCCACTAGTGTAGGAGGGTTCCCTTTTTCCATATTCTTACCAAACACTAGCTATTTCTAGTCTTTTTAATAACAGTCATTCAAACAGGTGTGAGGTAATATCTCACTGTGGGTTTGATTTGCATTTCCCTGATAATTAATGATGTAGAGCATCTTTTCATGAACCGGCTGGCCATCTCTATGTCCTCTTTGTAAAAATGTCTATTCAGATCCTCTGCCCATTTTTTAATTGGTCATTTGTTTCTTTGTTATTGAGTTGTATGTTTGCTTTATATATTTTGGCTATTAGCCCTTTATCAGATATATGATTTGCAAATATTTCCTCCCATTTGGTAGATTACCTTTTCCTTTTGTTGATGGTTTCCTTTGCTGTGCAAAGCTTTTTAATTTGATGTAATTCCAGTTGTTTATTTTTGCTTTTGATGTTTTTGCTCTTGGTGTCAGGTTGAAAAAATCATCACCAAGACCTATGTCAAGGAGCTTAACTGCCTATGTTTTCTTCTAGAAGTTTTATGGTTTCAGGTCTTACATTCAAGTCTTTAATCTATTTTGAGTTAACTTTTTTATATGGTTTAAGATAGTGGTTCAGTTTCTTTCTTTTGCATGTGGCTGTCCAATTTTCCCATCACAATTTATTGAAAAGATTTTCCTTTCCCATTGTGTATGCTTGGATTTTTTTGTCATAAATTAATTGACTATATGCATGGGTTTATTTCTGGGATCTCTACTCTGTTCCATTGATCTATGTGTTTTTACGTCTACACTGTATTGTTTTAATTACTATAACTTCATAATATAGTTTGATATCAGGGAGCATGATGCCTCCAGCTTTGTTCTTTTTTCTTAAGATTACTTTGGCTACTTGGGGTCTTTTGTGATTCCATAGAAATTTTAGAGTTATTTCTTCTGGTTCTGTTTTCCTGAACTTGGTTTGCTAATATTTTGTTGAGGATTTTTGCATCTGCCTTCATCAGGGATATCAGCATGTAGATCTTATCTTATGGGATCCCTTTTTTGTATTTGGGTAATGCTGGCTTCTTAAATGAGTTTGGAAGAATTCCCTCCTTGTCTATTTTTTAGAAGAGTTTGAGAAGGATTGTTATAACTTCTTGAAGTGTTTGGTAGAACTCACCAGTGAAGTGGTCTGGTCCTATACTTTTGTTTCTCTGGAGGTTTTTGATTATTGATTTAATCTCTTTATAGTAATCCAGCTGTTCAGATATTCTATGTCATCATGATTCAGCATTGGTAGGTTGTATGTTTTAGGAATTTTTCCATTTATTCTAGTTTGTCCAGTTTATTGATGTATAATTGCTCAGAACAGTCTCTTATGATCCTTTGTATTTCTCGGATATCTATTGTAACATCTCCTCTTTAGTTTCTGATTTTATTTATTTGCATCCTGTCTTTATTTCTTGGTGAATCTAGTTGAAGGTTTGTTAATTTTGTATATCTTTTCAAAGAACCAGCTTTTAGTTTCATTGTTCTTTTTTATTGTCTTTTTATTCTCTCTTCACTTATTTCTGTTCTGATCTTTGTTATTTCCTTCCTTAAACTAACTTTGGACTTTATTTGTTCTTCTAGTTTCTTGAGATGTAGAGTTAGGTTGCTTATTTGAGGTTTTTCTTATTTCTTGAGTTAGAAATTTAATGTATGAACTCTGCTCTTAGAACTGCTTTTGCTGTGTCCCATAAATTTTGGTATGTTACATATCCATTTTACTTGTCTCAAAGTAGTTTTTGATTTCTTTGACAACAAGCTCACAAATATAAGTGTGTTAATTTTTAACAGTGAACTTTTTATTAATGTTTTGTAACACTGTGGTCCATTTGTCACAATTAATGAACCAATATTGATATTATTACTAAGCTCAGGTCTATACTTTGTTCAGGTTCCTTAGTTTTCACCTAATGTCCTTTTTTCTGCTCCAGGATTTCATGTATATACAGTAGAACATTTATTCATATTGTCTCCTTAGTTTCCTCTAGATCATGACACTTCTCAGGCTTTCCTTGTTTGTTGATAACCTTGACAGTTTGAGTAGGACTTGTGTATTTTGTAGAATTCCCTTTAATTTATTGTTGTAGTTGTTTTCTGATGCTTTTCCATGGTTAGAGATTATGGATTTTTTTGCGGGAAGAATACTATAGATGTGAATGGCCATTCTCATTACATCATATCAAGGACACATGCTGTTAACATGGCCTGTCACTAATGATATTAGTCTTGGTGACCTGCTTTGTCAAGTTTCTGTACTGTAAAGTTAGTTTTCCCCCATTTTTCATACTATACTCATTGGAAAGAAGTCACAATGCACAGCCCACACAGGTTGCTGTGCTACACTTCCTTGAGAAGATATATATTTAATGACTGTTAGTATTCCATAGTATGAATGAATCATAATTTATTCAACTCTTCCCACAATAATTGTTTCATTATTTCCAATTTTTCAGTGTTAAAAGTAATGCTGAAATGAACAATCTGGTGCAAATATCTTTGAGTGTATGAATATTTCTTAAGGATGACTTTATAGCTTCATAAGGTTAGACTTGCTGGGGAAAAGATATGTACATTTTCTGTCATGATAGAATAGTGTCAAATAAGAGGTCCTCAAATAGATTTTTACAATTTGTATTCCTTTAAGAGTTCATGAATGTGTTTTTAATCATTGTCCTTCTGAAAAAGTTCATGAATGTGTTTTTAAGCTTTGCTTTTCCTCCTCACAAGATAAAACAAAAAATTCACTTTTTTATCCTAATAATTTTTAATGTTTTTATTTATATAAAATATATAAATTACACTTATTTTAATATCTATTTTTGATAAATCAAATATATCTTTGTATCTGATGTGAGGGAGAAACCTAACTTTCCTATTTCACCAAGGGAGCTACTGTCTCAACACTATTTAATACATATTACATCTTTCTAACTGATTCAAATGTTACCTTTAGCATAAAATAGTTTCACATTTACACACATTTTATACAAATGATGTAGATCTATATATCAGTACATGTGCCTTTACTATAATGTTTTAATTACTAGACTTTGTGGTATATTATGATAGATACCTGGTAAAAACAAGTTCTTCTTTATTATTTAAAATTTTCTTTATTTTTGTTACTTCTACCAGCTGAACTTAGGAATTAGGTTGTAAAGTTTTAAAAGTAGTTGGAATTTTCATTGGGATTTTAATAGGTTCACATGTTAATTTGGGGAAAATTAAGCATTTAATAATAAAGAGTCATCTAATCCAGGAGCATAAATCATTCTTCATTCACTTTGATCTTCATTTATCTACTTTGATAAAGATTAATAATTTTCTATGCATATTTTTGCCAGTTTTATTTCAATATATATATAGTTTTATTGTGCTCACCTCACTGACTTCCTGAAATCTATTATTAACTGCATTTTTTTAAAGTTTTTCTCTCAGAATTTCAAGATAATTATATTTTCTAAAAATAATGTAAGTTTTGTCATTCTTTCAAACAGTATTTCTTTTCTCTCTTTTTCTTACTGAATCTAGTGTAAAGTTGAACAGTAGTGAGGATAGTGTCTGCCTTATTTTACCATTATGCTGTTTGCTGAGGCTTCTTTGGGGTACCCTTTATCAATCTAAGGAAGTTTCTTTCTAATCTTTGTTTGTTATTAATTTGGAATCAGGATAGGCTGCTACATGTATCAAATCTTTTTTGGTGTGTTTCCCAATTGTTTTTTTTTCAAATATTTTAATCTAGTGATTATCTTCTGTTGAGCCATCTTTTTATTTTTGCAATTAAACCTTACTTGAATGCACCCTATTAGCCTCATGATATACTGCTAGATTCTGTTTGATAATGTTTTATTTAAGAATTTAGTGTCTATATAAATAATAAGTGGCTGTGTTAACCATGATTGGTTTGGCTAGAACCCTAGAAAACTTCCTCTTTTATTTGTGTGCATTAATATAAGTTACAAAGGTGTTACCTATATTTAATGTTTTATAAGACATTTCCTGAAAGGCAACTATAACTGGAACTTATTTAGAAGCAAGTCTTTAGCTACCAACTCAATGAATTTTACATATACTAGTCTCTTCATTATCCTCCTGACAAAATTTTGGGAATATGTGGTTTTTAAAATTTATTCATTTCTTCCCAATTTTCAAACTTACATAAGTTTTATATATAGTATCATCTTTAAACAATATACCCTCCATAGTGATATTTATGCACCCTTTCTCACTTTCAATGGTGGTGTGTGTGTGTGTGTGTGTGTGTGTGGATCATTATTTTCTCAATTAAACTTGTGACATTTGGGTTTGATTAACATCAAAGTACAGGTTTCTCTGTATTTGCTTCCTCTGGCTGATGTAACAAATTAACACTCACTTGGTGGATAAAACAACAGAAAATTATTCTCTTACTGTTTTGAAGGACAGAAGCCTGAAATCAAAAGTACCAGCAGGGCTGAGCCTTGTCCACAGGCCCCGCTGAAGAATGCGCTCCCTGCCCACTACAGCTTCTGGTGGCTCCAAGGCCTGCCTGTGTGGCCACATTGCCTCTCCTCTTCTGTCTCTCAACTTCTTCTCCCTCCTTCTTTTAAGGGTAAATGTGAGTGCATTTAGGGCCTACCCAGATTATCCAGGATAAACCCCTCCCCTCTCAAAATCCTTAATTTAATTATACCTTTCCATAGAGGTGATATTCAGAGGTTCCAGGCATTAGGATATGGAAATACCATTTTGGAGGTCACCATTCAGCCCACCACACCTCCCTACATTCCACTTCCCATTTTCAGGCAACTGCAAATTTTTCCACATTTTTAAGGGAGTTCAAATTTTTATTCTGTTCTGAAAGCATACAAGTTTCTCATCTCTTGGCTATGTGCTGATTCTAGAAGGTGAATGCTGGAAATAAAAATCGCATTTTCACTATTATATGTAGGCATGTATTTCCTACACATAATATTATGACTAGACAAATATTATTCACTGCAAAGTCAAGTAGGTACGCTAGGGGTACATCACCTTCTCTAATGCCACCACCCTTCTGCCAATTGAAAGATTCTCTTTTTTTCTTACAGTTAATAGTGTATTTTAGTTTCTTACATAGGCTTTTAAATATTCTTTTCCTCTAGAGTTTTTCTTTTAGTTAGTTGTTAAAAAACATTCTACTTTCTTCTCCATGCCTCTGACATTATCCAGAATCTTATTTTTTTTTCTAAAATGCATTCAATTCTTCTCTCTTAAAATCTTACAGCTCACAAATTTCTTGACCAATTGCTTTCTCCTATTCTTATAATCCAAAAATTTTTCTTTTCCATATCTTCATTTTCCTAAATACATCCTTCAGTAATTTCCTAAGAAATAATGCATAAGAGATATATTTAGAGTCCTTGATTGCTTTGAAATGTCTTCATAGAGTAATTAATTGATACTCTGTCCAGGCACAGAAGGCATAGAATTCTGCACTCATGATCACTTACCCTGAGTAACTTGAAGACTGTTTTCCTGTTCTTGTTGCTGGTGGTCTTCTTTGTACTCTAATTGTGCTTCTCATAATGCTGATGAAAAGTCTAATGCCAGTTTGATCCTCGTCCCTTTAGAGAAGTCCTTTTTCTGGGAGGTTTTAGAATCTTCTCTTACTATTCATTTTATAAAATTTTATGATGCAATTCTACTTAGCACCTGGGGAGCTATTTTCATCCAAAAAATTTCTGTTGATTTGATGTTTTCAGTTGACTGCAGCTTGTTATTATTGTTGCTATTAATCAGGACATGAGTTCACCAGAAGAATATTAGATATTATAGACTTTATTTCTGCCATTGGTCAAAAGGCTACAGCTGATATTTATCCTTCCTTTTTGCACTGTTTCATAATTCATTTGCCTTAAAAAATTCTCTCATGTTTTCCATGATCTTTATCTGGAAAATGACCCAAGCCCTTATTTTTTAAAGGACCTGAGTCCTTAATAATTCCACTTTATGTAGGTCTGCCACAGTCTTCCATTAACTTTTACCATTGTCCAGAATTGCCTTTGCAGAGAGACCATTTTTGATTGTTTTAGAGTCAATCTAAGGAGAAAACTGCTGAAATAATAATTCTCAAGTATTGCTTTCATCTTCTCCCAGGCTATCAGTTATCCAATCACAAACTTCAATCCTTCTGTCTTTCCATCAGATTATAAGCAAAGAATTACCCAAACACACATGTTCTTTATATTTCCTGCTTTCCTCAAACCATTCACATCCTGATGATAACTGAGTTTCTCCTCCTACAAGTTGAAACAAGTTCTTTTCTCTATTTGGGATTCGTTTTTTTCTCTGTCTTTCAATTCTGTTTTTCATTTCCTTTAAGGGTGAGCTAGGTGGTGTCTCTACATTCTTGACTTCCATGGAAGTCACTTAATTCCCCACATTTGTTACCTTCCTTTGTGTTATTTCTGCTGTTCGTTATCAACTCTTGGGCTTTTGAGCTTATTGGTAACAGTCACCATATTCCACTCCTACAGAAGGTCCTTATAGCACTCAGTTGTGAGTGCATGGAGGAAAAGCTAGGTAAAAATTATTCACACATTTAAGGACACTCACCCAACAAACACAGAATGCCTTTCATAGGCCAGACATAGCTTTCAGAGCTGGGGATGCTGAATTGAATAGGGCACAGGAAGCCCCTGGCCTCATTGGGCTTATATTCAGATGCTCTATAATAGGACATTCTAATCTATCTAAATTTGGGTTGAAGTTTAATGTGATTAGACTACAACATGTGTGTACCACCAGTGTGTGCATGGCCCTCCCACATACATGAGAGAGCCGTATGAAGACATTTCAAAGCAGTCAAGAACTCTGTACATTTACCTCCTACACGTTATTTCTTAGGAAGTTTCTTAAGGATGTAGTCAGGAAAATGAAGATGAAATGTGGGAAAGAAAAATATTTGGAGTATAAAAATAGGAAAAAGATTTTGGATGAGAAGTTAGTGAGCTATAAACAATAAGGAATTGAATGGATTTTAGAAAAAAAGGAGGCAGCATGCACACTGTGTGCCCAATGTGAATGGGTTCCATGCGCATTAGTGTGTTAGGGTCTCTGTGGAAAAGAAATGAAGAAAATGTAAAGACAAAGGCCCAGGCCCTAAGGGGTTGGCAAGTTAAGGATACACACGTGCTCTGTGGAGATACAGCAAAGTGCAGGATGACTGTGTAGGTCTGAGGTTAATGCTCTGTAGGGAACACAGTGGGGTTTTCACAGGGAAACAGTCTGAGTTAGCCTTGAGGTAGAAAGAGTCTGATTGGAAGGGGTGGAGGCCCTGAGTTGGGAGAGCGAGTGAAGCCACGGGACTGAACTGGGCTCCTGCGACCCTCTCTTCCATCACGGGGCAACGGCGGAGTCCTTGTCCTTATCACCCGGAACAGCTTGTGGACCTCAAGGAGCGGTCAGTTCTAATGATTGCCGAGGCTGAGAGGTTAATTGTCCTAGTCCCAGTTTTGGCCCACCAGGTCTATATGCGACTCTTGTGGAGTTCTGGTCATAAAGAGTCCTTGCGGGTTTATTTTTAATTCACTGTTTGCAAAAAGAATTTCTTTTATTCAGGATGTTGTATTTATGTCACATTTAAGTCCTCTTTCCATACTCCTGCTACATTCTTTCCCAAAAAATTCTACCTGTCTTTCTGGAGCTGTTTTCAAAACCACAAGCCCCTCTTGCTCTAGCTTTTGTTTTAAAATAAGTCACAAAGCCATTAGAGTCATAACCTAGGAAGGAATTTTTCTTTCTTTATGAAAGTCTGCCTGAGCCCCTTACAAGCCTAATGAGCAAATAAAGTCCTGGATCTGAGTTGTTTTAAAAGAGCTTAAAGGCATTTTTTTGGCTAATGTTCAAGGTTCTCTTTAAATATTTCACCGTAAAGTCTCCTGACTGCTTCTCTTTGTAGAACTAAAATGGCATTTGGGGAAGATATGTATTTTCATTTAAAATAAAAAATGGACACACAGTACAAACTTTCAACCCAAGAAGGCTGAATTACAAGCTCCCAACCCAAGCTTTCTTTGAAGTTTTAATTCCTTTTCTTTTAAAGAACATAGCAGTAAGCTGTATAAACAGCCATAATGCAGAAACAGAGCCGAGTGAAGCATCAGTGGTTTCACTTGAGAAAACAATAAGCATTATCTGAGTAAATCTTATTCTTTATACCGAGACTAGGCCTGTATAATTTTTAAACCTTTTTAAATGTAAACAAAAAATAAACAGCAATAAAGATGGTACGATTTAAGTTATTGAGGGGCTAACTGCTCAGTGTCAGAAATCATTGAGTCCTATTTTACTCATTCAGTTAATTCTTAACATTTGTTCTTAGCATCCTCACATAAGAAGAGCATGAAATGGAACAAACAAATTTAAGCTTATTTTTTTACTTGTGCACAAGTGTGATAAGGGGCTTGGTGGGAAGGAGATTGAAAATAATTCAGCGACTTAATGTTACCTGCATATGTGAAATAATTCATGCTCTTCCCGTTATCTTAGAGAACAGGAAAGCTACATCAATTGATCTGAGAAGTGAAAACAGCAGCCTATTTGTTACGTGGATTTTCTGCAACCTCATGAAAGGCATAATCCAGAATTTATGGAGAATATGTCTATGCATTCCAATTAAATCTAATTACAAACAAAATGAGTCACTTAAGCATACTTAAAGAAAAGATCTTTTGAGAAACAAAATAACTATAGCTCAGCATTTACCTGGCGTCTTCTCTCACCTTCCTCTTGAGAGAGTTACTCTCTCTTCTGCCAATTTCTAGTTCTTCAGTTTAATTTAAGGTAACTTAAGCTTCCGGGTAGGGGACACTGGATAAGATAATAACTGGCATTTGCAGATCACTTGAAATTTCATAAATTTTAGATACACAATCTCTTCTGATTCTGTTGGCCACTCTAGTTTGTATAAAATATTTCTATTTTACAAAGGGAAAAAATGAACCAAGAGAGAAGATAATACATTTGCCTATGGTGCCCAGCTAAAGAAGTGACCATATGTATTCAATAAATAAAACCCATCCCTTCTCTTCTGCTTTCAATAATAATAATAACTTACTGATTACATATTACATTCCAAGCACTAGACTCAGCACATGATGGTAATTCTTTCACTTGATCCTTGTAGGACTCTGCAGGAGGATTATTGGTTTCCCATTTAGCAGATAAGGACACTGAGAACTGAGAAGCTAGATAATGGGTTCAAACTGTTAAACTGGTGGTGGGATACAGAAGCTGTCCTCATATCCTCTTGGCTTTGCCTTCTCTGCATCTTATTCTGCATAATGGGAAATCCCTTAAACACCCAAGTAAGTATGTGTTGTTCTTTAGAAAATTTACTCTCTTCCAGAAAATTTGTGTGACTATTTTCAGCCTAGTATACCCCTAATATGGCAAACATCTCTTGGTTTTCATTTTAAAGTGCATATTCTGGAGTAGGGGAGGGGTGTCGACAAGTCACTTATAGGAGAGGTTTATAAACAGATCAGTTTCATTGTAAACTACTTTTTCTCATGTCTTACCTTACCAAGCCTTGGTTGTTTTGAGCTTGTATCCTTTCTTCTCTTCATTCTCTGCAGGTAGAGATGTGCAAATGATGAGTTAATGTGGAAAAGATGGATTCATGTTCCTCATGTTGTTCTTATTAGTGTCTGAAAACTGTATTCTTCTGAAAAAACCCTCACACAGAGAGGGTAGGTTTGGAGGGAGACCTGTTGCCGGTGAGGACCTGGCCGTGGCCCAGGCAGCTCCTCCCGCTAAAGACTCTTCGGTGCTGGCCTCCTTCCACCGCTGTTTGACGCTCTTTATTTATTAAACAGCTCATGCATCTCCCCACTAAAAATGCATTTCAGCACTGAAGCATTGCTGTGATTTTACTTATAGCTGGACTCCTACCAAAAAATATTTCCAGGTCAATTTTAATCCTATTATAAGGTTCAGGTGAAACAGCTGCTGTGGTGATAAATTAGAATCATTTGAAATTTTTGGAATGTTGTAACATTCTAACATAATCTAATGGCCAGTTACCCAGACTTATTCCCAGCCTAAACCAGCATACCCTACTGATCAGAATTTTATTATGTGTGTGAAACTGCTGAATTTTATTTAAAATTTTGAGCATTTAAAAAGAATATTCCCTTTCCATCAGTTTAGCTACTGTCATCCTAGTACCAAAGGACCCACTCTAAGGTCTTAGATAGAAATTGGTTTCTTTTGTCATATACTTTGCTACACCACGACTGATCTATATGTATGTATACCTGTCTGTACATAGATATGTATATACATATGTAATATATACACACATACTTATAACTGTAAACTGTAACTAACTATTATATGTGTATATATATATACAGGTATATATATGTGTATGTACTAAAGAAAAGGAGAGGTACTTTATTTTAGAAGCCCAGGATTAGGAAAAAAAGATCCATAATGAGTCAGAATAGAAAAAATTAAATTATGACATTTATGGCTATAGTTATTTCATATAACCTTCTTTGGCTTCCTATATATGATATTTTCTATGGATTTCCTGTCACAGAAGCAGAGAATAAAGTGGGTACCAATAATTTATTTAAATCACCAAACCAAAAGCAAAGCTTAAAATTATAAATATTCATGTCATTTTCAGCCAATTTATAATACTGAGTAATTCCATAAGGGATTCCATGTTTTTTACTTGTTCATGTGACCATAAATTTGTATTATGTCTGCCAGATGCATATTTTGCTTATAATAGTGGTGAAATTTAACCTTTCAATTATTATTCAAAATGGGGATAAAGTAATTAAATCAACTCTGTTTATATTTTAATGCAGTTAAGGAGAGACAGTTGGTCATTGAGTAATCTGATCCAGTTAGGGAAAATATAGGTTTAATTTTAATCAACATATTTGGTCTCATCTTCATTCCAAAGGCATTTCTTGAGAATATACCCGTGCCAGTAACTATACTAGGTACTGGGATAGTTGTGAACACACAGATCATTCTCAGGGTAATACAAAACAGACTGAGTCCATCTAAAAATACTAATGGGCATGTCAGTTAAGCCACATTGCAAGTTCATAATCTCATCCCCCTAAATTCAAGTGAGACTGTGTTTTGTTTTGGTTTTGGTTTTTCAAGATGATATTTTGCTTTCAATTTATATACTCAATTTGCAACTAGAACCCACCGATAAAGTTTATAATGATAATGCAGAATTATCCTAAAGGTTTATCCCAGATGCACACTCAGAAACCTGAAGCAGATTAAACTCATGAAACTTTGAGTCTGTTCTGAAACTCTGACCTCATTTCCACCTAAATAGATTGGCATTCTACAAAAATCTGTGATTCAGTGACATCTGTTTAATCTACTGTGGCATTTGAATCTGAATACATTCACCTTCTTCTGCAGGTCAACAATGCCCTTTTCTTGTTTTCCTTGCAGGTTCAAGTTTCCATGTTTGATGAGTTGTGCCAGATAGCTAAAAATGCTCTATATTGAAAACTGCTAAATGGCTGATATTTTAGGCCTCCAAGCAAATTTTATTCAAAAAAGTCCTTGATTGGAAATTAACTCAGTGAATTCTTTCAAAAAGCTTCCCTGATTTAAGTATCTGTAACATTAAAAAGAAAAAAAATACAGTCCTTCAGACTTTCATCTTGACTTCTTCCATATAGTGCTTAAAACAATGGTGGATTGGAGACAAGACAAAAGAAACTTGCCCTCTGGTCCATTTACTCTAACCCATTGCATTGTAAATCTAACTTGCAAAGTTCACAGCATGAACGCACCTGATGAATGATGTTGTGGAAGATGGGGCTCACAAACCTTTTTCTTTAGACTTAAGCTGTCAAAATTTATTTTTTTTCTTTCAATAGTTATTGCACTGCATTTGATAGTTATGGACACTACTACATTTCTTACTAACTTTCAAAACTTCTTTAATTTGTAGGTAGAGAATATAAGGTACTACAGACTGAATATCATTGATTAGCAAATCATAAAAAAATCTTCGTTGTGCTTAGAGTACCAGGTAAATTCATACCCCTATGTTTAGTGGTTTAAACTATATTTTGGATATTTAGAGCTTTAGCATCAAGTGTATTATCTATTTAGCATCCCACGATTTTGTTTTTCTTTATTATGAGCTGAATTCAGTCCATCTGCTTGGGGGACTTTATTATGCAGCGTTCATTATGCTTTGATACGTCATGGCTTGCCCAGACATAGGACTTTAACACGGCATCGCGTGTGTAGGACAGTTGCTTTTTCCAGTCTGTTTGCACAGCAGATTCACAGTAGAATTACTTGTATGCAAAATACATACTCCAGGGTCCTTTCAATGGTAAATATACTGGTAAATTTTTAAGGTTTATTCCCTTGTTTGATGGGGAAAAAATAGTCAATGAAAGATTAATGTTATTTGACTTAATAGCCATGATCTTCAAGAGTGATAACATAAACAGAAATATTAATAACTTACTCTAGAAAGCTAATGGGATTTTCAGGATTAAATGTGCTGTGAGATATTATTTGTAATGGAGGGTGAATACCCTTAAATTTTTATCCCTTAAAGACTTATGCCTTACCTATCTGATATTGTGATAGAGGGGCACCCTGAACACAGCCCTTTCCACGGGCACACCAATGTACAGCTACACATGGGACAATTCTCTATGTGAGTGACTCCTACACATTTGGTAAATGAGAAAATACCTCATCAAAACAGGTAGGAAAGGCTGAGTGAGACACACTCTCACAAAGCCCATCCTTGTCACAGAGACACACAGTCAAGAAGGGACTCCCAACCCCTACCTTCTCCTTGAGAAGCATAAGGTTTGGACCCAACATCTAAGCAACAGCTTTTAAGAATTCCACCTGATGGATTGGCCCCTAAAGCACCTAGTTCTGGAAGCTATAAGAACCAAAAAAAAAGAAAAAGAAATAGTCCTAAGGGGCTCCTGAGGATGAGCTCTGCTCCCACCAAGGCTCAGTGCAGAGAAAACAGACAGAAAGGCCTATTTCCCAGTCTTTTTTTTGAAAGAAGCTTATTTTCATACTTCAAAAGCTGCCACATGAGGGACAGGCCTCTAATTTAGCACACAGACATCTAGGGGCTCTCTACAGTCCTCCTGGGGGCCACTGTGTCCACCTTCTCCCTCTGGTCCACTCCGGCTTGCTGGTATTTCCTTGGAAGGAGTTTGTACACATGGCTGGAACCCTGGCTTTTGTAGCTGCTACCCAGGGGACAAACCCATTGATTGTCTGGCTCTTGGTGGCTGCCAGGACTTAAACTTACAGTTTCAACAGGACTGTAGCAAAGAAAGAAGCCGTTCTTAACCAGCTCTCTGTAGAACTCAGCACAGAGGGAGCAGAAAGAAATGCCCAGCTCCAAGTCTTTTCCTGAAAGAAACCTATTTACATACTTTAAAAGCTGCTGCCTGCGGGTTTCCTACCAGTCACTCTGCACCTAGTTGCTGACTGAAAGTCTGCCTGTTGGGACACTGACAGGTCTTGACACACACCCTCAACCACAGGGAATCACCAAGAAAAAGAAGGCAGCTTGGACAATCACAGAGGTTTGAGAGACTACCAAGCGCTCAGGCAAGGTTGAACAATAATGCTCATCCTCATGAGACCAGTCTGTCAAGAGTGGGAAAGGTGGCTGTTTGACCTAATGCACAGAAACCAACACAGAGAGTCAAGGAAAATGAAGAAACAGAGGAAAATGTTTCAAACAAAAGAACAAGGTAAAACACCAATAACAGGCCTTAATGAAACAGAGATAAGTGATACACTTGATAAAAAGATCAAAATCATAGTCATAAAGATGCTCATTGAAGTCACAAGAACAATGCATGAACAGAGAAAGAATTTTAAGAGACATAGAAAATATAAAGAAGTACCCAATAGGGATCACAGAGCAGAAAAATACAATGACTGAACTGAAAATGCGATACAGCACTTCAACAGAGGACTAGCTCAAGTAGAACATCAAACTCAAAGACAAGGTAGTGGAATTCATCAAATCAGAGCAGAAGAAAAAAAGAATGAAAATAGTTTAGGGGACTTATATAAAACAATCATGTGGACTACTATATGAATGATAAAGGTTTCAGAAGGAGAAAAGAGAAAGGGGCAGAAAGCTTTGGCAATGAAATAGTGGTTGAAAACTCTCCTAACCTGGAGAAAGAAATAGGTTCCACAATCCAGGGAGAACAGAGTTCCAATTAAGATAAATCCAAAGGCACCCACATTGAGAAACATTCAAATTAAATTGTCCAAAGCTAAAGGAAAAGAGGGAATCTTAAGAACAGCAAGAGAAAACCAACTTATTACTTCTAAGAGCATCCTCGTGAGATTATAAACAGATTTTTCAACTGAAACTTTGCAAGACTTAAGGGTGTGGCATAATATATTTAAAGTGCTGAAAGAAAAAAACGTTCAAAGCAAAAATACTCTACCTGGCAACATCAAGTCTATACCTATTGATAATTACTTCAAACGTAAATGGACTAAATTCTCATCTGCCCATTTGTTTACTCTAGTTTTACACATTACAAGTGAAAGGGAACTCTGGCAAACTTAGATTGAGGTTCAGAACTAACATTTCAGGGCAGATTTATAAACAAGGACTTCAGATGGCAGCGGCCAAGAGCCTCTGTGCATGTCACGAACCTCAGAGAATGGTTATGGCCCTGACCCCTCATGTCCATGTCCTCATTCTCAAGTTTAGTCTTGTAAATATTTCTTGAGCTGTATGTTTTAAAATACATTGTTTTACCCAACCTTATATCGAGGAGAAATACATTCAGCAGTGCCCATAAGTGGCTCATAAATACTTCTGCCCTCACGGTGGTTTTCACTGGGAATCGTTCTCACCTAGGAGATCATTTTAGAATAATGTTAACGATTTTGTTATTTCTTACAATCCCCCATTGCCGGGAGCTGACAAAGCCTGAGGGGCAGGAGTCAGTATGTTGAGGACGCAGCATGCCCTTTGGCCTGTCCAGTTTTCATTCTTCTCGTAAGCCCTCCTGTAATAACCTTCACCTGGCATCTTAATGCCTGAAAAGCTGTGGAGCTAATCCTTGAAGGCATGAGGTAAATGGAATTTGGGCTTGACAAGCGGGCATGGTGAAGAAGTGTTAGACCAGGGGGCTTTGTCCTGATTTGAACTGGTATATTCAGATGCCCACAGACACACTGTCATTTTCTTAGAGCATTTTCAGTGCCACCTTATTACAATGTTTTTATGCTTTCAAAGAGTCAGCAGGTATAACCAAGTGTCCATGTGATTTTTGCCATGGTGGCAAAGTTTCAATCATTCAAAAAATAAAAAAAGTGCAGAGAATCCCGGTCCACGTCCTTCACCCTGATTCCTGCTTTGATGGGTGAAAGGAGTTGCAGGTGTCCTGCTGGAAGCTGAGGGCCTACCGGAGCCTTACTGGCTGTGGGGACGGCGGGTTGAGGGCTCCTCGGCGATTATGGGTGACTCCCCAGGGCAGCCGGGCAGCTGCTCTCCTGCCCAAATGTGGAGTGTGAGGCTGCCCCTCTCCCCGCCCCAGCTCCTCAGCCCTGGAGGGGCCGTCGGCAGCCCAGCGAGTGGGGGCAACACTGGGAAGGCCCAAGAAGGAGGCCGCGTCTCCCGTCCCCCTGCAGGCAGGACAGCAGCCAGGGCCGAGGAAGGGGAGAAGCCTTCTCTTCAGGACACTGGAAATGTTCCCTGCTACATGGGATGAGGCACCATATTACTGCACTGAGAATAATGAGAAAAGCCGTGAAATGTGCTCAGGGATTTTTCCAAAAGGTAAAACCTCTTTAGCCCTGTAGAAAAAGCTCAGTAGGACAGGAGGAGATAAAAACCAGGTGCTTTTATGACTGCACTTCGTTTGTCCTTCACAGCTGACATGACAGGTGGCACATCTGTGGTCCCACAAAACTCTCAGCAATGCCCGGGTTAGAGCTCAGGCTGTCTGCCCTCCCAGCCTTTCCGATTCAAGGTGACCCATGGGGATGAGTTTGAATTCACATGGGACTAAGAGAAGTGACAAAATTGGGTTTCTCTTTTAACTGAAAATTGAGTCACTAAACATCTTTAAGTATTTCTGTTAGGTCTTGTGATGGATCTAGATGCTGTTGAAAAGATCGCTTCTTTCCCTAATTACACCGTCTAGTTTACAGTCCATACTACCCAGTTCAGCTAGTCATTACCTTCCATGCAGCAGCATTCGTGATGGAAGGGTAGCATTTCAGAAAACATGGAGGTTTGTATGAGAAGATGTGACTGTTCTCAGCCTGGATTCATGTGGGATTCAATTCAGTAAGGACTGTGAGTCTCAGTCCTGCCACCAACTGGCTCTGTCACATAGCTTCTCAGAGCTCTGGTTTTCTCAGCTGGAAAAAAAGAAAAAAAATATATATATATGGCTAATGCTGCTTGTTCTATTTTAAATGACTGAATTGTTATAAAATTATTAGATATATTTATAAATGAATGTCACTCTGTATAATTTTATAAATATATATGTGCATGCATGTGTGTGTCTTAATCTACTTGGGCTGCCATGACAAAGTGCACAGAATGGGCAGTTTAAACAGCAGAGATTTATTTCTCAGTCCTGGAGCCCGAGTAGTTGAAGCTCCAGGCGCGGCTCTCTGGCCCCTGGGGGCAGCTTTCTCCCCGGCTCGCACACACTGGGCTCCTGACTCTGCCGTTGCTCGGCCTTTTCCTCTCTTTGTTCCCCTTCCTATAAGGCCACCAATCCCATCAGGAGGGCCCCACTTTCATGACCTAATATAACCCTGATCATCTCCCGAAGGCCCCGTCTACAAATATCCTCACACTGGGATTAAGGCTTCAACATATAAAAATATCTGTATCCTTATATAACTTGAATGGACTGAATTAAGATGCCAGTAGAATGTGGAGATGGAAATTCAAGAGGACTTGGATATGCCTGGTGATAATAATGTATTACATGATTCTTTAGTCTTCTGCTTTCTTTACTCAATTATCTCTCTATATCAGCAAACAGGGATTATAAAATGACCCTATCTGAAATAATTAAAGGAGATTCATAGGAATAAATAAGAATACAATATTTTCCCTACAGAAAAGCAGAGCTCATGATCATTAAGAATCCCCACTTTTCAACCAACTCAGATCATCGCTATGTACCAGTAGACCTCATTGATTTTAGTAGCTATTAATCTTTTTTTATTCTCTTAATATTCTAGAATATCTGGAGGTATAGTGTATAAGATAATGTGTAAATCAAACATGGAATCTTTATATGAGTATAAAAGTTCAAACACTCCCCGATGTCATCTGTCTTCAGAATGAAAGAGTTATAATAAGGAACATACACAGCACCGATTTGAAAATTGTTGTGTCTAAACTGCGCCGAAACGGTATCACCACTGTGGTCCTAGTTAAGAAAAGTAAAACAGGTCGTAAGCTCCTTCAACCCCCCAAAAAATCAAAACAAAACAGCACCAACATTTGCGGTGTGAGCATCTTGCTTCCTTTCAACTCATTACTTTAAAGAGGGATTTTCTACATGTTTTAAAGAGTCTTAAATGTTTTAGTTGTTTCCCATATGTTTTGACACTGCTTCAGGCTGACTTCAAAGGATTCTCTTACTGGAAAATTTAGACACTTAAACCTCAAAAGGAAAATTCCACAATAGCACTTCAGAAGAACTGAGGAGGAAGCATTTCCCATATTCTCAGGGAAAAGAAAATAATTTGTGTGTTTTTGCAGCATTTGAGAATCCATGGTACTTAGTACCATAGCCTCTCTCTCTGTCTCTACTAGATACTTGGGTTTTTCTTTTTCTCTGTTCACTGCATGCAGATCTCTCAGCCTCCGCTCACCACGGGGCAGTAACTCTGGCGTGTGGTGAACGTGGTGTTCAGCCACAAAGTGCATGACAAATGCTGCTCTCCATGGGCACCCTTAGGCTGTGCATACATTCCCAATCACACAAGGGGGACTGTCCTTGATTTTTAAAGGGAATGGTTCTTCTCAGTTCGTGTTTACTCCTACCAAGAAAATGCATGTATCTTTAGCCAAAAGCGCTCTTCGCATTGGAGGGACACATTAAAAAACTCAAGAATGCAAACAGGCTTTAATTTAGGTAAACTGAACAAATATCCTGAAATAAAATTATATTGTATCACCATTGAAAAAAAATGTAGGCATGCTCAGAGGACCCTCTGGTTTCCAGATCCCCATTTCAAGCACAGAACCCCAGGAGCCCCTCTGCAAGGACAGCATTATGCTGGGCGAGATTTTTTTATATCGCAGAACTGCTGCTTTTCAAGCATTGCTAAACAAGGGGAAGCAAATAGTCTTTTCTCTGTTCCACACTTCCTACTTCAAGTCAAAAGTAAAGTAAGAAAGACAAGAAAAGGAAAGCTGGGAAAAACTCTCACATGTAGGTGTCTGTGAGTCTGAGAAGGCTTGATGTGCAGAAACCAGCTGATGTACAAATTAGTAGCTAAGTCATGACCAAGAGATAAATGGAAAGAAAAGGTTGATTTTGCAATTTAAACTAAACAAAGGTAATTTTCATGAATTATTTTCACTTGAAAACTGCTTTTTTTATCGTATGCAACATTTATTAAAATAATTTACTTTCACTGTTAATTCTAAACCAGTGCTTAGTATAAGGCCCTTTAGGTAATTTCTCCTTAATATAATTTAAAATATCATGAGCTGCACAAAACCTTTGAATGTTATTTGAATGTTATATTTTTGTAATTTGCATGTTATTCACAATTCATTCTGCTCTGTGGTGTTACAATTTAAATAACGAAGATCTTTAAATATAATCTCTTCATTTTCTAAAACAATTCAAACAATTGTTTCAAATGATGGTGGGTTTTAGAATATCCACAGACTTGTGCAACCTTCATGACAGTTCAGTTTTAGAATGCTTTCATCATCCCAAATAGAAATCACCCCCAGTCTCCCAAACCCCACCCTTTCCACCCTTTAGGAAACCTGTAATCTGCTGTGTGTTTCTATGGATTTGCCTGTTCTGGACATGGCGTAGGAATGGAATCATACAATATGCTGTGTTTTGTGATTGGCTTCTTTCACTTAGTGTGAAGTTTCCAAGGTTCTTCATGTTGTAGCATAACATTGTACTCCATCCCTACTCCTCTGTGAAAACTAATAAAGGGAAACCTCACCGACATGGCATCCCGAGGCCGCCCAGGAAGCTCATGCCCGCCGCTTCTGGTAGATCTCAGACCCCGCCGGAAGACAGACGCCACACTGTTTGAGCTTCTTTACTCCCCAGCGAATGAGGAAAGGTTTCTGCCATCCTCTGCCTGGAGACAGCCTGGCCAGTGAGGGTCACGACTCACCAATAAGAACTGGGACTCCAAGTTCACCCCAGAGGACTTCTCCTTAGGACAGCCTCCCCACCGGCCCTTTCCTTTGGAGAAGAGAGTGGGTCTCTCTTTGTTCTCGGACTTGCCTATGGTTTCGCTTGTCCCAGGTGGCCATTCTCTGCTGTTCTTGAATAGACCCTTTTTTGCTGGCAAAATAACTTTTATTTTTAAGGTTAACATTTTTTTTATGGTCAAATAGCTTCAATTGCATGCCTGTTCCACACCATGGACGTATCCGTTCATCAGGGGAGGGGCATTTGGGTGGTTTCCACTTTGGACTGTCATGAACAATGTTGATATGAGTAGTGTAAATGTTTTGTGTGGACACATTTTTCTTTTCTCACATCTTTTTCCTATGAGAGGAGCTGCTGGGTCCTATGGCAACTCTAGAGTTAACATTGTGAGGAATGTCTGACTCTTCTTGAGAGCGGCTGCACCGTGCAGGGAGGGTTCTGATCTCATCTCCGGGTCAGCACTGCCATTCTCCTTCTTTCGGATCATAGCCATTCTGTTATGTGTGACTCTGTGTCTCATTGAGATTCAGTTTGCATTTCCTTAATGACTAATGACAATTGAACAACTTTTAAATGTGTTTATTGTCCATTTGTATATTTTCTCTGGAGAAATATACATTCAAATCTGTAGTAGAATGACTTACACACGTTTTGGCATACAGATGACCAAAATATATTTCTGACATATATTTTGTCTTCATCTACGGCTTCCTGAAGAATGATTCAGAACCACAAAGGTGAAATGGGTGTTTTATTCTCTTATTGAGACTTTTGGGCCCCACGCAGGGCGAGGACTGCTTCCAGGAGGACCGACCCTGCCATTAGAGGGCGGGAACTTTCAGCCCAGCCCCCAGCCCAGGGGGACGGGGAGGAGGGCTGGAGGCCGAGGCCGCCAGTGGCCCATGATTTAGTCAATCATGACTATGCAGTGAAGCCCTCACAAAACCCTTGAGAACGGGTTTCTGCCTCCTTTACATCCTGTCTTCCTGTCGCGGAGAGTTTCTGTGCTTGGGAAACCAGACCCTGCCAGGTCGCACAGAGCCAGCCCCTGAGCTCCACGGGGACAGAAGCTGTCTTATAAACTTTGCCGAGTGTATGTTTTCAACTGGCTGCTGGTTTGTGTCCTTTGTTAAACTGGTGAACTTGGGCGTTTTCCTGAGTTCTCTGAGCTGCTCCAGCAAATTAATTGAACCTAAGGGGGAAGTTGGGGCCCCACACTGTGCCTGGTGGGTCAGAAGCACAGGGAACAGCCTGGGGCTTGTGACTGCACCTGGGGCTGGGGGTGGGGGTGGGGGGTGGAAGGGAAGGTCTGGGTGGTGGGGGGGGAGGTGGCAGAGCTCCTCCCCCGCAGCACCGGTGCTGTCCCTGGGCAGAGAGTGTCAGAACTGAGTTGAATTCTCAGACACCCTGACTTGGTGTCATGAATGCAGGAACCCCTCCCACTCCCACAACACACACGTTGGAATTGAATCCGGGAGCCCTAACATAAAATTCTTTGCCCAGTTTTGAGTTATTATTATTATTGAGATGTAAGCATTCTTTATATGTCCTGGATACAAGTTTCTTATCAGGTACATGATTTTCGAATATTTTCTCCCATTCTATGGATCGCTTTCTCTCTTCCTCCATGGTATAGTTTGTGGACAAACATTTTTAATTTTGATGAAGCTCAATTTGTCTATTCTTCGGTCACTTCTCTTTTTGGTGTCGTATCTAAGGGACCATTGCCTAACCCAAGGTCCTGTTCATTTACTCCTGTTTCTCTTCTAACAGTTGTAATCTCTTGACTTTACTTTAAAATCAAAGATGAAAGGATTTCTCTGAAAGGAGAGGAAGAGAAATACTGCAAGTAAAATCAAGAAATAGGACAAGGAAGGGAAGATGTTACAGGCCTTCTGAACACAGAACACGTGCCTCTGCAGGACTGTGTTGAAGCTGTTTAACCGCAGGGACTCTCCATGGAACGAACAATGGCTGCCTTGCTGTTCAGGCTCGGGGGAGCTTAGAGAGGAGGGGCTACACCTGGAGCGATTGTCCTCCCTGCTCCTCCTGCCAACCTTCTGAATTAGGGACGGAGCCCACTGGAGACTCTGCCCTGTGGCCCCTGGGGCTGGGCTGGGGCTGGAGGTCAGCTCCACACAGGGGCGGAGTCCCAGGCTGGGCCAGGGCTGGAGCTGGAGCAGGGCTGGGCTGAGTTTAGTTTTATGTTTGTTTCCTAGGGCTGCTGGTACAAAGTTTGCGACCTGGGTGGCTTAAAACAACAGAACCTTATTCTCTCACAGCTCTGGGGCTGGAAGTCCAAAGCCAAGTGTCATCAGGGTCGGTTCAGCCCGGAAGCTCTAAGGGAGCACCGGCCCCTCTCCTGGCCTCTGGTAGTCGCTGGTACTTGGTGGCTCTCCTGGCTTTAGGGTCCATCTCCCTCATTCCCGCTTCTGTCCTCACATGACACCTGCCTTTCGTATCTGTATCTGGATTCCCTGCTCCTTGTGTGGACATCATTCATATCAAGTTTATGGCCCATTCTAATCCAGCATGACCTGATCTTAATTTATTACATCTGCAAAGAGTCTGTTTCCAAATTAGGCCAAATTTGCAGGTTCTGGCTGGATGTGAATTCTGGGGGAATGCTATTCAATCTAGTACCTCTCTATGATTGTCTTTCGGAGCTTGGAATCAAGTCACAGAACCCAGAAATTTGATGTGTGGGAAGCCAGCTAACCAACAAGAGGTCATTGGTCATAATAGCCAAACCTAAGCTAAGCTGCATGGAAATCACATGGAAAATGATCATATTTCATGATAGTAAAGGAGCTGGAGTGTATCTTGCTGCATTAGAGAACTCCTTGGACACATTTTATGTTTCTGTTCTTAGTGCTGGCTTTCACTCTGAATGCTTTAGAGGCGTCTGACTTCGCACCGTCTCCGAACAGAGCTACTGTGAGTTTTTTAGATGCTACAGAGTGACCTACTTTAGATTATGAAAACCTGAGGTGTGAGAAAAAAATTCAGATCAATTTTGGTAACTAACAGGAGGAAGTAGAGGTATAGAAGATCATAGAAAGCTGTTAGTTGCAGCATCATGCCAGCAGTCTGTAGGAAGATGCATAGAACCACCTGTTTATAGGGTTTCTAGACACGTCGCAGCAGTCATACATCCAGGCAGCCATAGGTATTCAGCATGGAAAAAGATTTTATCTCACTAACGTCATTTAGGAGTACTAGTGGTGTTCAGTACCAGGTAAGAATAACCAAAAAGAAGGTATACTCATGTCTAAAGGGGTACATCAAGTTATCTTTAAAAGTCTCTTATGAGCATAAAATTTGAATACAACCTTGAATCATTATTATGATCTATCATCTCCATCTGCTTTCATGATTTGCTTTGTATGGTTCAATTCACTTCTGTCTCCTTTTGGAGCTCTTATTGGGCATGACGATGAAGCTACAATGAAGCAATAAATAACCTTAAAAATCTCAATAATATAAAACAAACATTTTTTTCTTGTACAAAAGTGCATGTTGGTGGGTGTCTTCACCTATTTGGGCTATGACAAAAACATCAGAAACTGGGTGGCTTACAAACAACTGGAATTTATTTCTTTTGGTTCTGAAGGCTGGGAAGTCCAAGGTCACAGCACTGGTAGGTTTGGGGTCTGGCGAGAGCCACCTCACTCACAGGTGGATGACGGTCTCCTCTCTGTAACCTCACAGGGTGGAAGGGCTGAGGTGCTCTCTCAGGCACCTTTTGCAAGGGCACTAACTCCATTCATGAGGACTCCACCCTCGTGTCATAATTACCCCATGAAGGACCATCACTTTGGGGGGTATTGGGGCTTGGATTTCAGCATATGAATTTTGAGAGAACAAAACATTCAGAGCATGGAACTGGGTATTCTTCACCTGGTGTAGTAAGTGGCCTTGTGGATGGTCTCTGGGGATCCCTGCCTCCTTGTATCCATCCCCTCTAGATCCAGTTGGATTATCACCTACTCCTTGGTGTGGACTGGACTTACTAACTCACTTCATGGAATAAAACACTGCAGAAGTATGATGTATCACTTCCAAGATTAGGTTATAAGAAGGCCATTGCCTTCGTTCTGGGGACTGTCTCTCACTTTCTCTTGGGATACTTACCCCCGGGAAGCCAAGTGCCATGTTATAAATGATTCGTGTGGAGAGGTGCACATACAAGGGACCAAGCCCCATTCACAAACACGTGTGAGTGAGGAAGGAGATGGTCCCCCACCACAGCCGAGCCTCCAGGGTGGGCAATAGTCCCCGAGAAATGCCTAACCACCATCTCAGGTGAGAATTTGAGCACAAGGCACCCATCTTAGCTGTGTCTGGGTTCCTGACCCATCAAAACTGTGAGATAATAGAGGTCTGCGTGGGGATGATTTGTTAGGCAGCAATAGATAACTAACATATCTGGCATGGTGGGGATCCAGGGACTCTTCATCTTATGATGTCACCATAGCAAAATGAGACTTCAAAATTACCTGGCTGTGAAAAAGAGATCATGAACAACAAACCCCTTAAGTGACACACATAATTTCTACCCAGAGTCCTTTGGCTTAAGGTAGTCATGTGCACCAAACCTAACTCCAAGGGAGGCTGGGGGAAATAGGAAAGTGCATGTAATGGTCTGTGGACATTGCTATCTCTATCACTCACCTCCATCCATTCAGACAGTCACTCAACAAACATTTAAAAAACCTTACTATGTTAAAAAAAGAAAAGTAAAAACACTTTTTCTCCACCCTGTCACCTCATTAAGTTAAAATCCCCAGGTCTTTCCTTTATGGCAGTGGTGCACCTTATAAAAGAAAAGCCCAGACATTCTGCCTCCACTTCCTCTATTTCTACCCACCACTTAATCCCATTATAATCTAACTTCTACCTCCAAATCTAGAGAATATTATTTTTGAGGATTTCCAATAATTTCTACATTTAAAAAATAGGAAATCCATTTTGAAGTCCTCACTCTTGATCTCTGTGGTTCTCAGTGTAATATTTATGCCAGTCTCATGAGTGTTTATATTCTTTTTTTCAGTTTCTGTGATATATTCCATACTCTTATTCAGTGACTACAGGCGCCGTGATGGGCACCATTCCAGACGCAGCATTCCCTCCCCTTCTCATTAATAGGGTTTTACTTATTTGGTGTGAAATATGAACAGGGAAAAGTAAAATGCCTTGATGTCTTTGACTCTCCGGAGTCATTTTACTTCCTCTCTAAGATCCTAGGGGACCTTGGAGAGACGGCAGGACTACCGCTGCACCACATGGCACCACAAACTATAAATAATAAATCAGTTTTCTCCATTTCTTCCCTACTTTCACATATTTTTCAGTGATGTTGATGATGGAATGGGCTGGCTTCATATCCCTAGGAAACATGTGAGGAATTTAAACATTGGCTAAGAATACTGATGAAAACAATCCCTATTATTATTAGTCATATAGATGTGTATTAAATTTATGTAGACACCCATGTTACTGTTTAACAAACACGGGACATTTCATTGGCGTGTATCTTGTATTTAACATGTCTGTTAAAAACTGGTCTGAAGAATGCCACTTACTTGTATAAATTTGAGGAAAAGGTCCTTGAAGGTGTATTCTAGCCTTTCTGCCCAAGAATGGCCCCGTTATACTCTAGGCTCTCCTTCAGGCTCCCCTGTGCTTGTTCCCCTTAACAGAGGAGATCCCAAATGCTCTGACTTTGGTCCAATCTTTCGGCCCTCCCTTCCCTCAGTGATCGCACCTGCTCGCCCGGCTTCCCAGGGCGCTGCTCTGGGTCTAACCGCCAAGTGTGGATAGCTAGTTCTGACCTCGCTCCTCAGCGCAGAGCCTGGTTTCCAGTGCCTGCTGGCTGCCCTACTGATACGTCCTGCTCCCCGCTTCCAAAACGGAGCTCAAATCTGCTTGTCTTCCTGGTTTTATGTTTCTGCTGACGGCCTCATATTTCTCCCAGTTGCTGAGGTGAGAAACGCTCAGTCATGTGGCTCTTCTGTTTCCCAGGTCAAAGCCTCCCAGGTCCTGCTACTTTTTCCTCAGCTAGGGCCTTCCCAGCCATGCTCTGTTTCTTTGCCAGTTCCTTAGTTTATCCGTCTCCTATCACATTTCCTCTCGTGGAGGTTACACTCAGTCAGTATTTGCTTAATCTGAATCTTCTTTCTTATCTACCTCTCTCTGATCCATAGCACTTATTTGTGGAGAAAATGAAAGTCCCATGGCCAGGATTCCCACCTGACCTTGATCAGCTTGCCTACTGCACACGTGTGGCCGATAGGTTGTTACTGACTTTATATAAAGAGCTGCACCCAGTGCTCCGGGCTGCACGGCTGCAGGAGAGCAGAAGCCGGCATGGTGGCAGCGCTGGGGACAGAGACAGAGACAGCTGCCAGGGCGGAGAGGCCCAGAGGCAGAGACCGGCTTGCGGCATGCAGACCTGCCCTGAGGCAGACAGGATTCTAGGGCTTGACCTGCCTAAAGTTGGGTATAAACCCTTTCACCCCAAGAATGTTCCACTGTCATTATTCAGTCTCCCTGAATCAGAGTGAACCTGCCTGGGGCTGACACCTGTTGGCAAGACAGTATTGGATGAAGCTTTCATCTCTGAACTCCTCTTGTTCATACATATCTTTGTGGAGAAAGTGCATGACCTGGTTGGAAGTAGCCTCAGGATGTTCTACACCGGTGAGACAGAGACAGAGACAGAGAGATCCTGCCCGTGTCTCTCAGTCCCAGTGACGCGTGAAGTTCAGATGCCTCCCAGTGAGGGACAGGACACCGTCACGGAGCTGCTGAGGGGACCATTCCACTCGCCCGTGTCTCAGGAGCCACGTCATCTGCAACAGCCAAGAGGTCTTCCACCGGTGAGCCTTTCCCACTCGTTCTGAGATTGTTGGTTGAATAGGTGGAGGCTGTGGACCCCTCCCGAGGTGATGGATGTGCCCTTCCCACCCTGAGAGGGAAGGCAGAGGAGGATGTCAGCAGACTCAGCCGTGCCAGGCCGGCCACCCGAGAGGGGGCCGAGGAAGGCACCTCAGTGGAGACCGGTGAGGGCGAGGGGCAGGTGTAGACCCAGAAACCTTCATCTTACACCGCTGATTCTGAAGGCCACCTGGGCTTAAGGTGTGACCCTGTAGGTTGAACCCAGTAGGACTACTTGGGGGAAGTGGAAAAAAATACATTTTGTGTTTATCCCACACTTTGATTTGGGTAGTTATTCTGGGGTTCTTTGCCCTTAAGTGGAAACTTAAGCTTATGACTTTTCTGATCACACGTCGGTAATAAATCTTATCATAAATTATTTAAAAGCACAGTATTAATTGTTCCCAGTGCCATTTAATCTTTAACATTTCAAAGTGAATTTAAAGTTAAATTTCCCTTTGGCCCCAGATGGAGATGTCTGTAGGCAGGAAGCAGGGAATAGGGTCACAGGAGTATCTGTCCCCCCCGTCCCTTCTTCCTTCTCTGGGTAACTGGTTCCTGACTCCCACTGGAGTCAACACAAGATCTGGGAGACAGGAGAGGTAAAGAGGCAAATGCATCTTCCAGGACCAGACCTTTCATAGATGGTCTCACTCCCTGGCAGGTATTTAAACAGACCTTTCTCCCTGGCATTCCCATGCTTCCACTGAGGATGCCCAAAGGTACTTCGCAGAGCACAAGGGATTTCTTTTCTCAGTTTGCCCTGATTGTTTTTCAGTGATCAGCTTAAGCAGACCCTTCTGTGGAATCTTGTTACTGCTCTGTGCAGTCTAACAGGTAGAGGGGAAAGTAAATTAGCCTCAGGCCAGCTCTCTTTCTGGAACGGCTGTGTTTTGTCCGTGGGGAACACTCACACTTGCCTGCTTGCTTTGCCTGGACACTCCCCAGGGTTCAGGCCAAAATGGCTTCATCACCCTTCAGCCTGCTGTATTTTACTTTAATTTTCCCTGCCTGGCATCAGCTGGAGAATGTCCATGTCTCTTCATAAGAGCGGATAATCTCTGTAAGTTCTCCATTGTAGGTGGAGAGCTGACCAAGCTCAGAAGGTTGAGGCATGGAAGTTCATGGATTAGCTCAGTTACAGAGAGAGAGAGAGAGAGAAACTCGTATGTGCATGCTATCCTGCATACATTATTTTTTAAACTCACTGTGCCATGTTTTAGGGACCTTTTTTTTCTTCACTTTTGTATCCCAAAGACCTGTAAGAGAGTCTCTGGACAGTAAGTGTTTAATAAAGATTTGTCGAATGAACGATTGGTTAAGGTAAAGGATACACACAGAACCAAATTTTCTAGGAATGGAGCCTTAGCAAAGCAATCTGAAAAGGCCAATTGTGAGCCAGTGATCTTTGCCAACTTCCTCTGTGTCTTTGGCTCTGTCTTTGCTTCCCGGACCCCCTCATGTTCCTGGCACAGGCCGAGGGGCCAGGTTTTGTGCTTCCTTGTCAGAGCTGCCTGGTCTGGGAGGCCTGAGGCGCACTGCCCCACGCAGGCTTCACGCCTTCCCTCTGACGGTCCTCCTCCTCCGGTTCTTCACCCCCAGTTCTGTAGTCTTTTCCTTGCTCGCTGAAACGCCCAAGGTTCAAGGTTGCCTCTAGCCTTGGGGAGGGATCTCTCTACTGAGATCAACTCAGTTCACTAAGGCATGACATTCAGTGTCTGCAATCACAGCCTCACAGAAATAAAGGTCATTCTTTGGCTGGCCATTGCCTCAGTGCACACACCTGGCGACCTTGTGGGAGTAAGGGGTCGGCTGGCAAAGGGTGGTTCTGTGCTCCTCGGCCGCTTGATTGAAAAGTGGCGCCTCTCACCTCTTTCGCTTCCCCCGTAAGTCTGTTTCCTTCCTCTATATCTTTGCTCTTATTTTTCCTTCTTGGTGTATCCCCCCCTGACTGTTCTCAAATACATCTTTCCATCACTTCTCGTGTCAGCCAAGTCCCTTTAGAACCTTCTCTTACTTGGATCGGAAGTGGATTTCTCCTTCCCCGCATCCCATAGGCCTCCTGTGGCAATGGGCACATTCTTACTCGTTGTGGTACCTTCGGCATTACATGTCTTCTTCCTTCTCAGCTTCCTTGTGAGCTTAATTATCTTTGTATCCCTCATGGTGCATTCCTTAAAGCTTAGCATGAAATAGGTTTTCTATAATATTTATGGAATGCATGAATGCAGATGGGAATATATTAGAATTCATTCATTTCTATTAGAAATTCTGTAGAATTAGATGACGTAGATTTTACCTATTTGAAAACTTATTTGAGAAGTTATGACATCCCAGATTCTCACCTCTATATTCTACTTATGGGCAATGCGTTTAGGGATAACACTGAATTATGTACACTTCAGTGCAGCTCTGAACAGATTTCATGTTCCTAATGTTTCTTCCTTGCATTAAAAAGCTTAGAAGGCAGAGGCCTTTTAAATTTTTTGTATAGTCTTCAAGGCACTTAGCACAATATTGGGCCCATTAGAGTTGTTATTGAATACACATAGGTTAGTTGATTGAAACATTTTATGTAAGATTCCTAGTTAGTTAGTGTTGCTGTATCAATATTATAATACATGCTATAAATATTGAACAAGTTGTTATATTAGGCTATGTACAGATTTAACACTGTGAATATAGTGAAATTTATTTAACCAAACTTACATGTTCACTTTTCGTTTGGTCTGAGAGCAAGACATCTGAGTAAAATGAAAGACTTATTCAAAATTAGGTAACATTTTTAAAGTATTAAGTGGTTATTTCAATTGTCCACTGACTACTCAAAGCATAGATATTAAAAAGTATGATATATTCATTTCAAAATTTCTGAGTAACTGGCTTTTATTTAAATAGCGCAAAGATAAATACCTTAAAACAAGTACAGGGAAGCATTTTAAATTCAGAATTTTGATGCCAGCTATAATAATGCATTAACTAAAGACAATGGAATCTCTTGTTTTTACTATAAGCAATTGATACATTTTTTAATAAGAAAAATGTATCTCATGGCCTAAGATATCCAACTGCATTCTTAATGAAAAAATATGATACTTCTTGTCTTTCTTGTTTTCTAAATTATAGAAACAACAATTTAGGAAAACTTCTAGAGAAAAAGCATTCTTAAATGTCACAACAGTCCATTATGTGTATGAATTAACTTGTAGCTTGGAAGAAATTTAAAGTCAGTTAACTAATATACATATATATATTGATCCATTGTTTCTTCAAGGATGTTTAACTCAATTGGTTATAGACACAGTTTCAACCTCCCTCAGAAATGTGGTCAATCAGGAATTTTCTGGTCAGCCTTGATAAGGTAACGTCTCATGTGCCCTCTTCATCCCCAGAGGAGGATGAGGTCATCCACGCAGTGAGATCCACATTCTTGCCTCCTGCCACACACACAGAATCACGACTATAACGCGATCTTTAGGACACTAACTAGATGTATCCATGCTGCACTGCTGGGTGTATTGATAAACATAACCTCCTTTCTGCATGTATCCCCAGCTGTAGAAAAAGTATATAAGATGTCACCAAGAGAAGGGGCTTTAGGGCAGCTTATCAGAGCACTGACGGGCTGCTTTCAGGCCCCAGTCCTCAGTAAGACTAGGAATAAACGCTGTCTTTCTTAAAAGAGTCATGTTGATTTCCGACAATACTGCAGATGGGTTCCTTGTTCTCCTTGAAAGAAAGAATTCAAGAACATTCAAGGACACAGGAAAGCCCTAGAGCATTAAGATCTTATTTAGAGAATTAGAGTTCAAAGAAAGGAGAGAGTATGTGTCTAAGAGTTGGGGCTTGAGTAGACCCAGAGAGGGTCTCACAGGAAACAACAGGGAGCCTTTTTTATGTAAAGAGAGATGAATATTCTAAGTAGGGTTAGGCTTCAAGGAGAACAGGTGGGGTCTTCCTGGAGTTCTAGCTGGGGCATTTTTCACTATATTTGGTTCTCCTCAGAATTTTTATGGCTCAGGAAGGCATGATTTTTACTATATTAGTGGTGGAGAACTATTGACATCAGCTTCTTCATCTCTTAATAAGAGTTAAGGTTGTCTTGAGGAATAATGGTTTGTTAGACCAGAAGTGCTGGATTCTTGGCGTACGGTAAGAGTTCTGTAAGTCTTAACCACTGTTTCTGTGGATAATATGTCCCACTTTCATTCTATCAGTCTCAAGTGTTATAAATAAATTTAATTTGCCTTTCACTATCTGTAAAGTGAATACAACAGTCTCTTTACAAACATTATCACACCAGAATCCCATGAAAGTGCAGTGGGATTTTTCAGGGAATCTATAACAGTACTCATGTTTTGTTTTGTTTTTAAATAGATAGATAGTTATTTTCTGAGACCACTGAGCTAGAAAGTGGCAGATCTAGGACTGAAATCTTCGTCATTCGGATTTATCATTCTTTCTTCTTTCCACTACATTATATGTTACTTTTGATGGCTGGTACCCTAAAGTCAGTAAGGTCAAACTCATATATTCTGGGTAACGTATTGTCAATTAGTATGTGATAACTAAGCATCCTAATTAAGTGATGAAAGTGCAGTGGAATTTTTCTGAATTCACTCGTCATAGAATAATAACACTGATGGAATGTTTATTCACATAAAAAAGATCATAAAGAACATACTAGCTGTTGTGTCACCGACTTGCATTTTGATTGGAAGCCCATGATTCAGCTTCCGCCTGAGCCAGGTAAAAATTGAAAATGGTGCCATTTTATCTGCTGCTTACCTCCTTAGCTTAGAGTAATATTCAACAAGTTAATATTTTAGATATTCACATAGACTTTTTGGGGAAGAAAAGTGTTTTCATGAAGCTTTCTCTTTATAAATACTATATTAATTATTTTATAAGAATTTTTCCATTTCTGGAAAGGTAGTTTAGCAGAAGACTTCAAACTAAAAAAAGCAGAAATTGTTGCCAGAAATTAATGCAATAGTTAAAAGTGGTTGTGTTTGCAGGAATCAAATAAAAGTTTCCATCCTTCTGGATTACATGTAGTCTTCCTTCCAGAATATCACTAATATTTCAGTCCTTTGATCTCTGCTGTTCAGGCTTTTGAAACTCAGACTGGGCTGGGATGAGGGGTTTATAGGGATGAAGGAAAATGATGAATAAGAGGTTTATTTAATTTTAAGCATTTACACACCCAGGACGGTATGTGTAGGTCAGCTAGGTCTGAAGACTTATTTATGCCAGGAAGCTAGTGTAGCACTAGAGTCAGCATCGTAGGACATTCTTACAATAGGAATTGTGCAAAAGAAATATACCTAAAGGGCAGAACGTATTTCACATTTGTTCCTGAAAACCATAGCTCCATTGGGGATTTGTTGAAGTCTACAAACACTAATATTTTTATTTGAATATCCTACAACCACAAATGTATGTTGTCAAAGGTTTTCCACTCCATTTTGGGAAACATGAACCTTTTAAAAATTAGAATTGCTTCTGTTTTCCTATGGTCTTTTTAAAAACATTACCAAAAAGATTAGCTTTAAAGCAGATGCTCAGGAAGTGTTAGCAAAGGGGGAAAACTATAATAGGTGACAGTTAATTTGGTTTGCTGACCTTCATTGAAAGAAACCGTATTTAATTTTGTGGTCAGCTCTAAGATCACAGAATAGTCATCAACCTTTTCTTGTTTCACATTGATTCATCTGACTTAGAAATGGGTAGGTGGGAAAAGACCTCCATTTACTATGCTTTTAATCTTAGAACAGAGAGTAAAATCCTGAACCAGGCAAAAGACAGACCTCTGTAATGCCAGAGGTGCTCAGTCCCCTGAAAAAAGACAAAACTTTCATTCAGAGTGAAGAACTTCTGAGACAAAGCCTGCTGCCGGGCTCACAGCCATGGCCAAGTGCAGCTGGATGGATGTCCTGCCTAGAGCAGCATGCCCGCCCTGTGAAGCTGCCTGAAGTTTCTGCAATAGAGAAATAAAGTTAATTTCTCAAACTCAGATGAAGCTACAAGGTTAATGCCTCTGGGAGAGGGGGTATAATGACTTGGTAAATGACTTGGACCAGGCTACGGCGTTTATCAACCAGCAGATACTTACTTAATAACCATCTACTCCATGCCACGTGTTTGGTGAGATATGGTGAAATCAAAGTGCACAGATCACATGGATCCTCTCTCATGTCTTACTGGGATTCTGCAAAAGCTGAACTGATCATTTCTTTGCTTGGGCTACAGCTATGATATTACATGCTTCCCCAAGGGCACTGCTTTTCTTATTGCCTGTGTGCCCCACTGGGTTGTGTGCTCTGCACAAGAGCTGAGGCTGGGTGGGTCTCACGCATCTCGGTGATGCCTGAGTGTCTCAGAACCTTGGCTTGTAACCGATGTTCCATTCATGGTGACTCAGTAAATTAGACTGAATAAGATACTAATGTCACCTTTATGGCACATGGCAGCTAAGGCAAGAAATAATGCCTGAGCACCAAACAGGTTTATTGGGGGATCAGTTGCTTTAAGTTTTTGTGTAGAGTGGTGAGTTAGAAGATACAAAAATAGACTGAGAAGCCTTGAGTTTGACCGATTTATTTGGAGAACTTCAAAGCACTGTAAGCCCCAGAAATCTTCACCTGTTTATCCATGTTTCTGCACCTAGGTTTGAAATTAGAAAAAGTCAGTTGTTGTCAAAACGTGGTTGTTGACTTAGATCTCAAAAGTTGGCCTAAATCCAAGATTAACAAGTTAGTTCAAATCTGACTTTGCAACTTAATAGGCTTGAGGTGCTAGGCTGCACATTTAAACTCTTTGAACCTCAGTTATCTCATCTCCAAAGTGGTCATAGCAATGCCTGCCCTGTTCATCTCTTAGGGCTATTAGGTGTAAAAAATTCTGTATGCTGTGAGCTGCTACATACATGCCAGGGACTCCTGCTATCATGACCACGACTACCCTGGTAATTGTGATAGCAGACTGAGCATGGATCTGAAGGGCACGTCCATGTAATTAAACTGTCCTGCCTCAGGAACAGCTCTACATAGCCCCGTCCATCTGATAAGCCCTTAAACTCATCAGATGAAGTGTACATTGACGGTCCCTGAAGAATTACTGGCACATTAATTTGCTTGTCTGGAAACATCTGGGTTCTCTAAAATTAGACTCCTGATGAAAGATTCCTGAAGTGCCTCCAGATTTCTGTGAAGATATTTTATTCCGTTCAACAAACATGAACTGAATGCCTATCACAGGCCAGGCATTGTGCGAAGCGAGGGAGACTCAGAGACGGGCGACCCTGGTTGCTTCTTCGAGGCTCACAGTTTGTGGGTAGAGACAAATACACAATTAGGTGTTCCCAGGATAGAAAATGGAAATCTGTGCGATTTTTACCTAAATAGTAATGGTACCCCAGGAGGTGGTCTAAAGCATGATCAGAGACTTTCCTGATAAAGGGGTGCAAAGTTGAATGCTAAAAAATGAGGAGTTCAACAGGCAAAATAGGTACATGACGGGCGGGAGGTAATTCCAAGCAGCAGCATGCGCAACTGGGGATGGAAACCGGGAAACGCACCTGGATTTGCTAGCGCGGTGGACCTGGTGCGGCGCTGCGGGAGCAAAAACCACAGTGAAAGGCGCGGAGGAGGGACGGCTCAGGGCTGGAGTGGAGAGCAGCCCGTCCCTGCAGGGCCTTGGGTCACATCCTTGATTCTGTGGCAAATAAAAACTGTGATGGGCATAAAGCAGGGCGAGAACGCCGTGAGACGTGGATTTTAAACAAAATGGCCTGGGAACTGTACTGATTGAAGGGCACCGAGACGGGAAGCAGGAACACGGGCCAGAGTCAGTGTAGCTGTCCGCGGAGATGGGGCGTGGACGGGACTCAGCCAGGCGGGCGGGGCGTGGGGAGCAGGCGAGCACACGGCGCCTGATGGCTGCTTCAGGGTGGCTTTGAGGAACAGAGGTGTTGAGACGGGTCACCCGGGCGCAGTGCTGGCATAGACAGGAACCCCGGTCCTGAAATCAAGAGCGCTGATACACAGCTTTACATTTGTCGACTGTCTATCTCTGACTCCAGCGCAAAACCCACCAGACAAATGCAGGCGGCGTGGGGGGATGTCTCAGCCCCAACCCCTGGTCCTTATGGAGGCCCCTGCGCTCGGGTCCCGCTGTACCCTGAGGACTTGATGCCCTGCCCCTGGGCGGCCCACTGGCCATCAGGCCACACGGACCCCCGCTGTGCCCAGCAGCATCCTGACCGGCGCGCACGCAGTTTGTCAGCGGAGCTCCGGGGCTTCTGTGCCCCTCTGCTCATGAGCGGTCTGAAGCCCCCCCAGGAAGGAGGAGATGAGAAGCCTTCTGCTATTAAGACCATCTCGTCAGTCTTTTTCTTTTAATCTGCAGAGACACCATCTTCTGAGGAAAATCCTTTCCTTTTTAAGGTCTCTCTGTCTTCATAGGCGTATGTCCCAACTTTCCTTCACCTCCCAGGGGTTTTTGGTAAAGAAAATTTATCAAGGCAATTCCTTACTCATTATTCACATTTTATCCTATATTTATTTGCTGCTATTTCTTACTGCTTGGCCTCTCCTTCCCCACGAGATGGAATTCTTTGGCCTCTGTTTTGCCTTTGGTGTGCCCAGATTCGGAATGCCCTGGCATGGAGTAAGAACGCACACAGGTGCAAATCGTTTATTGAATAAATGAACATGAGGGCATGTTATGAGCTGACATGAGTTTTCTAACATATTAAGGAGTAAAATACTGCCATTTTAGATTTCTCTCAAAAACCCCATATAGTGAAGGAGTAAATGAGTGAATTTTACTGCCGCTCCCTTTTGTCTCCTTTCTCTGCTATGTCTTCCCCTGACACCCTGAGCAGAGGTGATGGAACGCTGGGTGGGGAGAAGGGAAAGGAAAGAAAAAAAGTTGAGGGAAGGAAAAAAAATTTTTAAATTAAAAAATCCAGGCTAGTTATTTTAAATCATCATTGAATACCAATCAAACTATGAGAGGTTTTACTATGAAATATAATAAAGCATTTTATTATAATCTACTTAAAGTATGTTTATTAAAATATATGATTGATTTAAAAGACATTTAAAATACAAAACTGGAGAATTGGGGAGGTGGGAAGAGAGATTCTCCTAGAAACTTGCAAATGTACTCATACTTAACCAAACAATGTAGAGAAAACTGTAATTTTATCTATGCAGTCAGAGCTTGCTGCTAGACCCTAGGCCCTCCACACATCTTGGTAGGATTTTCTCTGCCCTCCCGTTCCCTCCGCTTCCCTCCCTTTCTCTCTTTCTGTCGATGGAGAAACCACCAACCTGCAGCAAAATCAAATAAATCTGGTAGTGAAGTTTGCTCAAGCACTGAACACTGCATACAGACATGCAAACAAAAGCAAAGGATAGAAAGTAACTAATCATGTCACTCTAGGGCCCTGGGCAGTGGAAGGAGAATCCAGAGACCACAGGCACTTCCAGCCCGGACCCCCGTGTTCTCCGCGCCCCTCTTCCAGGCTGGGGCTCAGAGCGGAACCCCAGGAACACTGCCTCTGCTCCTGCCGCCCCCTGACTTACATGACACACTGGTTCCCCTCTGGGTTCCCTCACTCTCTGACCATGGGGAGCTGCTTGGCTGGCATAGACATAGGGGCATATTCTTCATCCATATTAAAGGTGGTTTAGTCATTAATATGTTCAAGTGGGAGATGGTAGGGGGGATGAAGAAATTTGGATAATTTTCTCTCAGTACATTAGCCTGTCTTGCAATGTTCTTTCTACACCCCCTATATTGCATTTCAAAATTAATTTTCTTTCTATTTTATTATTTTTGCTTTCAGATCATCCCCTACACTGTAGGCTTCTGGGCCCCATCTTGGATCTATAGACTCAGAAATAAAAGCGATAATTTAAAGATATTTTCATATTATACTAATGTTGAGTGTATTATGAAAATTGTTCATTGTCTACAATTGAGTAGTCAATAGTTGAACACCAAATACCATGTTAGGGATTTTATGTACGTTCTTTCACAATACCAAATACATGCTATTGATTTTATGTCCTATGAAGTGGATTTCTTCCTATGAAGTGGATCTTATTGGTTTACAGAGGTAGGAATTGAAGTTTAGAGAGATTAATTTGTCCCGAATCTTACCTCTCTTAAATTGTTGCACTGAGATTTAAAACCAAGTGAATCTTGTTCAAGAGACCCATGAGTCTTTCAGCACACTTTGATATTCACTTCCATTTCTGTACTAACTCTGTCGGAAGTTCTCAGACACTTACAGAAAATGCATGAGGCATAGTCAAAAGAACATGCAGTTAGGGTCAGAAAACTTGGGTTCATGCCCTGCCATCTTGCATTTCTCTGTTGATAGTGTGGTAATAGGCAGAAAATGAGCTCATGTCCCAGTGTTGTCATTTACCAGCTGCATAAACTTGGGCAAACTTCTCATTTCTGAGTTCCAATTTCTCACGTGCCCAGGAAAGAGGATGACAATAAAGTGGCTGTGGAAAAATAAACATGATAACACATTGCAAACAGTCTAGCATGACCTAAGCATCATTGAGAACCCAATAAATATGGTGGCTTCATCTATTGCACTAATTTTGATAATTTGTGAAGCATGCACTCTCTTCTCTATGGGCTATTCAGTTATTCCTTAAAAATGTGAGTTTTAGTACCAAGGTTCTGATGTAACTAAAATAAAAGCAGAAGAAATAAGTATCCAAATCAAGAACCTCCCCCACCATTTCTCTATGAAGTTGGCCCATTATTTCTAACTTGTAGAAATAAAATAATAATTTATTATTGAAATTACTTCTTGCATACACACAAGATCTAGGATTCTGTACCTACATTTTAACAGCAATTCAGTTTTCTCAAGTAGCCTAGAGCTCTGGAAAGATGGTATAGGGTTGAATCTCATGCCACCCTCTGAGTTAAGCAACTGGTCTCACCGTGCAGGGCACTGAGCCAGGGGCCCTGAGCCAGGCATGCAACTTTCCATCTGCTCTACCAGCCGAGGGTAAATGACCCTCAACCCCCAAAGGGGTCATTCAGATTAAAGAAGGAGATCTTGCCTTTTTCAGGACAGAGGGGACTGAGAGGTGCTTTGCTTAAGTGACTAAAGAAGGAAAAAAAATCTGAGTTAACTATATGCATTGAGGTCATTTCCACTATACATTGATGGAGCTCAGAAACAGAAAGTGTCAGGAGGGCTATAATTAGGAGATGGAGTTAAAAATTTAACAGGACTCCAGCTTTCAGCTATACCTATCATCATTTTTCCAGCCATAAATCTCTCCGCCTTTGTACTTTATGAGGCTTAGAGTCATCCTCCTTTTCAGTATCTGAGAGAAATATGTGAGGACAAAGAATAAAGGATGGAAAGCTGATGTTTTAAAGAGATATTTGGGAAAAGCCAGGGAGCTCCTGGGAGACAGGTTCAGTTCTGTCTCTTTTCAGTACGATTCATTCTCGTCTCTCTGACTGCAGAGCACACAGGTGTCTGGCCCTTCTGTGGCCCACAGTGCATGTCCTGTGTGCTGCCACCTGCTTGCAAGTCCCTGTCAATAGAAAGCAGGCTTGGTACAACTTCTGTGCGGAATGGCTAGCTTACAATGAAGCACAGTAATTATCCCTGAGGATTTCATGCTAAATGATCACCCCTCTACATTATTTTCCTGATAAACTTTATTTTTTAGAGAAGTTTTAGGTTCATATCAATATTGAGCAAAAAAGTACAGAGAGGTGCCCCCCCCACAGTTTTCTCCATTATCAACACCAGCCTGGTACATTTGTTATAAGGGATGGACCTGCATTGTCCCATTGTAATCACCCAAAGTCCTCAGGTTACAAGCATTCACTCTTGGTGCTGTGTACTCTCTGGTTTTGGACAAATGTGTAATGACATGTAACTGCCCTTATTGGATTGGACAGAAAGAATAGTTTCACTGTCCTAAGAACCCTATATTCTCATGTATTCATCTCTCTTTTTCCCCTAACCCCCAGGTACCACTGATCTTTTTACTATCTCCATGGTTTTGCCTTTTCCAGAACATCATCTAGTTGGAAATACACAGTATGAAGTCTTTTCAGATTGGTTTCTACTTAGGAATATGCATTTTAGGTTCCTTCATGTCTTTTTCATGGTTTGATAGCTTGTTTCTCTTTAATGCTGAATAATATTCCCTTGCCTTAATGCACCACAGTTTATTTATTTATGGACCTATTAAAGGACATCTTGGTTGCTTCCAAGTTTGGACAGTCATGAATAAAGCTGCTGTACACATTCATGTGCAGTTGTGTGAGCATAAGCTTTCAACTCTCTGGAGTCAATGCCAAGCAGCCTGAATGATGGATTGTATGGCAAAAGTGTGCTTAGAGTTGTAAGAAACTGCCAAACTGTTTTCCAAAGGAGCTGTGCCATTTTGCATTCCTACCAGCAATGAACGAGGGTTCCAGTCTCTCCGCCTCCTTGCCAGTATTTGGTATTGTCAGGGTCTCAGATTTTGGTTATTCTAATAGGTTTGTGGTGGTCCCTTGGTGTTGTTTGAATTCACAGTTCCCTGATGACATATAATGTAGAGCGACTTTTTATATGCTCTTTTGCCATTTGTGTATCTTTCTTGGTGAGGTGTCTATTCAGATCTCTTTTACTCATTTTTTTAGTTGGGTGTTTCTTTTGTTAATGTTGAGTTTAAGGAGTTCTTTGTATATTTTGGACAACAGTATTTTATCAGATGTGTCTTTTGCAAATATTTTCTTAGTCTGTGGCCTGTTTTCTCATTCTCTTCATCCCCCTGCTTTTTATGTGTAAGACAAACTGAAAAAAAAAAAACAGAAGCATTTCTGTGTCCATCTTCATGTGTGAGATGACTACCCAAAGCAGCAAGAACTCAAAGTATTTTTCTAGTCACATTTATTCCCAGTAACATTTTTCCAATTGCCTTAGTTTTGGTGTTCACATGAATTTTATGAGAAATTCTTGGATTAAATCCTTTGGGAAAGTCTCAGATTGAATCAGTGGTTCTCAAAAGGGGTGATTTTGTCCACCAATGGACATTTGCCCATGTCTAGAGACCTTATGACTGGGGAGGGGGAAGCACTGGCACCGTTTGTGAACAGAAGTCAGAGGTGCTCTGAGCACGCATTGTGCATAGGACAGCCACTCCCCAGCTCCTGCCAGTGACGAAGGGTCAGGCCTTAAATGCCAGTAGTGCCAAGGTTGAGAAATCCAGAATAAAGTAAAATAAATTTTCTTACTAGAGCTCCTCTCAGCCGTTAACATGCTGTTAGCTCTGTGAAAGACTGAGAGTAGGCAAAAGAATGTACATATTTGACAACCTTGGAGTTCTGACAACACTTCTATGTACATTCTTCTATAAGAACAAGGCTTACTGAGTTTATCCATAGGTATTATCTCTAACATTCTCTTTCTAATCCTTGGAAACTGAGGCTAATATTTAAATTTTCCATAATGCTAATGATTTACAAATAACTGTTTTCCACAGGGAAAAGACTGTGAAGAGAGCAGTATTGCTTAGTGAAGATAGAATATCTAAAAACAGCCTTGCTAAAAGCAGGTTAATGCTTTAAATGACACAACTGAACAAGACATAATTAGGGATAACTATTTCCTTCCTCTCATTTTAGAAACACCATGAGCCTTTGGCACAGGGGGTGAAAGGGGGTGATTTCATGACTTTTGTGTGGGATTTTTTTTAGTGTCACCATTAAGTTGTCCTTACATAAAATGGCATCATCAAATAGAAGAAATTGCCTTATAGTCTGTAAATCCGATTTGCAAAGAAATTGTTTTAAGACCAAAGAAGTTTGCAATAATTAAATTACTGTTGCTGAAGTCCCTATTTCTCCTTTGAAGATAATATTTGATTACAGGTCCATAAAGCATGGAGAGAAAGCATTAATTTTGAAATGGATCTTTGGACAAGATTCAAGAGTAGTAAATTTTCTTGTGCCCCAAGGAATGGTCGATCACGTTATCTGTTAACTCAATTCTGTTGTCACACGCATCTGAGCACTGCCACAAGCTATGCTAGGTGCTAAAAGGAATGGGGAAGACCGAAAGAGCTCTTTGAGAGGTAAAAATGAATGGAGGAAGCATGCACACTTCGTTACTATAGTATTAGCAGAAAGAGTTCAGTATGAACATATGCGTGAGTTTTTGGAATATGGAGTTTGGAAAAGGACCACAGAAAAAATACCATTTGAATTGGCCCTTCATCACGAGTGGAGCTTAGAGAAGGCCTGAGAGCCACCAGGAGGATGAGGAGGTAGCACAAGCCACCGCCAGGCGGGAGTGAAGCTGCCTGGGTTGTCTCCCTCTGGAAACACAGGTGGAGGCCACACCAGGAGGGGTCCTCAGTGTTACATGGCACTTTACATCAGTATTTGGGTGGCTTTGTAGGAATAATTACTTTGTCACTTTCTTGCTTTGCTAATTGCATCATGATCATAGCTGCCATTCACAAACAGGGCAGGTGGCCCCACAAGAAGCTGAATGCCCTGCTGCATGGCTGATTAAGAGGCTCTAACTGTTGATTTCATCCTTCCTTTCTACCTGCTTTGTGCTCTTTCTTCAGTAATTAGTGAGAACTGGATTCAACATTTAACCTCCACCTTTTTACTTGGTTTCTGGCTTTTTTATTTTGAATCATATATACACATAATTTGCTGTTATTAAAAATAATAGTAAGGAACCAACGCTGATGGCCTCCACTCTCAGGACAATGTTACTCTTTTCTTATAAATTGTTGAATGACTGTAAATAACACCAGTGTTGTGTGGTTTTCAGTGTTCATCCCTTCCACCTCCTTGGTTAAATTTATTCTTAAGTATTTTATTGCTTTTGATGCTATTATAAGTGGGTTCATATTCTGGATTTCTTTTGCAGATATTTCATTGTTAGTGTATAGAAATGCTACTGATTTTTATATGTTGATTTTGTATCCTGCAACTTTACTGAATTTGTTGATTAGACTTAACAGTGTTTTGGTGGAATCATTAGGATTTTCTACCTATAATATCATGTCATCTGCAAATAGAGACAATTTTTCTTCTTCCTTTCCAATTCTGATTCCTCTTATTTCTTTTTCCTATCTGATTGCTCTATCTAGGGCTTCTAATGCTATATTGAATGGTAAGAGTGGGCCCCTGTACCTTGCTCCCAATCTTTAGAAGAAAAGCTCTCAACCTTTCACCATTGAGTGTGATGTAAGCTGTTGGCATGCCATATATGGCCTTTCTAAAGTTTAGGTATGTTCCTTCTATACCTAATTTGATAAGATTTTTATCATGAGTGGATGTTAGGTTTTGTCAAATGCTTTTTCTGTATCTGTTGAGATCACATCCTTTTTTTCCCTTTCTACTAATGTGGTATATCACATTCATTAATTTTCATATGTTGAACCATCCTTGCATTCCAGGGGAAAATTCCTCTTGATCATGATGAATGATCCTTTTAATGTGTTACAGTGTGGCTTTTAAAAAATGAAACATTTTTACAACTATCCACTTGCTTTCTTTTTCTGTTTTATTTTAATTTAGTAAAATGTAGAATGGAGAATGAAGTACCACCAATCCATAATGAATTTTTATAACTTATTAAATCACAGGTGTTTTATTCTTTTAGAAATAGATTTCCCCTAATCAATTAATAGTATACAATTTACAAATCAGTTTGAAAATAATCTCAGATTAATAATTTGAAGTTTATCTATGAATAGATATGAAAATATATATTGATACTTATGTTGATTTGAAAGCTTCATTGTTCTTTTTTCTAGAAAAGCTAAGCACTGTTGGAATATACATTATATGATATGAGCCAATAGACATCAGGTTAGTAACGGTCTTTGGGCCAATAAATCATATGTAAATATCTGATAACTTCATCGTGCACATTAAATGTAACCACTGTAAGGTTAAAATTTTGAGACCAAGAGGGATATTTCTCTCTCATATTGGTTATAAACATTATTTTCTGAAAAATAAAAGTAGATAAAAAGTTTCTAAAACCATCAAATAAGTGATCACTACAAATCACTCATCTGTAATGTCTGAAAAAGAGCCCATTGTAGTTTTAAATTTTGTTTTAACTTTAAAGATAGGATATGTATGATAAGTTCACAAAGGACTATCTGTAGAAATACACTGAAGAAATTCTAAAAGCAATAAACATTCATTAACAGATAAAATAAATGTGCTGAAGTGAGAACTTCCTTTTCTCTAACAATAATTTTTAAATTAAAAAAGCATATAATTTGTAAATTTCCTCTTTATGTACTCTAGTCCATCTTTCCCATCATTGACTTCTGCTCACTTAATACTTATTTAGACATATTGTTGCTATATTTTAACATGACTAGAAATTAAAAAGTTTCAATGTTTAAAATTAAGTACTAGTTTTACTTTAATTGGAAAGTACTTCCAGAAAATTATTTTATTGGAAATGTAAAAATTGTTTGTTGCAAAATAAATGACTTTGGATAAGAGAAAAATCATTCTGCAAGAAAAAAATATTCATTTAGGTGGCACACTTTTATTTTAGGTAATATTATTTCTGATATTCTCAAGTTGAAATAAATCATCAATGAAAATAATCCTCAATCTCTAGAAAGATGACTGCAAATGTATCGCCACTACATTGACTTTAGAACAGTCATTAAACATAGTTCATGAGAAAGCTGAACTGGCTTCTACAAATGTTTTTTTGTTGGCTGGTATCATGGTTAAAAGGCTAAAATTACATTTGATATATTATTTAAGTACAATGTGGACTTCTAAGGTTAAAAAAGCAGTCTATCAAAAAGGAGTTTCACCTTCAATGACCTGCCCCAGTGAGAGCAGTGAGCATGAAGAGGCTTTGGAAATGCAGCAAAACTATTACCTATTTTCTCCTTTACAGTTTTTCCAGGGGCAAAGAAAGGAGAAGGCAAAATGTAGAAGGTCATGCATGACAACTGCAAACCTCTGTGAACGGGAGGCTTTGGTGTCTGAGATGATGGAATTAGATAGATACAAAAGGATGCAAGGGGCAGAGAGAACTTGTTTTAGTAAGACAGCCCCTCCTATTCACATCTGAGTAAATGTTCTTATGAAAATGAAGAGCAAATCAATATTTTTATGTTCAATATTCAGCTCAGAGTCAGAAAAAAGGCTCTCTTATTTCTGGAGTATTAGTCATAGATGTTAGCAGAATTATTTTGGTTACTCAAAGTTTTAAAGAGGAATTCCATGCATCTAGGGTTTAAAATTTTGTAGCTACAAAATTTTACTGATGGGAATTGTAGGATTTATACAACCTGTTTGCTTTCCATTTTTATTTAGTTTAAACAATTTATTCTCCTTTTCTGGTAAAGTAGCAAACCAATAATAAAATACGAGCTATGTAATATAATGCAAACTTTGTGAGCTCCTTAACTACAACTTTAGGGAAGTGAAAATGCTAAGAGTCGTAACTGATAACTTTGCGAGCTGAACAAAAGCAACTCAAGGGATCTACAGCTTTCTACAACTTAAGAAAATGAATTCATTTAGTGTAGTTCCTGAAGAAAAAGTGCGGAACTGGTCTTGCTCAGGAACAAGTGACCAGTAGAAAGATGCAGCTGACAGCTAAATGCGTGGCTAGGAAATTTTGAAAATTCCAACATTAAACTTACCATTCTCAGGATTTCAAGGATTCATAAAATAAAATGAATGTAGCCAAGTAGAAAAAGGACAAATACATAATTCATGAAGCAGCCCTTTCTGACATACACTGCTGCTTTTAGCTCCTAAAAATAGATCGAGAAGGAGCAACATGCAATAATTTCCTTCAGAAAAGTGGTGAAGATATATTTTATTTGAAATTTGAATGTGTTCTACATTTTTGCTGTATAAGCAATAGAGAAATCTTCAGCTTATTTTAGGGAACGACCTGGGATATTATGCAGAATGTGTCTGAGACAACGTTTTTCCCTTTGGCCTTATTAGCATCTGGCTGGAAGGTCCTGTGAGCTTCTTGGCTTCACTGTGTTCTATGCAAATTCACGTAAAAAGTACCTTTGCTAGTAGATTTAAAATATACTTCAGAGCGATGCATTTTCTTGCATACAGCATATTTGACATGGGATCTTCAACTGAGGGCAAAGACATTTATTATCAATTTGAAATCCAAAGAATGCAGTAACACATCAAGTCACATAAGAAGCCATTTCAGAATAATACAAAATCTAAAGCTTGACCTGCATCAGCAAGTCCATTCTCACTCTTCTCTAAAAGTCTGGCCTTCTAATACATTTTTTAATATGTTCAATTTGTAAAGTATAACAATACAGAAGTGTTAAATCTACCTAAAACTATATTTAAAAAAAAGTATTATGTTTATATTGGCTTACTCCTATTTTCTTTATATCATTTGGATTACTCTTATTGCATGAATTAAAAAATATAACATGTTTGAAATCTTACCATCATTTTGAGGGTTAGCATTTTAAAATATCTCAATAATATTCACATCTACAAATAACTGCATGAATGTAACTGAATTTTGGAAAGTTACTGATTTGGAAAGTAAAAAATGAGTATGCAATCAGAATTATTAAAATTACTTAACTTTTTAATAGTGCACAGGAAGTTTTCCACTGTATCAGTTTCATAAAACATTTTTATTTATGCTGTAAATTAGCATAGTCTCATCAGTTTTCATCTATTACCCAAGAAAGGCCGTCTTTACAAAACATTCAAACTAAAAATCTATAACCTACAAACTTCTGGCAGTCTACCTTGTCAGTTTTTATTATTTTTAGTATCTAGTTATTTCATTGACCTATTTTCTCAATGACTATTAACCTTCCTAGGTAAAAATCAAAGGCTTGTTTTTTTCTTGATGGTAGATTTTTTTCTTGCCTGGATTATTAATAATTTAGTTAACAGATATATAAAGCCAACTTTTATATCTTGAATGTTTTTATAGATTGATAATAAAATAACACATTCATATTTCTCTACGATTGAGACACATTGTCCATATCTAATATATATTTTATAAGTTATTTCCATTCTCTCTGTATCTCTGAAAAGAATGAAACATCAGAATGAATGTATTAGTCAAGATATCTTTAAAGTATTAAAAAAAAATCTGAACAAATTACTGACACTTTCTAAGTAAAGATAATTAAGTTAAAATTGTTTCCTATGAATATAGTTTTTAGTTTTGAGAGTTATGGGGTTTGCTTTCTAATTCCTTTCTATATTATCTGAGGCCTTCTGTGAGCTGAACTGTACAAAGTGCATTTACTCCATTTTCTCACACACACACACATTTGCACTTGTCTTATTTGAAATTCAAAGATGCGACACTGGATTGGCATGGTTTCCTTACTAATTATTTACTAAAATGGAACCTTCTGGCGGCATTACTTTGAGATAGTTTAGATATTTCTGGAGTCCTATTCAGTTAACCAGTGAGAAAAAAAATAAAAGCATCCTCATTTTATAACAGCAACATAGGTATATGATATTAATAGGATATTGATAGCCTTATGAGTGTATATTGGATGCATGCCGAAATGCTGACTAGTCCATCAAACCTATCCTAGCGGCCACCAAGACAGTCACGGATTCATTCAGAACTTCAGCCTCATCCCTGGGTTCCTAACGCTTGCCTTTTGGTAAATTTTATAGGAAATAGAGTAACCTCCACCTCATACTAATAGGGATCCTATTTTCATAGGAGTCGAGTTATCTGCTGCCCTTTCTGCATGCCCATAGTGCACAAGGTTAAAAAGAGAGCTGTAACTGGTAAGTAGGGCAAGGAGATCCCAGCTCAGGGGATGGCCACACCGCGATGAGGCTGCAGCACAGGCCGGAAGCTGCTTCTGTGAAAGGCAACATTGGAATCATGTACAAAACCGTTGGACCAGGATGACAGAGTTCTTAACAAGAAAGGATAGAACAGGGACAAGCCAACCCCAATGTGTCTATTATAATAAAATTCAAAGAAAAGAGCTAATCTGGGCAAGGGATGTGAAGTGAGAGGAGAACATGGGAGGGCTCTTCACAAAATGATGTACCTTAAACCGATTGTGGTGTTCATGATAGAAATTCGCTCTCAGTTTCACAGTAGAAAGAATTAATTCTCCTAATTTATGCCTTTGTGGGTCCTGTCATTTATAAAATCCTTGCTGAAAGTCTTCTGTAAATAACTGATATATCCAGCAATAGTAAAATGCTTCTATATTAATTTTTTTGAGAGAGACTATTAAAAGAGCAATTGCTAGATATTACAAAACTGATCTACCAATACCTTGTGGGTCTTTAAGTAACATTTAATTAGATTTAGCTAGGTGAATTAGATGCAGCTAGACTCAGTCCACCTGATCTGGACTTAAAGCAAAACCTGCACTTTAATTTGCATAAGGAAAAAGAAAACCCGATATAAGCCAACATTGAAACCAACTGTGATAACAGCCAGTTTTGGGGCCTGAAAGACTTGCTCATCTTACCTTTAATAATCACGGAAATTTGTCAGATTGAAGCAGTCGGAAGGGATCCTCCTCAGTGAGGAGGCCATCTGAGTAAAGCAAACAAATCAATAAAAATAGACGGGATTCACTCGTTTCCCAGAGTAAGCTTTGTTCATGCCGCTGACGCACGGCTCTGCGCAGAGCCTTCTTGCTGTGGCAGGAAGAGAATCTAAGCAACATCCTTTACCCTTAGCAGGTGTCACATGCTGCCAGAAAACGTCAATAATTTCCTCCATCACCTTTTTATTTTCCGTAAGTCTTTCCCTGTGTGGCCACGAACTACTATGCTGTTAATAGAAGGAAGAGTTTTTGTCAGCTCAAGTCTGCCAAAAAAGTTGGGCAAACTCACCTTAAATTAAGATGTTCGATTTCGAAGTGTTCTCATTATTCCCTAGACTCTTAAACTTAAAATGATTTCCTTTATAGTTAATGAAATTTTTGTTTACTGATCATTCATAGACACTAAAATTAAAAAATATCTAACGAAGCAGAATATTCTCAGAATGAACCTCGCAAGAGTTTTGTTGTGTTTTTAAAATTTTCCCACAGCTCCAGTGAGACAACATGGTTGGAGCCGGCTGGAGCTGGGCACCCCCTTCCCGGGTCAGTTAGCCTCTGGTAGCACCCGGCCTGGCTTCCCCTGAGGCAGGCCTTGTTCAGAACAGAGTGCGGGTGTATTTTCAAATGGTTCCTTTTCCTGCTTCTGCTGGAAACACAGGGGATTTTTCTCCATTTGCTCTTGGAACCTATTTGAGCTCCTGGAAGTGAATCCCTCATGACTGGGTCCCCCCTGGAGTTTTTAACTCTCCCAGTCATCCCCACTGAACCTCGGGAATCCATCAGAGCCCAGTTTTCCTGCCTCCCCCTGGCTCCCGGAGGGTTCCCCCATCAGTCTCTGCTCTGCTCCCCTGCTGCTCTCTCTGGTCTTGGGGGCAGCACTGGCCCCATGTCCTCGTCTCTAAGACCCAAGAGAAGGGGCTGATTTTTCGGTCCAGTCAGCTTTTCCTTCTCAGGACGGTGGTGACTGCCAAACTCTCTACATGTGCAGCCAGAAACCTTCTGTTACTTTTCGATACATTCATTTTAAGCATGTATATGGAATTCCTATATAGTTAAGATGAAATTTTATATCCCTTTAAATATGCCTTATTGTTTCCTCAGTAGTTTTTAGGCATCGTAGTCCCCTGTTCTGTCCTTTTTTCATTTTCTGAGGTCATGGCCTTGAAGATACTAATGTTTCTCCATTGAATTAAAGATGCCATTTCTTTTTTTCCCCCATTGTAGTCATTTGGTGTTAAACCCACTGTAACTCACTTCTAGTTCTGAATCGTGTCATGTGCCCCAACTTTTGTTGACATATGCAGTAAATAAAAGTTAACCATTATTTAAAGCCATATTCCAACCCATTAAAACAAGTGTCAGTAATGTAATGAATTCTATTGAACATTGTCCCCATAATCAAACTAAAAAAAATACAACTAACTTTTTCTCCACATGATCAAAGTTTGGCATTTATTTTTCAGCCAATTGTTGATTGCTATGAGACCTCTATCTGAGTTTGATTGTTGTTTTTTTAGGTAGTTCACAAATTATGTTTTTATAATTGTTGATTATAATTGCTGGCCTAAGTGCAGCTACATTGTGTTAATAAATCATGACTCAGAGAAATGCTATAGGGAACAAAAATGTGCAAAAAGTGATCTATTGCTTGTTAGAGTTTGTAATGAATTAAGACATGGACAGTACTATTGAGGCACTGTCAGTCAAGCATATTCTTAAATTATTTTCCCAGGAATGATTATATTCACATCTTATCCTATGAGGTTTAGGTTCAGATACTGTCACAATCACAAAGACTTCCTGGAATAAATCAGCTCACACTTGTCTCTTTCTCTGATTCCTGTAGAAATCACAGAATTGATCACATATTTCAAGACGTTACTACGCATTGCCATGACTTGAGTTGCAATCGTCTTCACTGTCCAAATACAGTTTAAAATCTCCAAATCAAACTGTATCATTTCACTAGTAACAGATAGAGCATAATTTCAAAAATTTAATTTTATTAATGCTTATTCTTGAATTCTGGTTTAAATGGGATAAAATGGAGACTTCACACACAACACCTAATCTGATTTTGGGAGAAAGTAGGATGTGTAAGAAAGCTCAGAAATATTATGCCTTCAAACAATCTGAAAAGACTAAGAAATATGCATTTTTAGTTAACACAGTGAAGAAAATGGACTACTGGGGAGAAACTTTTGATCTATTTAAACTACATTTAACTTAGTATAATTTTTATATATATTTAAATAAAAATTTGTATTATGTATATAAAATTCTAATTTGTCTGGACTGAGCTGAATAGTCTTCCTTAAGTGATGTGCTTATTCCCTAAATAGAGTCTGAATTAAGGGAAAACACTGTTCCATGGTAACCCCTAGTTTTGTCAGCATCATCTCCTTTCTAACAGGTAAACAGAGTCAGGTCAGCCAGTGTTCACATCCTTTCAACAGTTTCCATCACCTACATCTACAGTTCTGGGTGGGGAGTAAAGGTAGGGGCCCAAAATTCATCTTTGTCTCCCTCTAAGCCAGTCTTCGTTAACCCTTAGTGAGCATGACAGCAACAAAATGGGTCTCAATAGCATTTAAAAAAAATATGGAATAGAGAGAAGAGAAATTTCAGCGTGTGTCACTCTGTAAAGCTGGGGACATTTCTGCATGCACTGGGTAGGGAAATACCCATTCTGGTTTGCCTAGGACGAGCCTCATTTTTATCTGTTTTCCAAGGCTGATTATCTCTAGTGGTCCCTTTCACATTCAACCACGTCCCAGGCTGGATGAGAAAATATGTTTACCCTAATAATGGATGGCAAAGTAAAATGTATTTCTTAGTGTGGATCCCAGTAAAAATTTTTAAAATTGAGGGCCCCAAGCCTCTGTTGGACCTTTATTCTTTAACATGTTAAGTTGAAATTCACTGAGCATACCTTTATCTTTCTTTACTTTCCTTGTATAAGCAATTCTTAGACAAAAACACATTCTTACACATTTCTTCCTTTTCCTTGCATGAGCAAATTCTTCTGCCTAGAATGGCTTTGCCTCCTTTCTACCTTATGCTTTGTCTCTTAGGGAAATTATTACTTATTTGTGAAACGTTTTACTTATTCTAGAAATAAAGTGTAATATCTAATAACTGTTAAACATCTATGTACAGTTAAGTGATGAGAAACAGGTAAGACTGGATAAATAAAGACTCGGAAATAGAAATATTTAAAAGCTTAAAGAATTTTGGGTTTGAGAGAGGAGAGTAAGGAAAAAGGTTTGAATTTAACTCTTTGTATAATGGTAAAATAACCAATGGAGTTGGGTAGGTAAATGGACCAGACATAGGTGGTCTTCAGTGCCAGGATAACAAGTGTAATTTTTTTCTCGTGGCTTGTGTATATAGATACTCGTCTACACAGCTGATTTCCACAGTATCTGCTGGAATCTAATGCTATGCCACGAGACTGAGTATGGACAGAGACTGCCTGATGTCTAAGTTTGCAAATACGGCAAATTAAGAACAAATATTTTTAAGGCATTCTCTATTTAACATGATTGTTTGTACTTTTGAAATACTAGTCTCCAAACCTGGACTTTTATGACTTTTCCAAGCCTTCATTTTTTTCATTTGCATAATAACTAGTTTCTGAACATGAACTCCATTGGATAGAAGAGGAGATTAACGTGTAAAATGATATAGTAATATGTGAAGCACAAGAGAGGTAGCGGATAAAAGAAGTTGTTATGTATTTGCTTGGGGAACGTAAAAGAACAGCTTTTTTCTTTAAACAGCATCTTCTGTCCCTTACAGGCAAAGACTATGTTTTTTTTTCTTTGCATTGTCTTTATTTTTATTTATTTTACTATTACTACTATTTTTATATATAATTTATTTTGGGTTCATTAATCTACAATTACATGTGCAATATTTTGGTTATTAAACTACCCCTTCATCAGGTTCCCCCCCCACCAACCCCATTACAATCACTGTCCATCAGCATAGTGAGATGCTATAGAATCACTACTTGTCTTCTCTGAGTTGTACTGCCCTCCCCGTGCCCCCGTCTGCAAATCGTAATGCCCCTTTTTCCCTCTTATCCCTTGCTTCCCACCCATCTTCCCCAGTCCCTTTCCCTTTGGTAACTATTAGTCTGTTGTTGGGTTCTGTGAGTCTGCTGCTGTTTTGTTCCTTCAGTATTTTTTCTTTGTTCTTACACTCCACATATGAGTGAAATCATTTGATACTTGTCTTTTTCGGCTTGGCTTATTTCACTGAGCATAATACCCTCTAGCTCCATCCATGTTGTTGCAAATGGTAGGATTGGTTTTCTTCTTATGGCTGAATAATATTCCATTCTGTATATGTAGCACCTCTTCTTTATCCATTCATCTACTGATGGACACTTAGGTTGCTTCCATTTCTTGGCTATTGTAAACAGTGCTGTGATAAACATAGGGGTGCATCTGTCTTTTTCAAACTGGGCTGCTGCATTCTTAGGGTAAATTTCTAGGAGTGGAATTCCTGGGTCAAATGGCATTTCTATTTTGAGTTTTTTGAGGAACCTCCATACTGCTTTCCACAATGGTTGAACTAATTTGCATTCCCACCAGCAGTGTAGGAGGGTTCGCTTTTCTCCACATCCTTGCCAACATTTGTTGTTGTTTGTGTTTTGGATGTTGGCCATCCTCACTGGTGTGAGGTGATATCTCATTGTGGTTTTAATCTGCATTTCTCTGATGATTAGCGATGTGGAGCATCTTTTCATGTGCCTGTTGGCCATCTGAATTTCTTCTTTGGAGAAGTGTCTATTCATGTCCTCTGCCCATTTCTTAATTGGATTATTTGCTTTTTAGTTGTTAAGGTGCGTGAGTTCTTTATATATTTTGGATGTCAACCCCTTATCGGATACGTCATTTATGAATATATTCTCCCATACTGTAGGATGTCTTTTTGCTCTACTGATGGTGTCCTTTGCTGTACAGAAGCTTTTCAGCTTGATATAGTCCCACTTGTTCATTTTTGCTTTTGTTTCCCTTGCCCGGGGAGATATGTTCATGAAGAAGTTGCTCATGTTTATGTCCAAGAGATTTTTGCCTATGTTTTTTTCTAAGAGTTTTATGGTTTCATGACTTACATTCAGGTCTTTGATCCACCTTGAGTTTACCTTTGTGTATGGGGCTAGACAGTAGTCCAGCTTCATTCTCTTACATGTAGCTGTCCAGTTTTTCCAACACCAGCTGCTGAAGAGGCTGTCATCTCCCCATTGTATATCCAAGGCTCCTTTATCAAATATTAATTGACTCTATATGTTTGGGTTAATGTTCGGATTTTCTATTCTGTTCCACTGGTCTGTGGGTCTGTTTTTGTGCCAATACCAAATTGTCTTGATTACTGTGGCTTTGTAGTAGAGCTTGAAGTCAGGGAGCATAGTTCCCCCTGTTTTATTCCTCCTTCTCAGGATTGCTTTGGCTATTCGGGGTCTTTTGTGATTCCATATTAATTTTAGAGTTATTTGTTCCAGTTCATTGAAGAAAACTGTTAGTAGTTTGATAGGGATTGCATTGAATCTGTAGTTTGCTTTAGGTAGTACAGCCATTTTGACAATATTTATTCTTCCTAGCCAAGAGCATGGGATGCATTTCTATTTGTTAGTGTCCTCTTTAATTTCTCTTAGGAGTGTCTTGTAGTTTTCAGAGTACAGGTCTTTCACTTCCTTGGTTAGGTTTATTCCTAGGTATTTTATTCTTTTTGATGCAGTTGTGAATGGAATTTTTTCCTGATTTCTCTTTCTGTTAGTTCATTGTGAGTGTATAGGAAAGCAACAGATTTCTGTGTGTTAATTTTGTATCCTGCAACTTTGCTGAATTCAGATATTAGTTCTAGTAGTTTTGGAATGGAGTCTTTAGGGTTTTTTATGTACAGTATCATGTCATCTGCAAATAGTGACAATTTGATTTCTTCTTTACCAATCTGGATGCCTTGTATGTCTTTGTTTTGTCTGATTGCCATGGCTAGGACCTCCAGTACAATGTTGAACAACAGTGGAGAGAGTAGGCATGCCTTTCTTGTTCCCGATCTTAGATGAAAAGCTTTCAGTGTCTCGCTGTTAAGTATGATGTTAGCTGTGGGTTTTTCATATATGGCCTTTATGATGTTGAGGAACTTGCCCTCTATACCCATTTTGTTGAGAGTTTTAATCATGAATGGATGCTGAATTTTGTCAAATGCTTTTTCAGCATGTATGAAGATGATCATGTGGTTTTTGTTCTTTCTGTTGATGTGGTGGATGATGTTGATGGATTTTCGAATGTTGTACCATCCTTGCATCCCTGGGATGAATCACACTTGATCATGGTGTATGATCCTCTTAATGTATTTTTTAATTCACCTTCTAATATTTTGTTGAGTATTTTTGCATCTATGTTCATCAGGGATATTGGTCTGTAATTTTCTCTTTTGGTGAGGTCTTTGCCCAGTTTTGGTATTAGAGTGATGCTGGCTTCATAGAATGGGTTTGGAAGTATTCCCTCCTTTTCTGTTTTTTGGAAAACTTTAAGGAGAATCGGTGTTATTTCTTCTCTATATGTCTGGTAGAATTCAGAGGTGAATCCATCAGGTCCTGGGGTTTTGTTCTTGGGTAGTTTTTTGATTACCACTTCAATTTCGTTGCTGGTGATTGGTCTGTTTAGTTTTTTTGTTTCTTGCTTGGTCAGTCTTGGACGGTTGTATTTTTCTAAGAAGTTGTCCATTTCTTCTATGTTTTCCAGTTTGTTAGCATATAGATTCTCATAATATTCTCTTATAATTCTTTTTATTTCTGTGGGGTCCGTCGTTATTTTTCCTTTCTCATTTCAGATTGTTTATGTGTGTAGATTCTCTTTTTCTCTTAATGAGTCTGGCTAGGGGTTTATCTATTTTGTTTATTTTTTCAAAGAACCAGCTCTTGGTTTCATTGATTTTTTCTATTGTTTTATTCTTCTCAATTTTATTTATTTCTTCTCTGATCTTTATTATTTCCTTCCTTCTGGTGACTTTGGGCCTCATTTGTTCTTCTTTTTCCAATTTCAGTAATTGTGTCTTTAGATTATTCATTTGGGAATGTTTTTCCTTCTTTAAATAGGCCTGGATTGCAATATACTTTCCTCTTAGAACTGCCTTTGCTGCGTCCCACAGAAGTTGTGGCTTTGTGTTGTTGTTGTCATTAGTCTCCATATATTCTTTGATTTCTGTTTTGATTTGGTTGTTAACCCATTGATTAATAAGGAGAATGTTGTTAAGACTCCATGTATTTGTGAGCCTTTTTTGTTTCTTTCTAAAATTTATTTCTAGTTTTATACGTTTGTGATCTGAGAAGTTTGGTTGGTAGGATTTCAATATTTTTGAATTTATTGAGGTTCTTTTTGTGGCCTAGTATGTGGTCTATTCTGGAAAATGTTCCATGTGCACTTGAGAAGGATGTGTATCCTGTTGCTTTTGGGTGTAGAGTTTTGTAGATGTCTGTTAGGTCCATCTGTCTAGTGTTTTGTTCAGTGCCTCTGTGTCTTTACTTATTTTCTGTCTGGTTGATCTGTCCTTTGGAGTGAGTGGTGTGTTGAAGTCTCCTAAAATGAATGCATTGCTTTCTATTTCCTCCTTTAATTCTGTTAGTATTTGTTTCACATATGCTGGTGCTCCTGTGTTGGGTGCATATATATTTATAATGGTTATATCTTCTTGTTGGACTGATCCCTTTATCATTATGTAATGTCCTTCTTTATCTCTTGCTACTTTGTTCGTTTTGAAGTCTACTTTGTCTGATACAAGTACTGCAACACCTGCTTTTTTCTCTTTGTTGTTTGCATGAAATATCTTTTTTTATCCCTTCACTTTGAGTCTGTGTATGTCTTTGGGTTTGAGGTGAGTCTCTCGTAAGCAGCATATAGATGGGTCTTGCTTTTTTATCCATTCTGTTACTCTGTGTCTTTTGATTGGTGCATTCAGTCCATTTACATTGAGGGTGATTATTGATACATATGTACTTATTGCCATTGCTGGCTTTAGATTCGTGGTTACCAAACGTTCAAGGGTTGCTTCTTTACTATTTAACAATGTAACTTAACTTTCTTTTTAAGTTATTGTAAACACAGTCTGATGTTTCTTTATTTCTCTCCCTTCTTATTCTTCCTCCTACATTCTTTACATTCTAGGTGTTTTATTCTTTGCCTTTAGTTAGTATTTGGATGGTCTGCTTTCTTTGCTATGATTTTGTTTTCTGTGGTGACATCTTTTTAGCACTAGGGGTGCTTCCCTCTAGAGTAGTCCGTTTAAGATATCCTGTAGTGGTGGTTTATGAGAGGCAAACTCTCTCAAATTTTGTTTGTGTGGAAATTGCTTAATCCCTCCATCATACTTAAATGATAATTGTGCTGGATACAATATTCTTGGTTCGAGGCCCTTCTATTTCATTACGTTAAATATATCATGCCATTCTCTTCTGGACTGTAATGTTTCTGTTGGGAAGTGTGATGATAGTCTGATGGGTTTTCCTTTGTACGTGATCTTTTTTCTCTCCCCAGCTGCCTTTAATACTCTGTCTTTATCTTTGACCTTTGCCATCTTAATTATTATATGTCTTGGTGTTGTCTTCCTTGGGTCCCTTGTGTTGGGAGATCTGTGGGCTTCCGTGGACTGCGAGACTATTTCCTTCCCCAGCATGGGGAATTTTTCAGCAATTATTTCTTCAAAGATACTTTCTATCTCTTTTTCTCTCTCTTCTTCCTCTGGTACTCCTATAATGCAAATATTGTACCGTTTTGATTGGTCACACAGTTGTCTTAACATTCTTTCATTCCTAGAGATCCTTTTATCTCTCTCTGCCTCAGCTGCTCTGTGTTCCTGTTCTCTGATTTCTATTCCATTAACAGTCTCTTGCTTCTCATCCAGTCTGCTGTTAAGCCTGTCAATTGCTTGTCTGATTTCTGCATTGTCTTTCCTCACTTCCCTCACTTCCTCCCTCAGCTCTTGCACATTTCTCTGTTGATCCATCAGCATGGTTATGAGTTTTATTTTGAATTATTTTTCAGGAAGACTGTGCATTTCCATCCCTTCAGGCTCCCTCTCTGGGGTTGTCTGGTTGATTTTAGTCTGAACCATATTTCTCTGTCTTTTCATGGCTATAGAGGTGGTCGCTGGTAGTTGCCATGTATGTCAGCTGGGCTATTTAAGACTTTAAAAGGAAAAAAAAAAGAAAGAAAAAAAAAACCCAAAAACCAAAACAAAACCAAACAAAAAACAAAACAAAAAAAACGCCCACAGGGAATAGATTCTGTGGGAATGCTGTAGGTGGCACTGTTGTCCCACTATTCCGCAGCCATGGCCACGCTGCTCCCCAGGGCCCTTTATAGTTCTGGCTGGGGTGGGAACGAATGGGAGGCCGTTGATCTCAGTGAGAAGTCTAAGTGCGCCCACACTTTCCCAGTCGCCGGCTAAGGGGTCTGAAACTCCCCAGGACTCCCAGCCTGCTGGACTGAGTGTGCCGGGGTGATCTGGCTCCTCCACTGGGCTCCTGTCTCTTTAAGACCGCTGAAGAAAGCGTTCACTTTTCTTTTTTTTTTTCCTTCCCGGGAGCCGGCTGCAAGCACCCTCGCGCATTCCCCGCTCAGATCCTGCACCCTCTGTCTCTCCAATCTCTGCTACACCAAGCTATGTGTGTCAGCGCTCCCCACGCAGATCACCAGGGCTGGTTATTTTGCAGGGTGTACTTCCACTACCTCCTGGCTCTGAATCCTCTCCTCCTGCCATTGCGCTGGGGTACGTGAGTGTTCAGGTCCCGCCGGGTCGCGTCTCCGTATCTTACCCACCTCTTGGGGTGCCAAGTCCTCTCAGGTGTAGCTGCACGCTGTGCACTTTCCTGTGTATTCTGGTCTCTCTTTTAGGAATAGTTGTATTTGCTGTATTTGTGTAGATAAATATAGTGTTGGGAGGAGATTTCTGCCGCCCTGCTCACACCGCCATCTTCCTGGAAGTCTCTATTTTGCTATTATTAATATACAATTACATGAGCAACATTATGGTTACTAGACTCCCCCTATTATCAAGTCCCCACCACATACCCCATTGCAGTCACTGTCCATCAGCATAGTAGGATGTTATAGAACCACTACTTGTCTTCTCTGTGCTATACTGCCTTCCCCATATCCCCCCACTCCACCCCCACCCCTGATACATTATGTGTGCTAATTGTAATAGCCCTTTTTCCCTCTTATCCCTCCCTTCTTCCCCAGTCCCTTTCCCTTTCGTAACTGTTAGTCCATTATTGGGTTCTGTGAGTCTGCTGCTGTTTTGTTCCTTCAGTTTTTTCTTTGTTTTTATACTCCACAGATGAGTGAAATCATTTGATACTTGTCTTTCTCCACCTGGCTTATTTCACTGAGCGTAATACGCTCTAGCTCCATCCATGTTGTTGAAAATGGTAGCATTTGTTTTCTTCTTATGGCTGAATAATATCCCATTGTGTATATATACCACATCTTCTTTATCCATTCATCTACTGATTGACACTTAGGTTGCTTCCATTTCTTGGCTATTGTAAATAGTGCTGTGATAAACATAGGGGTGCATCTGTCTTTTTCAAACTGGGCTGCTACATTCTTAGGGTAAATTTCTAGGAGTGGGATTCCTGGGTCAAATGGTATTTCTATTTTGAGTTTTTTGAGGAACGTCCATACTGCTTTCTATAATCGTTGTACTAATTTGCATTCCCACCAGCAGTGTAGAAGGGTTCCCTTTTCTCCACATCCTCACCAACATTTGTTGTTTGTCCTTTGGATGACGGCCATCCTAACTAGTGTGAGGTGATATCTCATTGTGGTTTTAATTTGCATTTCTCTGATGACTAGTGATGTGGAGTATCTTTTCATGTGCCTGTGGCCATCTGAATTTCTTCTTTGGAGAAGTGTCTGTTCCATTCCCCTGCCCATTTTTTAATTGGCTTATTTGCTTTTTGTTTGTTGAGGTGCATGAGCTCTTTATATAATTTGGATGTCAACCCCTTATCGGATATGTCATTTATGAATATATTCTCCCATCCTGTAGGATGTCTTTTTGTTCTACTGATGGTGTCCTTTGCTGTACAGAAGCTTTTTAGTTTGATATAGTCCCACTTGTTCATTTTTGCTTTTGTTTCCTTTGCCTGGGGAGATATGTTCATGAAGAAGTAGCTCATGTTTATGTCCAAGAGATTTTTGCCTATATTTTTTTCTAAGAGTTTTATGGTTTCATGACTTACATTCAGGTCTTTGATCCATTTTGAGTTTACCTTTCTGTATGGGGCTAGACAGTAGTCCAGTTTCATTCTCTTACATGTAGCTGTCCAGTTTTGCCAACACCAGCTGTTGAAGAGGCTGTCATTTCCCTGTTGTAGATCCATGGCTCCCTTTATCGTATATTAATTGACCATATATGCTTGGGTTTATATCTGGGCTCTCTATTCTGTTCCACTGGTCTATGCATTTGTTCTTGTGCCAGAACCAAATTGTCTTGATTACTGTAGCTTTGTAGTAGAGCTTGAAGTCGGGGAGCATAATTCCCCCTGCTTTATTTTTCCTTCTCAGGATTGCTTTGGCTATTCAGGGTCTTTTGTGGTTCCATATGAATTTTAGAACTATTTGCTTTAGTTCATTGAATAATGCTGTAGGTATTTTGATAGGGATTGCATTGAATCTGTAGATTGCTTTAGACAGGATGGCCATTTTGACAATATTAATTCTTCCTAGCCAAGAGCATGCAATGAATTTCCACTTATTAGTGTCCTCTTTAATTTCTCTGAAGAGTGTCTTGTAGTTTTCAGGGTACAGGTCTTTCACTTCCTTGGTTAGGTTTATTCCTAGGTATTTTATTCTTTTGGATGTGATTGTGAATGGAATTGTTTTCCTGATTTCTCTCTGCTAGTTCATTGTGAGTGTATAGGAATGCAACAGATTTCTGTGTATTAATTTTGTGTCCCACAACTTTGCTGAATTCAGATATTAGATCTAATAGTTTTGGAGTGGATTCTTTAGGGTTTTTTATGTACAGTATCATGTCGCCTGCAAACAGGGACAGTTTAAGTTCTTCCTTGCCAATCTGGATGCCTTTTATTTCTTTGTGTTGTCTGATTGCTGTGGCTAGGACTTTCAGAACTATGTTGAATAAAACAAAGACTAAGTTTTATTTCTCTTAATATACTCTTCTCTCAGCATAGATACCACACACAAAGTGTGTGAGTGTGTGTGCATGTGTGTGTGTATAAATATATATAGTACATATATATATCAGTAAAAATAATCAACTAGAAATAAAGTATAATATAACTATTACAATGAAGAAAAGGAAAGAGTAATGCCTCAATACTTTTAACTATTTAGAAGTAGGTTTTCTACAAGGAAAATAACTTACATCAACCTATCAATCTGTCACAGAAATTAATAATATTGCAATTTGTATTCCTGATCTATCATTGAGTTTTAGTACAAGTAATTAGCAACTGAAGAAAGTTTTAATTTTAAAGGTTTTACTCAAATTCATACAATATCTCATTTATGAACTGAACGTTTCACTTAGAAGCAACTTTTTATACCCCACAATTCAGTGTTTCACTGTTTAAAATCTTTACCACAAAAAAACTTCCAAATGTTCACATGAAACGGCACAATGGATTTGACATGGATCACAGACCTAACTCTAAAGGCAGAAGCTATATGGCTTCTAGAAGAAAGTGAAGAAATCTTCCATTTGGCGGTAGACCAAATGGTGGTCTGCCACTGGGAGTAGCCCAGGTTGTCTCTCGGCCTTGCAATCACTCTTCTGTCCTTTTTTGTTTCAAAGCTGCTGGTTAAACATGGGAGGATGTAGACATGCATCAAAGGACTTAGAGGCATAATCTGAGCCTGCAAACTTGAACAATTCTGAAACAAAACAAACTTACTCCTTACATGTGCAGTGGACCTGACCGGATAGCTGGGGGTTGCATCAATTAACTTCCATATAATATATAACATTTGCTAAAAGATACATAACAAGTTGCTAATAATGAAGCTTACATACGTATTATTAAAGCTCAGAGTAATCATAGCAATTGCTTACAACTTTCATCACAGACATTTATTAGAATTAGAACATTGTGAGTATATGGTGAGAATATAAAGCGGACTAAAGTTAGCCAGCTTTATTATTTTAAAATTCTCGAAATAAAGCAACCCCCAAATTCAGGGGCAGTCACTTCCATGCCCCTAACTTTGATACATGGCTGCTGGTTAGTCTGATTTTTGTTTTTGTTTTTTTTTTACATCTAAGAAATCTTTGTCTACCATCAAATCAAAGATCTTCTCATTTTCTTCCAGAAGCCGTAAAGCTTTTGCCTTTAGGTCTGTGATTCATTTCAAATTAATTTTTTATATGTTTTAAGATAGTAGTCAAATTCCATTTCTTATGAATCCAGATGAATGTTCCAGCATTATTGTTGAAAAAGAGAAGGTGTTCAACATTCAATATGTTGGAACTTTTGTCAAAATCAATCGGCCTTGTTTGTGTTGGTTCATTTGTGGTATCTGTTGATCAACATTATTTTTCTCATTGATCTCTATGATTATTTCCCCTTTATTCTGTTACTTTCGGGAATTTTATTGACCTTCAAGTGTTGAGCCAATCTGCTCTTCCAGGATAAATTCTACTTCACTATTATGTATTATCCTTTTTTCTGTGGCTGGACTCATTTTGCTAATATTTGGCTGAGAACCTTGGCAAAATCTATATTCCTGATGGATATTAGTCTGCATTTTTCTTTTCTTATAATACATCTCCCGCGTCCTGTTATCAGAATGATGCACTTTCCTGAGTCAGTTTCCTCCTTCTCTAGCTTCTGAAAGGCTTCAGATGCGTCTGGGATTATTTCCTTTTTAAAGGCAGAGAGAACTCACCAATTAAATCACCTGGGCCTGGAATTACTTGTGTGGGAAGGTTTGGTAATGAGTTTTATTTCTCTCTATGGAGCTACGTGTATTTTTTTTCTTTCTTCTTGAGTTAGTGTTGGAAAGTCATGTTTTTCAAAGAACTTCCCCACAGACCTGCCAGGCCCATCCCCTGCAGGGCTCCCTCATCTCTGCTCTGGGTGACAGACTCCACCACCTCACAGCTTCATTTTTTGATTTCTGCCTCTGACTTCTCAGCAATACCACTTTACTTTTCTTGGACTCCAGCCTGCTATGCCATAGCCATGAAACATCCTCAGGCAGACGGCCATGGCACCTCTGGGCACAAAGGTCCCTTCCTATTGGAGCCTCTGACTTGTTCTGTTTCTAATGCCCAAAACAGTCACTCCCTATACTTTTTTCCAAGTTTTAATCATTGCTTATGGTGGGAGGCTTAGCTTCATACAAATCACATTGTAGAACCAAAAGATGGAGTGTCTTGAATCTTTACTCTTATTTTCTGCTTCTTAGTTTAGGCACTTACTGCCAATATTATAAGTATTTCAATATTTTTCTCACTGATATCTTAGATACCAGTTATCCCATGCCTCCCCTTTCCAAAAAGTTGTCTTCACCATTTCAATCCTACCCAAAATGTGTTTTTTGTCACCTAAAAGATAAATTAAAAATTCCCTACTTTGTATTCAAGCATCTCAGAAGTCAGTGCACGACATACCTTTTTATCCATACTGATCTCTTACATCCTGCACACAATGTGAGCTCCAGCCAGCCTTGTCTATTTATGGTCTTCCGAACCACACATCCCTTATTTCATGTGTCTTCCTCAGTATCACATCCTAAAATACTCTTCCTTTCCTTCCTTCTTACTATAAAAAACTTTAGCCATATTTCGAAGCCCAGTTACTATCTTATCTCCCCAAGAAATCACTAAACATACAGTAATATTTATCCACTTGTACCAGGGTCATTAATACCCTTTATTTGTTGACCCACCAGGTAGTCATGCTTATCTTCCCAGAAGGTATTTAAAAGCTCATTGAGGACAGAAGTTGTGTGTTTGTCTTTCTTAACCCAAGAACACCTTCTGTATTAGTTGAGCGTATGGGAGATGATGTAAAAGATATACCCCCAAGTCTCAAGGCTTTGAATAGTACCAGATTATTTTTCTAACATATTTTTCAAACATGGATTCTGATCATTTAGGCAGCTCTCCTCCCTGTGACAATCCAGCATCCCAGTTTCCTTCCATTTGTGACTCTGCCACCTTCAACACCCTTCCTAGATCAATGTGCCAACTGATTGACTGACAGAATCAAGTGGGAGGGGTGTTACCGTAATTCGCTGTCTGCACTCCACTGGCTCGACCGAGTCACACACGCACACCTGACTGCAAGGGAGGCTGAGGGTGTGGAATCCAGCTGGTGTCCAGTAGAAGGGAGACTGTAGCAGCTTGTCGTTGTGCCCCATCCTCTGTTGTATGATTGTTCCTCTGTCTCAGGTCTCACACCTTTCCAAAATTCATTTTGGTGTTTCTGTTCTTGAAGCTGCAGAAAGAGTTCACACTGCTCTGTACCTAAGAATTACTGTCATCTCTGTTCTCAGTCCAGGCCAGCACGGAACAGGGGAGTGTGAGTGATCGGTAAAGGGATGCCAGCTTCCTGGCCCAAAATGAGAGCAGGAGGTTACAAAGAGTGTGTCCTGCTTTTGGGGTTTTAGTCCATCCATAAGAAGCAGGGTCCAGTCTCTTGGGAGAAGTTAGTTTCTAAGGATAACGACAGGAAAAAGGCAAGGACCCTGATCTTCCATGAGATGCCCTCTGTCTGCTTGCACTCTCCAAACATCGGTCCTGCTGACCGGCTGAAGCAGAGAAGAACAACCCTAACTATACAGAATGAGTCTGCATCTCCCAGCACATTACATTTAGAGTTTAGCATTGTCTTGTGCCTGGCTTCCTTACATGGATCTTTTCTTTCTCTTTTTCTCTGAACCAGCACCCACGTGCCCATTAATCTGGTTCTTTTCAGTGCCGTAAACATTTCTTGAAAGGTAGAACCAGGCACTGGGGCTGTGAGTATAAATCCAGCAAGGTCCATGGAGTTCAGAGGATAGTAAACTATAGATCTACATGTACACGCACTTCTTGTCCCTACATCACCCACTTCTATCCAGTCATTTGTGACTAGGTGTCTCTCCTCCTTCCCACTTCACTACGATCATCTCAGGGATGGCCGTCTCTTCTGTTAATCAAGCCTGCCTCTTTGGTGTCCCACTCCTGACCAACTTTACCCCAGGAGATGGACTCACTTCCCTGTTTCTCAGTCTATATCAAGGGGCCCTAACACATGTGTGATGTCTAACAGTGTCGACTTCAGAGAGCAAACCAAATAAGACTGAACTGCCTTCCCTCCTATGCTCTCCACTGCAACTACTCTTCCTCCTTGGAAGTCTGTCTGAGGGTCCAGCATGACTATAGGTAAGATAATTCAGAGTAAAAATTTTCCAGGAAATGATGCATAGAAATAAAAGCAGGAATGTGTAAGAACTGAGACTTGAGATGGGGGTCAGAGAATCAGTCTCAGCAGCTCATACCTCGGGAGATGAATCATGGGGAGGGACAGATGCTGACACAGCTGGGCCCAGGTCCGTCCTGTGCTGAGGCAGCCCTACCTGTGACCATGCAGATGGGCGGCCCTACAGGTGGAAGGGAGAAAGGTCAGATAGTGAGCTTGTAAGAAACACATTGCCTCATACCACCAGAGTTTCTGACAATGTCTCTTAAGACTTCTCCGAGGGTGCTCTGTGCACCCAAATGGTACCGTCATTGATCTGCAGTCATGACCAGGACTTCCCATGCTGTGTCCTGGAATCCCTGTGCTGTTTCTCTTAAATGTTCTTTTTTTCTGTATAATACCGACATGGTATGGTTATGCATGTTTCCAAATCTTTGACACTTCTACCACAAGAGGTGGAGTCTAATTCTCCTTGCTGTGACTATGGACCAGCTTCAATGACGTAATAGCTAATAAATAAAAAGTGGTGGAGTTATGTTCTGTGACCTCTTAGTCTAGGGTAGAACTGATGCAGCCTCTGCCTGGCTTCCTCTCAAACACAAGCTTTGGGGCCCCTGAGCCCAGCAAGCAGTGGGGCTACCCGGAAGACACACCGAAGAGCTTGTGTGAACCCGAGAAGCACAGCTCTTCTACCCCTTAGCTGTTTGAGTTTCCCCAGTGCCACTTGCCAGGCACATGAGTGAATCTTCAGAAGTTTTGGGTCTAGTCTTTGGGCAAATCTAGCTGGAACCAAATGGATCAGAGATGAGCCTTTTCCTAGGTGTCCTGTCTCAGATCCTGACCTAGAGCAACCACGACCGTAATGCAGGGCTATTTTATGCCCTTATGTTCTGTGGTCACTTGTTATGCAGCCATAGTAACAGGAATAGTTACCCTCTTATACTAAACTATGCTGTATTATATTATACTGTACTAAAATACTGGATTTTGTACAAAGAGTAGGATACTTCCACATTACAACCTAAAACAGGACTTTGAAAGGACCTTGAAGAAAGTACTAGAGAAGTTTAAAGAATCATGGAGATACTGTTTAACGTTTGATGACCCTCAAGGAAGCTGCAGCGAAAGTGAGGAAAATACTGTGGGGAGGAAGGGAAGAGACTGTTTGTAATATACTGGAGAAAGTGCAGCCATTCGGGGGCCCACAGTGATAAGGAAAGTGAAAAAATCAACCTAAGGGACAGGACGCTCTAGCTGAGATTTACAGACAGAGTACTGAGATTTACCTGGTTGCTTCTTGCTGCTTAATAAAATGTGGGAGAAGAAAGGTGAGCTAAAGGGAGAACTTTTAAATAAAAAATATCCAGGGCTTAAACAAACTAGTCTCATTATTAGTCTCTCAGAAATTTTCAAATTAAGACATGGCTTCAGAACAGAGATCAAATCCATGGTGGGCCTCTAAGTTCTTTTCGTTAAGACCTTATGTACCTAAGGTTGTATCTCTGTATACTATTAATATGCAAGACATATACAACATATATCTTTTAAAAAATCTCTGCAGTGACTAATCCAGTGTCTCAGACGTGATAGGTGCTAAAAGAAATTGTTCCTTTTAAACTGTGTTATTCAGTGCATCGTTTGATAATCCCGGCATGTTGATGAGTAACATCCAAGCTGCTAAGTAGGAGGGACAGAAATGAAGAAATAAATCACCAACCATCAGTAAACTATGCTCCTTTTTCCATTTTCACTCATTAAGTCCAAATAAACGAAGTCACTGGGCAAGTGGCCAAATGCCCACTTAATGGGTTCTCACACTGGCTTCTGAGAATCATTTCAATACCTAAGAAAACACACAGCCCTACACCGTGTAGCCCTACAATACACAGTGATGTAGTGATGGAGCAGGTATATAACTCCACAAATAATTATAATAATCATGATTTTATTTGGAAAATACAAAGAAATAGCATCAGATACTTTAATAGAAAAAGCCAGCGGACATCTTATTTTTCTGTCATTATGGTTATATTAATTAAGTGGCCTAGTAAATAAGAGCAGTTAACAAAGAAAAATTATATTTAGCTTCCCTACTACTTAAGTAACTCACAGATTATATGGCATAAAGAATTTAAATTAATTTAGCTAGAATAAAATGTTAAATTGTAATGAATTCAGAAAAAAATTAGTTTCTTACATAAATTGGGCATGATATTAACATTTAGGATGAAAAGAAAAATAGCGTGTAAACCTTGCTCTCCGGGAGCACATGGAGGGGCCATAGCGCGCTCAGCTCAGTCACAGAACAAACACATGTCCACCATGTACCTTATTTTTTTGCTTGATTTTATAAATGAAAGTAGCTGCTTGTTTTCAGGATGGGGAGTGATAACTGTCTGTATTTCGTGTGCCTTGGAAAATTGTTTATGCGGACTCAGTAACCATGAACACTGAGTGAAGGAATGAATGAGTGAGTGAATATCGACATGAATAACTCAGATTGAGGGAAAAATCCATGGAATATATCAATACATAAAGGGTGTACACATATACACAGTACTACAATTTATTGAAAGAAACATATAAAGAATAGTTCAAAATATTAGAGAGGATCCAGGAGAGAATAATAAAGGGGAGAGAAATTTGAGATGGAGGGAGAAGGTAACAGATCCCCTCCTGCACGTAATCACTAAGGCATCACTGCACCACCTCTCTATTCTCAAACTGATTTTCCCCTACTCACTGCTACTGTCTAGGGTCAATCCCTCACCATCCTACGTGCTTCAGCCCTCATGACAAGTCCCTATCTCGCCTTCATATCACTATTTTTTTGGCTCCACAAGTCAAATCCCTTCTGCTCTGAAGAATCCTTTCCTTTCTGTGTCTCTCTGCAGTCGGCATAGCCTCCAAGCTGCGGCGACTGCAGAATGCTGGACTCTGATCTGACACCCCAGCTACCTATCTGGGCAGCAGGGGTGTGTGAGTATGAGTGTCATGTGTGTGCAAGGGTGGAGGTCTTCTTAAAAAAGGGGAATACAGAACCAACTATAAAGTTAACGCTAATTAGAACACAGAACACTTGGAGTATTGAAACCTGGATGCTTCACATCATTAGTCTGAGATCCTACAATACATGCGACTGACACAAAAGTAATTAGAGCCACGTGTGTGCTGTATAGTCAGACAACAGGAATATTTAAAATTGTATGCACCAGCTAAGTAGCATTCTTGGTTCACAGGCTAATAAAATAAATGTCCAGTCTTATAAAGATTATTGAAAGAAATACTGACTTACATACCACCTGCTATTCTTTTGCACATACTAAAAATATGTTGTTAATGTTAAATATGAAGCATATCTAAAAATGAAGTGTTCATTTCTTTAATTTCCCTTACTTTCGAATGGAATGGAAAAATGTCTTTATTCAAGATTTCCCCAGACTGCTCTGATGAATATGACAAACTGTTTATGATACAATAATTGGAAAAAGCTTTTATTTATCAATGAATATCAAATTATTACCAGATAACTTACCTGTTTCCAATATGTATTGCATTCAGAAACGTCCTGTGACTTAAGAAGTATAGATGTTTACAAGGAAATTTACAAGTTGCTCTCTATTTACCACAATTACTTTCCAACCACGACCATATTACAGAAGATAAATCACTAGAATACAACATTCAGAGGTATCTTGTACATATTTAGGCTACCCTATGCATAAGAAATGTTAAACAGAGCCTAAACTAAGAAACTTGAGATACATAATAGCTAAAAGCATTTAATTTGGGAAGAATACCAATTAAAGCAATTTCTTCTAAGGCAAGGGGCCGGCAGGGAAGAAGGGCCGCCTCTAATGAGCACTGTAACTGGAATTAAATCTGAAACCTTGCCTGCATACTAATGCTGTAGAAAACTGAACAGAAATATGGCATCTACCAAAAAGGCACAAATCTAAAGTAATGTATAACTCAATCAATTTGATGTGCTTCCAAATCAGCTACCTATTGCAGATGAGTCGAATACATTTACCATGTGGTATGACAATGTTTGGAATCTAGTATGGGCTGAAACCACCTGTCACTCTGCATAGACTGAGGCAGGAGTATGTTCTACTGAAAAACAAAGTAGAGATTTTATATAGGCTTAGAGTGTGAACCTTCTTTCCTCACCCAAGGTGTTAACATGGTCCCAACTAAAGTAAATTAAAGTCTTTTGGTGCGGCTTTACAAACCATTTGGCTGTTTGTTTTTTTTATGCATGGTTTTTCAATGACCTTCAATATCCATTTTAAAGATATGCCTTTGCCGGTCAAGCATCTCAACATTTACATCACAACAGGAAAGATTTGAAATCACTTTTTTTTTTCTTTTTGAAATCTGCCTTTTCCTGGCATGTGTTCTTACCAGCGGCTTATTGAAATTTAGTCAGGTGACCTGCCCATTGGGACCATTCAAGAGTGTTGTGTTTGCAAAAATCATAAAAACACAATTTCTGGGTAGCACAGTTTTAGTGGTAAAAACAAATTCTCGATTATCACAGTTAACCAGATGGAGGTGGGGTTTCTCCAGCTAGCTGGAAGACAGTGAAAGGTGAGCATGGGTGAGCAGAAAAATGTGTAATTATTTCCTTATAACATGAGTAGATGTGTAGGCATTTGACAGTTCAGAATCTTGGGCATTGATGCCCTGGGAAAAATGTATGAAAAGATGACTTTGTGCCACGTGCTGGAGATAAATGGTGATCAAGAGAGGCAAGATTTGGGTCACGATGAAGCAAAGGGGGTCAGACACAATGCTTGACTTTCTCTGCAACACCATGAACAAATATGTATGTGTTGAGACTGCTGTTTCCTGTTTTTAATAAGCCTTCGTTATGTTGATCTGAAAGCTTTAAAGCTTCTAGTCTGTGTTTGTAGTTCAGACTCTGTAGTGCCAGAGGATCTCTCCCTTTTATTTGGGGTGAATTTGACAAATGTAAATGATAATAGGTATCATATCTAGACTGACTTCTTGTTCTCATCCATTCCTCACATACATGGCATCACATTTCCTCACATACATGGCGAGTTATCTTCTCGGTATCTTGTGTAATTTGTCAATATCGTTATTCAACTGCGGTGTTCAGAACCTTCTACCAAACTTCAGAAACAGTGCAAATAGCTCAAAATGAAAGCCAGGGGAGTGGGGACAGGACTATGCCTCTTTTATTTTGTTAAATCTATCAATAACGCCTAAGATTGCATTAAACCATTTTATTTTATTTTTTAGTTTTGAGGGTTTTTTTCTGTGTTATTAAGAGGAGGGGTGATCTTTTCCATGTGGCTTTAGGCTAAACTCCATCTTCTTTCCAGTGTTCACTCGTGCGCCGTTATTTTTGCCCCCCTTGCAGTATACTAAACTGGTCTCTCCTACATTTCTAATGCTTGATTTGGCTAATTGTTCTTTCTTGTCAAGACCATTTTGATTTTGATTTTGTAACTGGCTCTCATGCAGTGCGTTGACTGTTTGTCCCAGCTCAGTGCCAGCAGTTGGTCTGATCAACGCGACATCTGTCTCTTCATCCAGTCGTCATGCCCTTGCGGGCTCTACCAGGACTCTCTTGATTTCCATCATCAAAAATGAAAGAGTGAACAAAAGGACTGAAAAAAAAAAAACCCCACAAAATCCCAGAGGCATCTAATCATCTACTGACAGATGCATTCCCGTCAGGGTCTAAGGAAGGTGGCCCCTGGCTGAGAAGTCGTCCCCATGTCATGGACATAAAAGCATCACCTGGGTGAGTGTTTCACCTGGAATTTTCTGAGCCCACATCCCAAAATGGGGGCCGAGGCACTGCAATCTGTAAATTAACAAGTTTCCCTACAAATTGTGAGGCTGTTACTGGCGTAACCCCCACATTGAGAAATACTGGCATACTGAAAATATTATCGGCTTGAAAGGCAAATGAACTGACTTTATATTCCAGCCCCACCATTTATAAACAAGACTTAGGACGAGTTAATTAGCCTCTCCAAGCGTCAGTCTCCTCATCTGAAAACTTAGAATTTCAATACCTATCTCAATAGTTTGAAATTAAGATTTAATCAAGATAATGAATATCAAATGCTGGGCACTTGATAGGCACTGATTAGACGTTTTGTCTTTCTTTGTGCAGTGCAAACCCCACATGTAGGACTGTGGTTAGACTGATAGCCCAGCCACTTCCACAAAACAGGGGGTTGGTCAAAAATGGTATAGTTGCATCAATAAGGCTAAGTGCGTATAGAAAGGGTTAAATATGTGATCTCAACTCAGACTGAAAGGTTCCTTATTATAACTATTTATCTCATGAGATTTTGAATAAATTTAAGAACCACTAACGTCTGTAATACTAATATTAAGGAGGATTTGTCAGTTAAGATGGTGTCAGAGTCTTGTATCTGGTAACATTTAATACACAGTAGCTATTAGGTTATACTAACCTTGTTTTCTTAAATAACAAATTATTGAAAAATATTCATCACTACTACTCATTTTAAAACAGAATTGAAAGTTTCTCTTACACCTTATTAAAAATGCTCATATCTCACTAATTCTCATCCTCTCAAAAGTAATTGACAATATTTTGAAGTGAATCAATCTGGTCATAACACTATGACCTTCTGAGAAAGCTGTAAAGAGAGGCAGAGACTAAAAACATATCAAATCGTATCTTCCAAATTATTTAATTAAGTGGATTCCGTGAATTTAATGAAGAATTTAATGAAGTCTCATAATCTTCCCAGTTTGTTTTTGGTATTACTAAAATTTCCGCAAATGACCAGAAAGGAAAAGAAAATAAGCTGTATTAAAAGAGAGGTGATATCACTGAAGAAACAGATACTCAGTAAGATATGGCAGCAGCCATTATAATTCTCATCTCAGTGTTTGGGGAGATGGAACACTGAATACTTCAGTCCTGCCCCCAGGCCACCTCCACTCAATGTGTTACTCTGAGTAAATCCATAATATGTCCACAACTTGACAAATTAAATGAGATTAACAATACCTACCCCATCTATTTCATAGGGGAATTGCAGAGAAAAACCATGGAGATTTTGAAAAAAGAATGCAAGTTGTTGTTGGGAAAATGAGAATTATTTAGTTCTTGTTTTTAACTTCAATATGTAGTTTCCTTTTCTGTTATATATAAATACATGTTGATTGCAAAAGAAATTTCAGAAAGCACAAAACCAAAGAGACAGTACAGAAGGAGCTCTCATAAACTTATCTCCCTGCCAGAAATAAATTTTGAAACTTTAAAAAATATTTAGTGTGTATCTCTCCAGAACTCTCTCCCTTTACCACTATAGCAGAGAGAAAGCACTTTTATTTTTTTCATGTTGGCTAGAGTTTTAATTGGCTACTTTGGAAGGATGGAAGAATATTCTTAGGAAGGAAGTCTATCTATTAAGAACACTTTGATAGACTTCTATTGCCCTTATTCCTTTTGTAATTCCCCATCTCCTCCCAATATTATTTGGTATGTGATGGTTTCTTGCTAATTGAAATAAAATTTTAATTAATTTAATCAAAACAGAACTTTCCACTTATGTATTGATTAGTTACAGTCAAATGTACCTAGCATTTAATTTTAAAAAGATGAATAAGTGATTTATAAATAAAAACCTAAACTTCTGCTACAAACTAAAGCTAGAATGGGCACATGCAATTCTTCAGTTTTAGAGATAACTTTAAATTTCCATGCCAAACCAGGACAATGTATTTGTGGCCCAAGAGTTTTAATTTAAATCCTCTTATTATCATTTAAATGAATAAAGAAAGCTTCCAACTGTACTTTCAACCTTAACAGTCAAACCAAAGGACTCAAAGTTTTATTTCATTTTTTTAGTTATCCATGTGACACAAATCTACACTGGTCCATTGTGAATCAGAGCTGTAGTTGACTCACAGTATATTTGAATTATACTCTAAAGAGCCTGAGACCAGGCTTATGTGATTTCCTGGATATGTCATTTACAGATCGATAATTAAGAAATTGATTACTTTATAAATGATCAAATTGAGTTGGTCAAATAGACATTTTGGTCATTAAGACAAAACTGTTAGATGAACTGTTCAACCCTCTATTGATGACTAAGTATTTAGTGGAAAAAATTGTTCAAAATTATTGCTTTAGCTACAAATTGATCAAATCCATGCAACATCAGTGAAGACCAGTCTAGTGATTGTAATTACTACTTGAAAATTAGCACAGGAAGAAACACAAATATGTGCTTAGTAAATACTTTCTGATAATAAAAGGAGACTTGTTAGTTTAATGACTAGATTTTATTGTTTCTGCTTAATTTGTGTTATCAAAATGTGTAACCGTGTCTACATGTCTAGAGTAATAAAAATTTTGAAAAGCTATTAGTTTAATCAGTAATGATGTACCTAGCAATGGACTAGGTGCTATAAAAAGTCAAAAATATTAAATGAATTAATTCATAATAAATGAGCTAAAACATGTGCTGGAACTCAAGCATATTTCTCATAATTAAGTTATTGGAAGAGGACAGTAAAAATCCAACAGTTTTTCTGTAACTCTTCTTCATTTGGCATGTTAGGTCATTAACATATGTCAGTTTGTGAGGAACATAATATTTTGCTATTTTAAATGCAGAAAAATGTTTTATTATTTGCAGAATCAGTACCGTATAGTTGCTATGGATTCCAATCTGGAAGCAAGGTTGTTGCTGGTTGATTTACCATGAGCTGCAATGCAAAGCTGATGGTCCCCACCTAGCATTAGATGAGCAGTTTTACACAGAAATGTAGGGTGCATCCAGAGCGATGTGGTTATAGTACAGATGGCCCTCGATGCAGTTTGGCCGAACCTGAGTGGAAGTGGGTCCCCAGCTATAATGTTGAACCCAGTGACTCCTCATAGTCTTCTTAGGCATAAATTCAGCTAGTGGGATAAGCCATGTGAAGGGTTTTCCTTCTGTCTCTGTGTCTGAGAATGTAAGATATTTGAATTTCCCAGGATAACAAATAGAAATTTGGACTCATTATATTGCACAAATAAATTTTATTTTTATTAAATCATAAACAAAAAATGAATATACATTTTGTAAATATATATATTTTTTTCTAAAGGAGAATACATCTCAGATTCTTAGATGTTTCCCATTTGTCTCACAACAAAACAATCAAAATTGAATGGGTGAAGGTATAGAGTTAGAGTGAAAATAATTCTGATTCTTTGTTTTCCTAAATGATGTGATTTCTTGGATACAATGTACCTTGTCAACTCAATGAGAAGAGAAGACAGAGAAAGCAAAAATTATAAGAGAGCCTCCCACCCCACCAAGTGCATGAGAATGCTGTTGTTCTTCAGAATCTAGACAGTGCTCACATTTTGAGGTTTGCCCTCACTTGCTGATATTTTGAAACATGAAATAGCCACATTACACAGCTCTGACTTGCTTACTTGGGCAAGAGATACCACATGGCGCAGATGTAAGTCATTGCAGATCACCTAATCCACCAAATATCAGACAAGAGGATGAGATGATCCTACATCAGATAGCCCCAGTTGTTGTGGCCCAGTCGAGAGAACTGCCTAGTCAACTGAAAATCATAACAAATCATTTTTAAAATTTTAAACCACAAAATTTTGTTCAAATTTTGCAAAAGCTCATATAAGCTCCTTATATTTTATAAGACATTTGAACTTGTGATTCTGCTTTACACCAGACATTTTAATAATCAGATAGGTATATTTCAGAAGGGTTTAATGAGTTGTATTATTGTGGGGTAAATAGCAGAATTTTCCGAATCTCCCGCTTAGCCTTAGTCCATTTACATATCAATGGGTGTTTACCACTGCAGAGCCTCACAGTCAGTCTGGGCAAGGGGTGGAGAGAAAACAGCCATTCTCTCCTACCGTCCATTTCTGGTACCTAATTGGTCTGGTGCCAGTCACCATGGACCCACACATGGAATTCCTTCCGGAAGGCATAGGCAGGGGAAAGACAGCATGCACTGTGGCCAGAGAGGACAGACAGATGGACGGATGGCAGCCTGGCTGGCAACTGTAAGAAATAAAAGCCTTTCTCCCAACCTACTCTTTCCCTTGACTTATTTCAGGTTTTATCATATTCATAGGGGACTTGCCCCAGGCTGGGAACACCCATCCTGCTTGAGCTACAATTATTAAAAAATATTATGTATTGGCTGAGTTTTATTTTCTACTACTGATCAATATATAAGGCATAGTAATATAAGTAAGAGTAAATTGATGATGTAAGAAGCATGAAACAAGGGATTATTTGCATGTCTTATATTTTAGGTTATTTCTAAGTGTCAGAAGCTGGGTTTTCAGTGTCATCTCCCTAAATATGTTCTGCAGAATACTACTTCAGAGGATGTTAGGTTTAGCTTGTAAATATGTTCCATGTCTAATAAGTCTAGGAAATGAGTTGAAACAACTTCCTTATTGCAGAACTTCTTGGAGGCTTTAGGATGCTCATATGTATTGATAACTTTGGAGATAAAAATGTATTACAAAATATTTCTAGTGAATACATAGTGTTGAAACAATTGGTTTTGTTTTTTTAATCCATGCTTTTCTTTTTTTGGTTTATTGTTTAGTCAGTGTTTTACATGTTTAAAGAATGCTGTAGAGAATCTTTTCTGACTTTTCCAATTAATTTAAAAAGTAGATTTGTTTCAATGCATCTGAAAGATGGTCTCAATTTTCTAACCCAAGAACCACTGTAAACAAGTTTTATCCATTAAAAAATACTGGTTCATGAGAAACCTGACAATTGTTCAGGGGAGGAGAGCTGGTGTCTCTCACCTTAGTGGAGGAAAAAGAGTAAATAATTTTTTATATATCATGTGGAATGTGAAGAATTATCTTTTTTACTTTTCTTGCTTTTCAGACAGTGGTTTTGATTAAAGATTTTCTATGGCCAAAGAGTCCAAAAAAACTCCAAAACCACAAAAACAAAAAAACACAAATGCTCCTGTCATTGAAGATTGCTTGCAAGGTGTCCATAGAGGGCAAGGACTCTTACTGACTACTTGGGAGCATAGAATCTAAAGTGGTTGGCTCATTTTCAAATAGATTATTACATTTGTTCTCTCACAAAGCCACTTTGGGCATGCCACAAATAATAAATCTAACTGTGAAAACTAAAAGTTAAAGCAACTTAGAAAATAGCAGGGTGTAGACCAAGAACACTTATTTATTCAATTTATTTGTTTTTCAATTTGAGGAGGCTCTGGTTCAAGACTGTTCGCATGTTAATGAGCAAAGTCATCTTCTTACAGAAGATTTTAAGTACTATAAAAACATAAATACTGAAGTAAACTAATCAGAAAGTTATGCTCCAGTGAGTCTGGTGTTTAACTGGACTCTTTTGTTTTTGTTTGTTTTTAAAACCCATTTGGAGCTGTACAGACTTAAGGGTAGGTTTCATTTTGTGAGATTGGGAAGAAAGATAAGAGGCAAGGTTAGGTTCACATTGCCTGCATGTGCCCTGGCTCTTTCATAGGGGTACTTTGGAATTAGTGATCTACCATGATTAATCTAATTAATGGGATTTGAAAATATGAAATCCATGTGGAAGGATAGAAATAATTTCTATTAACTCCACAATGAGAACTGTCTACCCAGATCATTTTTCCACCAAGCCCAATTTTCAGCTGCAATGTACTACTTTCCTTATGTAGGTTTCACTTAAGAATCCAGATTTCCCTTAATTGTTAAAAACGAATCAGTTGTTGCCGTCACAGTACACAGTAGCTTGGGCGAAGGTATGGGTATGACAGAGCAGAATCACCTGCAACTGTATTTTGCCGTAGTTACTACTTTCTGATTGCCTTTTAACTTATGTAAGAGATCAAAGTTTAACATTTGTGTATTATTAATGCTGATCAAAATAGCTATTTTTGTTCTGATCTACCATTGAGTAGGTCCAGGACCCCCCCCCCCCCACCAAAAAATAAAAAGGCTATTGTAGGTATCCCAGCAGAATTCTCTTAGCTTTTATTATTTTTGTAATGAGAGACAGAGAAGGCAGTTTAGGAAAGGAAATAACATAATTTCATTCCAGCATCTTAAGTTTGGAACTTTTGCAAAATTTCAGCAGTATTACCATTGAAAACATAGGTTCACAGAATCTAGGTACCAATTAGCCTACAAAGCCATCCCTCCCTCTGTAATCTCTTCCAGTTAACCCATGATTTAATCTCTTTCCATGTCAGCATTAGTAACATAATGCCTTTGATCCTCTACAGGGGCAAAAATAGTTTATTTAAATGAGGCAAAAACTCATATATTTTGTTTCATGCCCTAATAATTTATGTTAAAATTCCACAGCTACTATTTATACAGAACCCTGAAACTTTTAGGAAGAATGAGAAGAGTACATTTCTACTTTCTTTGTGAATGTATATATAATCTTATTTAGAAAAAATGGTCCTATGAATGGCTGCTTGAATTGGTAACCAACAGTAGAGATACATGGCTGATGGAAGGCAGTAGGCATTCAGAATAGGAACAGGATAAAGACCAGGATCCTATGAAGTAAGTTGTAAGTCCATGCCTGAATCATTTTTTTAAGGAATAGAGAAACATGACCTTTACTTCCCCCTTAACATATGCAGGATACTTTTTTCAAAAGCCTTATTCAAGGATGCAACATAATGAGAAAATTATTCATCTTTAGAGTCAGACACCCTTGCACTTGAATTCTGCCCATCCCTTAGCTACTGTGGGCTGATAACCTCACCTTCTATTTCTGTATATGCATGTGAATATTTGACAGATACTGTAAGTGGATTAATCAAATGGAATAATTACATTCTTGAAGGAAAGGAAAATAATGACAACTGTCATCAAATTGGTAATTTTAAAAGTATGTATATAGAATACTACATACACCACAGTGGTTCAATAGTATGTGCTCTTGAGATCAATGAAATTCAGTCTCGGTTTCCTGTCATGTTCTTCTTGTATGACTTGTGAAATAATCATCCTTGTGAAGTGGATATGGGCATTTATGAGAAATAAAGAACTTCACCCAGGTAGACCCTCCATACCCAGAAGGTTTTACTCACCTGGGCTCTGGAGAGGACTGTCGGTGTAGCTCAGGCCAGCCCTGGGTCTGCTGTGCAGGAACTGCTGGAGGATGAAAGCAGCACCTGTTAGGCAGTAATGCAGGCACAGAACTCTTACCTGGCCCTGGCCTGCTGATGGGTCTCTGGGCACCGATTTCCCCTGTGGCACTGGAGTGCAGGAATAACTACATCCTGTGCCGTCACCATCTCTCAAAAAAGCTTTATTGTAAATTGTTCAGCTAATTCGTTACATCCCAGTAAAACTCTAGCAGTGGTGCAACAGTTGTGGAGATAACAGAAGTTAGCTCTGTAGCTACAACTGCAGGACACCAACACCAGAAGGCAGCTTTGAAACAAGAGTCTGAGCTGTAGAGACAATGTAACTCTGGTGTCCACGTGGGTCTGCTGGACCCTGGCTGTTAGTTCTGGCATCTCTTACCATGGAAGCAGTGTTCTTACTTTCCAATTAAAATAATAATGATAATAATAACCCATGGGTGAAGTTCTTATTTGTAGGAATGGAAATCTTGAGATATCATCCATTTTGAAAGTTTTCATTTGTTCAAGAATAATGAAACTGCTGAAAATTGTTTCATAAGCTTTGCTGAACAAATAGCACATGTTGTCTTTCATAAGGAAGCAGACACATGAAAAGTTAATGAATTCGCCCTTATTTACTCAGTAACTCTGCAGGAAAAAAATTCAGGAGCATAAATGGAAAATCTTGACATGGAGAATCTTGCTCTGATTACTAAACAATATTTTATTTAAGGTGCCACATTACTGTTGAGCCGGAAACAAAATAAAACTGAACATTCTGTGTGAGCCAGAGGTTAAATGTATGCAAACAGCTTTGCCCAGAACTTTGCCCACAGTAGATAATAAGTATCTATTGAATAAGCTACATGGTGGTTCTCTGTCTGACTGTACATTCAGACACCTGGGGAGCTTTTTAAAAACACCCCCTGCTGATGTCCGCCCCAAGCCAATTAAAATGCGACCTCTGGAGGCAGTAAAATGCTTCTGCTCAAACACCCACCTGCACTCTGCTTCTCTTCCCCTGGGTTCTTCCCCACAGGGGCTCCTCTCTCTTACTTTACTCCCAACTTTTCCATCTTCACTGAAATTTTACTCCACAGTTGTAAAGACTTTCGATTCTCACCCAGGTAAAAAAAAAAAAAAAGAATCACGTGCAGGACCCCACTTTATTGCCCTGTCTCTCTAATGCAGCTTACAAAAGATTTTTGAAGGAGTCGTCGATTTGTATCAACATGTTCCCTCTATTCTTTTGGCCACTACCCCAATTAACACCTTTGTCATATCTCACTGAGTTTTTCCTGGAATAACCACTAACTGATTTATGGTCTTTAGCTCTGCTGCTCCTTAATTAAAACTCCAGAGAACAACTGGCTAATGTGGATGGCATTACTTTAATGTATAGAACTCCATGATGCGCAGACCTCTCCTATGACTATGGGCCAAGCTCATTGGCAGGTCCTACTCAGCTGTTCAGAACCTGACCTTTCCCTGTGTTTTCATTCCTGCCACTTCCCAGTTCACACTAGAAACACCGAGCTGTTGGCGGGTCTGTGTGCCCTGTTTTTCTTCCTCTCCGAGATCTTTGTTTGTTCTGTGCTCTTTCTGCACAGCTCACCCCTCTGTCGTCCGTGGGTCTGTCTCATACCTTGATTAAGTTTCAGTCCAGAGGATTCTCCAGAATGCCTTTGCTAAAAGCTCAGTGTGGGTTTTGTTCTCTAAGACTGCACAAAGACCAAGTAGAGAGGTTTGACTTTGGCTCTGAGGCCAAAAGACACAGTTGGGAAAGATAATCAAGTCAAAATTCAGAGTTTTATTTCTGGAAAACTGAAAACCATTGAATGTTTCTGGGCAGGAGAGGGATGAACATGTTCCTTTACTTTCAGAAACCTAAGCTTCCTATTCTAATAGTTTTATTATTGTTTAGGTTTGGGAAGACCAACAGATTAGGAGATGATGAGATGGTAGTTGCTTCTCACAGCTCCCTAGAGTAGAGGGCAGACCTCCTCCAGGGAGGGGGGACCCACAGGAAAGCAGGGGGTGGGCCAGGAGGCAGAGGGAGGACAAGAGTCTGCATTGTGGTTTCTGTGGAGGGAATAGTGAGGCAAGGTGAGTAGGATTACGATTGAGTCTTTTGAATAATTTCAGAGTTCTGGTGCACAGGGGCTGTATCAAGTTGTCCAGTACCTGGCTCTAGGGTGATCAGGGCAGGTGAATAATGGCTCGGAGTGTGAGAGTCAGATGGAGGAGCGCTGGGGGCAGGGGTTGGGGTGGTTGGTTTGCATTTGAAAGATAAGCTCCAGTGAGTTGTTTACTATCTCTAGGAATTATATAACCTTGTGGGGATGTGCACTTTCCACAGTCAGTAAGACCCTGGATGTCAAAGCATCAGAATGTAGAAAATAAAAGATGTGGTAACAAAGTTGGACATGTAACCCTTTAACATCACATTAAGGAATCCTTGGGATGATGATAGAAGAGACCTTTGGAGAGTGGGGTATAAGGTGCCCTGAATGCTATAAACATTTTATTATGAGGGCAGAAAGGAGGAACAGAAGTAGAAGTAAAAAGAGTCCATGTAGACTGGCCCGTAACCACGTTCCCCACTGATACGGCATTAACCAAAAAACTAGAGCTGAAGTTTCTGAGGTTTCTACTGATATCTTGGTGCAGCTGCGAACTGTGAGTTGTAACACACGCACTCACGCACACACTCAGACACACGCACACAGTAACTTGGTGTTTTCCTTAAGTTACGTTGGCAGCTGTTAGAGACTACATGGCCGGTAGTTCAGTAAAGTGTATGTAAAGTTTAGTGATATTTGTCTGTGACCAAAGGAAATGGGTGATTGTGGTGGTCCTGGTGGGGTAACAGGGCTTGGGGGCTGGGGTAGATGCTGGAGGGACAGTGAGATAACTTACTGGAGGGAGCAGTCCTGCCCCCAGGGGTCTAGGGCATGGCTGTAGGAGGCAGTTGCCTCCTGAGGAAAGCAAAAGTCTCCATAGAATGGCACAGATAGTAGAAACCTCTACCAGATTCCCTCCAGGAGGAGACTGTAGGGGTGCGCACTTTGCCAGGGTGCAAGAAGATGTAGGCAGACTGTGAGTCAGGGAACATACTAGAACCCTAGGTACCACCGGAAAAAAGCAGTAAGTGTTCTGAATCCAATTTATGTGTGATGTGGGGTGGCCATCTGGGTGTGTCACTGGGGCAGAGGCTTTAGCAGACAGGGTGATGTCCTCTCCAGTGCCCGGCCTGGAACGGTGTCCTGGGAAGTGGGATAGGGGATCTGTCCAAGTAAGTGCCCACTGAGGTTAACGTGGGTCTGGTTCTGTGGCTCTGTGGGGTTGTAATGGGGCTGACCCGCCTGTGTAACCTGAAGGCAACACTGGGCCTGAGAGCTTTGCTTGGAAATACCCTTCAAAGAAGGGATTGTGTCTGCTCAGCTGGCAAGGCACTGTTGGCACCCCAGGCGCTGTCATGATGCCTGTGAGAGCTGGCTGGTGCCGGTAGGGCTCCCTGAGGTACACAAACCCACGTGTCCCACAGGACAAGGCTTGTTTAGCTGGGTGATGAGACGGGTTTTGTTGCAGTGAGGGTTTGAATCATACTGGTTTGGGTGCATGCTGTTATAGGGCATCAGATCATGTCAGTTAAAATGTCTGTGCCCGAGTCTGGAGCCCAGGGTTAGTCCGTCGCAGATCTGTCGTTGCCTTGGCCGGTGGGGGGCCAGCTGAGGAGGGGTCTGGCTCATACGAGCCAAGCCTGGCGGCACGAGGGCTGTTTGCCCAGCGGGGTTGAAGCAGCCACTTACTTGGGGGCTTTGGGCCTCCAGAGAGAGACCACTGAAAGTACCCAGACTAATAATGAGAAACAGCAGAATGGTATGTAACTGCACTTGAAAGATTTTTTTTAGTCTACCAACTGTCCTGTTTCCATCCACTGGGTGTTTACCAGATAATGCCTTGATGGCCCCAGGAGTTCAGTTCATAGGTTGTGACCTCCCTTTTTAGGGTGTTTTGCCTGATTTCTGAGGGGTCTGGATCCAGTTCTAGGAGAATGCAGGTGGTCTTGTCTGTATTTTTGGAGCTCTGTGTTTTGAGCATAAATCCCCCGGTAAGCAGGGTTTACCATGGACACTACCCAGGCGTTTACATCCCTGAATCAACCGTGTGACCTCCTCACTCCCCCATCCCTTTTCACTGGTATTGTGTCACCTGTCTTGAGTGTGATCTCTTGTACCCACCAGGTCAGGTGACACACTGGGACAGCAGCCAGGCAAGCGACAATGCAACTGTGCATCCGGAACAGCATCTGTTACGGGTGCCACACCCTCCGGGGGGGGGCCCTCACGCTGCCTCTGTGTTACGGGGTGCCACGCCCTTTGGGGGGGCCCTCACGCTGCCCCTGTGTTACGGGGTGCCACGCCCTTTGGGGGGGCCCTCGCGCTGCCTCTGTGTTACGGGGTGCCATGCCCTTCGGGGGGGGCCCTCACGCTGCTTCTGTGTACAGCGTGTCACACGTGAGTGCCTCCGAAGAGCACGCTGCACCTGCTCAGTGGGGCAGCATGAAACATGCGGGGAAGAGTGAGTCGGTGCCCCTCCCTACTGCTCAGCGATGGCTGCTGAGTTGATCAAGGCCTTCCCATGGTATTTGGAGGGAAGGTACATCTTGATCCCTTTGGAAGATCCTGTCATAAGCTAAGCTAATCAATGTAAAGGGGTGCCCCTAGGAGTGCCATCTAGAATCTACACAATTATCTCAGCTCAGACTAGAACTCAGGGAACATGTGAGTTCTGAATTTTGGGTGGGAATTCATAGCAACACCTGGGAAGCAAAGAGCCAGTGCAGTCACAGGTCAGGCACAGGCCGCTGACATCCGATGGGGCCAGCAAGCCCAGAAGAGTCTGGAGGCATAGTATTCCAGTCTCAGGCCAAACCTCACAAAACCTCAACTTTCAGTGTTTCTCAAAATCACCCTCAGGTTTGATAATTCACTAACAACACTCAGAATTCTTTGAAAGCTATTACACTCATAGCCATATTATTACAGGGAAAGGATTTTAGAAGTAGCTAAAGGGTCAGACATTGTAGGTGGAGTCTAGGAAGACTGCAAAGGAGAAGTTTCCATCATCCAAAGGGCAAAGTGTCCTCCTGGCGTTGATGTGCGACGACACATAAAGTATCCGGGATGCCTTCTCTATCTTCAGTGGTCAGCGTTTCTACTGAAGCTTCATTATGTAGGCATGCCTGATTGATTTCACCCCCAGTTCTATTACATATAACTGACATACACAGCATTGTAGAAGTTCACGGTGTACAGCATGATGATGACATATATTGTGAAATGATTGCCACAATAAGTTAACATTCATCCTCTCATATGGATACAAAAAAGAAAAAGAAAAACACGACAACAGTGTCTCTGCTTGTGAGAGAACTCTCAGGATTCACTATCTTGACAACTGTCGATATACCAGCAGCACCTACCAGGCCCCATTGTGAGCGCCGCTTCCCCTGTGTTCACTTACCTTTTAACTGCATGTTTGTATTTTGGGGCGCTTTCATCTAATTCTCCCACCCCACTCCCTGCCTCTGGTAACTACAAATCTGATAATCTGATCTCTTTTTCTGTGAGTTTCCTTTTTTGGTTCATTTATTATTATTATTATTAAATATTTTTAGATTCTGCATGGAAATGAGATCAGACAGTATTTGTCTTCTTTGTGTGATTATTTCACTTAGCATAACTCCCTCAATTTCCATCCATGTTGTCACAAATGGCAGGCGGGATTCCCTTCTTTTGTATGGGTGAATAATATTCAGTGTAGATATCGCACCGCTTCTCCACACCGCCACGGACGAGCTGTCAGGTGTCTCCCTGGCTTGGCTGTTTCCAATAATGCCCCTGTGAACAGGCAAGCAGGCGTTTCTTAGGCATTGTGCTGCCATTTCCTTTGGATGTGTTCCCAGGAGTGGAATTGCTGGATCATATAGTATTTCTATTTTTAATTTTTTGAGGAACCCCCACACTGTTTTCCACAGTGGCTGCACCCATTTAATATTCCCACCAGCAGTACATGAAGGTTCTCTTTTCTCTACATCCTCACCAGTATTTGTTATCTCTTGCTTTTTTGATGACAGCCATGCTAACAGGAGTGAAGTGATATCTCATTGTAGTTCTGATTTGCATTTCCCTGGACTGATTAACTGCCCACATTGTTGAACTCAATCTCCACTCCACGCCCTCTCCACTGTGAGTGGCCTCATTATAATAATTGTCAGGTCGGGTCCCAGGGGCTTATCATGAATAAGGAGACAGTCCCACCAACTGGGAAATTCCAAGGGTTCAGAGGTTACCTCTCCACAGTCAGCAGACAACGGAGGCCTCCCTTTATTACACATGTGGACTTAGAAAAGTCCTCTAATATCTTCAAGTTGAATTTCCTTGTGCATAAAATGAGGATAACAATAATTTCTTCCTCGTAGGGCTGCTGTGGTGATAGAGAGGCTCATACACATCCCTCACACATACCTGCACGATAATGGTGCACTGTGGCTACTATTCCCTTTCTTCCACTCCACCATCGTCATTAATTTACTGACCATGCTTTCAATTACTGGGGAGAAGGGTCTGTGTGATCAGTTCCTTTCCATTAGTATTGGGAATAACAAGAGGCCAAGGGTCGAGCAAAGTGATTTTGATCCCCCAGGTGACTCGTCTGGAGCGTCTGGATGGTGGAAGCTCTCTTCAGGCTCTAAGAGCCCGTGGTTCTGTGGCCTTTGGGGCCTCTTTTGATATAGGGAAAGAACTACCTCTTAAGAGAAAGACTGAATTTCATATTCTAGCACTTCCAGTTGCATGAGCTTAGACAAGGTGTCTATCATCTCTCTGCCTCAGGTTGCTCCTCTATAAATGGGGACAAATAACAGCCACTTTAATGCATTGTTAAATTTGAAAGAGATGACATACTGAAAAACACTGAGCACTATGAATTGCCCATAGTAGGTGCCCAATAAATAGCCATTTAAAAAATCATCTGACAAGTAATCTTTACTTGGTACCAGGCACTAGGAGTTAGGGATGGTGCAAAGATGAATAAAGTTTGAGCCTTGTCCTCCAAAATGCCCATTATCCAGGAACAGAGATTGACAGGCAACAGAAATACCCATATAGTTGATGGATCCAATTTTATCTCTTTGTTCTTTCAAATGTAAATGACAGATAACCGCTGAACACACAGCTTTTTCTCCTCTAATCAATTCTTGCCTCTTACTACATCTTTGGGGTGTTTAATCATTTAATTCAAAAAAATAATCCTTTCTTTAATAATAAAATTTCAGGAAGTATGACATTCAGGGATATACTTTTTTGCAAGGAATCTTCAAGGGCTCCTAACTTTGCCAACAAATAGACTCAAGTGACAATAAGTAATTTGCCATCAACTTACCTTTTCATTACACAAGACTGCTAGACAAATTGGGGCTCAAAAATTCTGGGTTAATTGAATGTTAGCATTTATCTTTATGACTGTGGTTGTGAATAAATCATTAAAAAATGAAGACAGCGTCAATTAGAAGATGTTACAACCCTAAAACTGCCTCTGATTTCCAATCTGATCTGGGTGAGTCGCAGCTATTTTCGCCCCTCAGCTCTGTTTCCTGCAAAATAAGACTGAAGCTTGATGACCTGAGGTGCCTATTTATGTTACTCCAAATAGTAGCATAATGGAGCATTAGAAGAATGTACTCTATACATTGTATATTACATACATAATTATGATTTTTGCTAGGATTTTCAACACTGGTCCGATTTCTTAGCTATAAAAATTTTTAAATACATTCATATTTTCATACATGGCTCATCTGTTAGAAAGATCACTGCCTCTTTTCAATGCAATAAAAAATATCACCCATTCAACGGACACATGAAAGTAAAAAGGTTATGGTTTCCTTTTGATTTCTCTTGCTGATGATCACCTCAGGACCTCCAAAATATGCCGTTTCACAGAATTAACATGCTTGTGCCTAAGATTAATTATTTAAAAATAGCTCCTCGTATTTTTCCTTGAATTTCTTTATTTAAACACTGTACATTTTCAAAAGAATGTGAGGCAGATGATGAAAACAGAATGCAATAAGATAAAATGAAATTAGAGCAACTGTGGGATGAGAGCTTTGTCCATGCTATTGCAGGAGCTGGCCCTGTCTCATAGGACCACCCATTTTTATTGCCAAATCTGGCAGAAACGATACAAATAATATCTAACATCAACTGGTCATATAACTATGTGGATGCCAGGCTAAGACTTGACACTTGGGAAAACTGAGCGAGAGTGATCATGTGTTTTATTTAAGGTCCAGAAGCCATAAGGAGCATGATTTAAACGTGGATTTCTCTGCTGGCAAGGCTGATACTCCTACCCTCTGTATATACTGCCGCTCCTTCTAAGTTATTTCTTACAGGCAATGACAAATTTATTTTGTACGTTGGTGTGCCTAGCACTCTATTAAGCACATAGCAGGAAGAGAGAAGTCTAGCACAGGATACATAGCCCCAATGATTTAATGATCTCGTTAGAAAAGAGAAATGGCATGCGTGACATATTGGCGGAAAACTTACTCTAGTATGTATATGATTGCTATTAAAAAATGTAGTGCAAATGCAGGGAAGAATGGCTTCCTATCAGCAGGATTTAGTATTTATCAAGGCACCTTGTAATCACCTCAGACATGATCACACATTTTATTGATGCATCAGTGACATTTCTTTTATCTGGTCACACTTGCTTTTTCTTCTTGTATCTTGGGAAATAGAAAAGCAGCAATCTGCAGAAAGAGGTGGAATTCCCGATCGAACAGCTACAACATCATTCCAAACAATGATAAATCTGTTCGTCATTGGGCAATTATTCAGTTATAGAAAATATGCAGTATTGTGTTCATATTCAATTTCAAAGATTAAAACTAGAAAATAGAAGCTACTCGGTCAACATTCCCCAGCCAAGAGTGCCGGAAACAGGACAGCCAGCTGAATCTTCTGGTTCTATGTCTGGAAGTATTGCTCCACATGGTGCTGTCTCCGGGCAAATCTATCACCATACTGGTGGATTATAAAAATGGTTGAATCTATGTCATAGTATTGCTACAAGACTTCGCTTCATTTATACTAGACTTCCTCTATTGGGACAAATCTTTCTCCTCCAAACTCCCATATGCTTTCCGTCCAGGTGCGAACACCCAAACATTCTGTGTCCCCATGGAACTTGGCTTTTGATTTTCATATGTAATGGTTTCCCCAAAGCCTTCACCGCCAGCTGCTTCAGTCCTTAACTGCTGTGGGAGTCCAGAAAAGCAGCAGCCAAGATCTACTCCCAGCAAGTTACTCCACACAAGGCCCAGGAGCTGGCAAATTGCACACTGAATTCTCCTTGTTTACACTGGTGCATTGATCTGTATCTGGCAGATGGGGGATGATATTTATCCAGAACTGATCATCCAGTTCCCACCAATTTTCTGCAGCTGGAACATTTATGCTTTTACTTCCGTAAATTGTGGGAGTGTGTTGCATTAGTATCAAAACATTTGTAGCAATATTACAGGTAACCATGAAAAGACTTTAAATTAATTTCCCTTTCTGAAATGTGTTGTTTTCCTTTCAAACAGAACCAGATAAGGGTTGGCATTGCCTTTATTTGACAGTCACAAAAATCCTTCCCCACAATGGTCTTTCACAAATCTTAATGTTCTCCTTCTATGAATCTAATAAACCTCATCCATTGATAAAAGATGTCCATGCTCTGCTGAAAGTCTAAATTTGGTTAACATTGTTTCATGCATCTTAAAGCAGAAAGCACATGCTCTTTGGAATTAAGTAGATATAGGATAAATCCCTGCTCTGTTACAATCAGCAGTTGCTTAAAATTCTTTAAGGCTGTTTCTTCATCTGAAGCCTGGAGATAAACTACCTACCCTGTGGGGTAACATAAGGATTAAATGAGGTAATGGATGTAATTGTCTTAGCACCCTGCTTAACAAAGAACAGAATAGTTAAGAAGTAAACCTAGAACACGACACTCAATATATTATAATCTTTCCTTTCTTTTGGTGAAATGGTACCTACCATTGCATAGCTTTATGAGACTCAGTCTTTTACTAGAAATAAATTATTTCTTAATGATAAGCATTTTAACATGTACTTTGTTTTCCCACCATGATAGTACACTGTTGCTATGTAAAATATTAATGAGAACTAAGTGATAGATATCAAAGCATTACCTCCCCTCAAAAGAATAACTTGTAGTTTGTAAATAATGGCCTTTATGGAAAATGCCACTTCGATTACAATATTTTCTTTCCTGTTTTGTTTTTATTGAGGGCTTGTTGAGAAAAAAATATTCCAGGGTTTCATATTTCAAATTACACAGGATATGACACAGTTTAATCAAGGACATCTTTGCACATCTTGATTGGTTCATTTCATTTTGAAATATGACTTTAAAATCATGAAACACAATAATAATTCTCATTCCAGTTTCTTTGATATTTTATCAAAACCAATATCCGTCATCAGTCTGTGCAATATTTGATTTTTGTTTGATCATGATTTAGTTTTTTCTTTCTTCAAGAACATGCTTATTCTTTCCTATCACATTGTCAGAAGTATTGTAAGAAATATTGTTAAGAACTGACTGACTACGTGCATCTTCTGAGATGTGTGATCACTCCTAGCAAGCTCTAGGCTTTCATGTAACATAGCTAGTAATGGTTTTAAGGCAGTTTTTAAATTGAAGTAGAACATACTTACATAAACATGCATATATTTTGGAAGTACTGCTCAATGAATTTTCAGAAACTGAATGCCTGTGTGTAACCATCACCTAAACCAAGAAAGAGGGCACTGCCATCCTCTCAGACACCCCCTGTACCACCTGCGGTCCCTGTCCACCTCCTCAAGGAGGATGCCTATTGTCTTCCGAAGCCATAACTTAGTCTTGCCTGCCTCTAAACTTTATTGAAATGAAATCACATTGTGTTTTGATGTTTGTGGCTCCATGTTCAACACCGTGCTCAGTAGATTTACATTTGCCTATCATTGCAATTAGTTCATTTTACTGAGACACAGGATTTCCCTGGAATGTCAGACATTCTAGGACAGGAATTTCAGTGCACGTGTGTGTGCCTTCCTGTGCGTTCATCACTAGGAGTGGGATTGCTGGGTCATGAGGAATGCATCTGTTCAGCTTTAGAGGACACTGCAAACAGCTTTCCTGAGAGGTATGAAATTGCATGAAATTATGTCATGCCAGCAGTGTACAAAACTTCCACATGCTACAGGTCCTCACCAACACCTGATATTGTCTATCTTTTCATCTTAGCAATTCTAGTGAAGTAGCAGAGTAGTGCACTATGGTTTTAATTTGCCTTTTATTGATAAATAACAAAGATGAGTACCTTTTCCTATACTTTGGCTAATCGGATAGACTTTTATGTAAATTGCTTGTTTAAGTGTTTTGCTTATTTTTCTATTAGGATTTCTGTTTTCCTTATTGGTTTGTAGGCATTCTTTACAGAGCTTAGACATTATTTTTGTGAGGTAAATATTTTGTAGTACCTTCCTTTTTTATTCTATTAATTTTGTCATTTGAGGAATAGAAGTAATCAATTTATCTTTGTTAGTATAAAGCTATTGTGTTGTGTTTAGGAAAAATTGGACTGCTTTGAAGACAGGAAGGTGACCATCTCTGGTGTATGGACCTGTGGCTGGCTCCCCTCCTTCCAAGTAAGTCCATTTTGATTGATTTTTGTGGCTTCAGTGAGTAGAGGTTAAGATATTTTTTTTTCCAAATGAATAATCAATTGATGCAGTATCATTAATAACAAGAGTATATATTTCCCCCTGCGCAGTGGTGGTACTTCTGTCATGAGTTAGATTGACACAACATGGGTAAAAGTGCCTTTTAAAAACCATTTTAGTGATTCTATCAACAATATTCAAAATGAAAGAAACTAGCATAATAAATCCATATTGTCCATCACCCAGCTTCAGAAATTATCAACTCGTGACCAATCCTTTCCAAAGCACCCACTTCCTCCCACAAATGACAATCGTAGATGACCTTATCCGTCAGTATTTCTGTGTACTTTTTAGACGAGGAGCTCTTTTTTTGTAGCATATGATAATATTATCACCCCTAAAACCTGACAATCCCTTAATATTTATCAAGCGTCCACATAGTGTTCAGTTTCTCTGACTGTCTCATACAGTTTTGAAGGCTCTTTTTACTCCAGTTAGAATTTAAACAAAGCGTATGCATGGTAGAGGCTGCGATGTCTCTTCAGTTGTTTCTGATCAGTGGGTTTTCCCCTTTCTTTGGTGTGTGTTTTCCTTATAATGTATTTGTCAAAAAAAAAAACTGGTTCATTCATTCTGCCCCGTATTTTAGATTTCATTTTAAGCAATAGTTACTTCCCATTGAAACAAGACTTTTTAAAGTTTATTTTTAGGTAGTGAAACAAAGCGGGTTGACTCCCTGTTTCCCAAGTGAAGAGTGTCATTAAATTGTGCAAACAATGCCTGATGCTTATGTATCAACAAAATCTATCTTTTCGTACAACTTTGCATTGAAGTATTATTACCATACAATGTTTTTTGGTTTCAAGTAAACAACTGGGTGGTCCAGCAGTCCCCCATATTATAAACCCTCCCCCCACTAGTGGGGTCACCATCTGTCAATGTTGGAATATGTTGCGCTTTCATCCCAGTGACTAATTTACATCATGGTTGACGTTTTGAGCCCCTTTGCCCCCCTCCCCCGCCCCTCCTGCTCCAGCCCCTCCCCGTGGTGACCACAGGTCCCTCCTCGGTGTCCGTGAGTCTGCTGCTCTTTGGTTCATTTGTTTGCTTTGTTTTTATATTCCACAAATAGGTGAAATCATATGGTATTCATTGTTCTCTGCCTGGCTTATTTCGCTTACAAAGGGATCTATTTTTATAAACAACCTGTCTGAATTCATACCCTTGGTGGGTTGCTATGTGCCAAGACTTCCCACCATGGCACGCCTGCATCTTCGGCTGCCCGTCTGTCTGTCATGGGGTCTGCTCTGCGCTTTGTGGGATGGTGAGCTGCAGGTCTGGCCCCTTTACCCCTGACGCCGGCACCTGCCCCCAGGTGTGAACATTGGGAACACTGACTGCCCATCACCCTCTGCACTGCCTCCTGTTAGCTCTTTATGCCTGCTTTTTGTTCTCTCCCCTTGACTTGCTGTAAGTTCCTTGAGACTAGGTAGGGCCAGTGTCTTTATTTATGAATTAAGGTTGATGGTAAATGCTCTGTCTTCCTTCTAGGTTCATTATGAAAACAAATGAAATAATCCTCAAAAAATCCATCTGATCCCTTCATAAGGTCCTAGTAAAACTGTGAGATGCTTTCAGACCTAGTACGTCTGGGTCCTGTCCCAGCACACCCAGAGGCATCTCCCTAAGTACATCGCCACTGACTCCATTTCAAACCAAGCATTTGTGTGTAGCCTGCAACATTTTCCCATGAGCTCTTCCTTCCCTCCACATGCAAAGTAACCAACTTTTCCTCCTGACTTAATTCCCACAGTGTCAAGTTACAGTCTTTCCCATATTATCTCTCAGCTGCGCACACACTGCTGTCTGCAGTTCCCACAGGCAGTTACCCTGTTTCTACTCCATTTACCTACGCTCCTCGCCACACACTCCCACCTCATCTCTCTTAATTTATATCTTCCCCTTACTTTCTAGTCCAACATTTTATCTGATATTCTCTGAAAACCTCCTGATATTTGTCTCTCTGCATCTGCTGAGTGTCTGCAATCATTTTTCCCCATATTATTTTTAAGAAAAATTACTGAGTGTCTAAGCACAGAAATTAACTTTTTAAAAGATAAATAAGGCATAGGTCTTGCCCCAGAGGGGCCCAGAGGAGAGAGAGTGAACAAGGTAATTTCTTTAACAAGAGGCCAGGTTATAACGTGTTGTCTTTAACAAGAGGCCTCTATAAAGTGTTGTCAGACACACAGAGGATGCAAAAGTCTCTGCTTGGGAGCTGGTCAATGACATCAAAGAAGTGGTGCTTCCATTTTAGCTCGTAGGGGGCTTCTTATCTGGGGAAGCAGTGGGGGAGAGGATTCTGGGCCTGGGAAAGGTCATAGTTATCTCCTGGGATGGAGAGTAATCCTTGGGAGGGGCGCACAGAGTCTGGACCTGTGTGCCTGGACTTCTGCCTCTCTGTGTATGTTCCTTGATGGGTGCTTTTAAGAAGTCATAAATTTATATACTCTTTCAACTGTACTGAAATTTCCAACTGAAGTTGACCTATATCTGGCCCCTGACGTCAGACTCATCTATGCATGATGTTCACATTGAGCAGAGCACCCCCAGTTCCGACGCTCATGCGGGCAGCCCGTCACCCTTCCCAGTTCTCTCTGCAGGAGCAAAGCCTGGTCTGCTTTCCCTGCCCCTAAAATGCTCAGATTACTGTCTGGGGCAATTGAATTTAATTTTAAAAAGAGATGCTATGTGGCAATTCTCTTTCCTGCCGGGCTACGGTCAACACAGGGGCCTCAGTGCAGGGATGGGGGTCGGCTCAGCGCCTTTGCCCCCACCGGCTTTCGTCAGAGGGGAGAAATGTCTTGGCTTTATTTCTTGTTGCTCTTCTCCTTTCTCTTCTCATTCCCGTTCTGCTTCTACTCCTTCCTCCTTTCTCTCCCTTTCTTCCCTTTCCAACCAGAGATCCTATTTAGATGACGCCTGAGATCCTCCTGGTTGGATGTTTTGGTGCGGCGCACCACGGCGTGGGAAGAAGTGCCCAGTAAGCCTCCTTGAGCCTGTTTGAAGGGTCTGAAAATGCCCTAAAGTCTTATAATCTGTTTCTAGTAGTTTTATAATAAACAGTAAATAGCCTTTTATCTGTAGGTTTATGAGCAGTAAAGTCACTTCAAAGGGAGACACAGTGCATATTCATCCATTTGCTCTTCTCTGTGCAGTGATACAGGATGCTCGTTTCTACTGCTCCAGAGGGTCTGAGGGGCCCACTGACTTTCAGGAGCTCCCTGATTCTTAACATCAACAATTTATATTGTTGGTTAATATGAGAAATATGCCTACCCTCTAAGGGCAGAATAATATCTTTTCTCTTGTCATGTTACGAAAGAAGAAAATCCATGTGAGCTGCACTGGCTCCTAGGGGACCAACTAAGATACTGTTTTTTCTTTCCATCAGTTGTGATAAACAAATCCATGCAGGGAAGTGTCACCAGAAGGGTCCTCTGCACTTTGTGTGGGCCTTTGCTTGTCTTTCTCCGTCCGGCATCTCCCTCTCTGCCCACTTCCCCATGTCATCTTGGCATCACCTGTGGTTGATCCATCTCTCTCTGCTGTAGTGATGTGATCAGGGGTTGACTGAGGGTTTATAATTCCCTACCAGATATTCACAATAAAAATGTAACTTCATTGTTTGATAAAATGCTGAAAGATCATTTTCTATGCTTTCATCAGCCTATTGAGAGACAAAAGTGATCAGAGGTGGAGATTCTCAGTCTTGGCTGAAGATTTCTCCGTAGATAATAAATCTTCCCTTAAACCAGAAATACAGCACTCTGTCCTTGTGGCAGATTCTCACCAAATTGAAATTCCAAATTCATTTTGTGTGTAGTCTGACCTTCCTTGCTAATGAGGTGACAGCCATCTATTATGTTAAATGGATGGCTTGAAAAGTTCAGGATCAGCATGAGGCAAACGAGAGCAGGAAAAGGATTTTTGTAGGAGCTTGAGGGAGAGACCATCGCTGTCCATCCCCCTCTGTCCTGGCCCCAGCAGTTCTAATAGCATGGTCTAAACACAGGACCTGTAGGAGGCTATCTGTACAGAGTCTGTGGTCACAGGGACAGAATACAAAGTTTCAGGTACATCAGCTGCTCCTCTCGCTTCCCTGGAAAAGCCCTGAGTTTCTTGTAGAACAATGTGCTATCCTCCTAGAGGCTGCAGGACTGCTGGAAAACATTTTTCCTGTTGTTACAGGATCCCAAGAATAGCAAAGGTAGGCTTTTCACCCTTCTGTGCATATAATTAGCACCCACAGGAATGAAAAGTTTGAAAATCTGGCAGACCTTTAAAATGTCTTAAGTTGCTTTCCTACTACGTTCTCTTTCTGTGTCAAGCAAGAAGGAAAGTAGCTGGTGCTAACATATTGCATTAATTTACAACAACAAACACTTTAAGCCTTTGTAAATTAATATAGTCACATAGACATGATTTCTGAATGAAATGAGTGTTAGGTAAAATATATGCTGAATGATCTTCAAAATGTTTGCATTTACATTATTTTCACATAGCTCCTAGACCAAAAAATTCAGTATGAATTTATTTAGTCCAAACTAAAAGCTCATGTATTTGGAGATCGCGGTTGAAACAATGTCAAGGTTAGAAGCCATAGTCCAGATGCATGCCATCACGTACAAAAACAGAGCGAAAATTATCTTGAAAATTACCAATTTGGTGGGTTATTTTTACTGTCAGCCAAGAGGAAAACCCAGGGTGTGTACCCTAAGAGCCATGCTTAGTTTTCCTGAGTCTGGAATGTAGTCATCAGCCCAGCTGGAAACTGGCAACGGGCTCAGTGTGTCCCGGAACAGAGGTGGCATGACAGTCGGTATGTGCGGACAAAGGACTAATTCTCAGTATTGTTGGAAGGAGCGGCTGCCACATCACCAACTACTACTGTTCAAGTTCTCAGAAGCTGCAAAATAAAGTAAATACAGCAGCCATCCAGCAAAAGCTTCACACAATGCTGCTTCCTGTTCAATGGCGTCCTATCACTTGACCGGGATAAATAGGTTGCATGCTTTGCGAGCTTCCATATTTTTAGATTCAACCTATGAAACCAAGTATTCTTTAGCTAATAGGTGTCTCTTTCGAGAAAAAGGAAACATACAAGCTTTTATTCTTACTTGGGAGAGAGCCTTGGAAGCGATGGGACCACGTATGCAAAGTCAGAGCCGCTGGTCGGCCTTTTCCCGGTGGAAGTAAAAGCAGGGCAGCTGCACAGCGACTGAGGCTGATGAACATGTTTGGTCTGTTACGGAATTAAGATATGGTCACGTTTTCTCCCCAAGCAGCTAAAATTAGTGACTTAGTAGCCAGAGAACGCGTATGAGGTGGGAGGAAGGACTCCAGGGGTGGTACTTTAGCGATGGTCAGGATGGCCTAACACTGGCAGACCAGGTATAAGCAGTGGAAACTGAAAATGTCTTTGACCACGATGCCATATACACACTGGCCACTCCCTCACTCCTCCCTTCCTCTGGGAGGTAGGAGGTCAGCAACGGCCACTCCACCAAAGGCCTTTTGAAACAGATGGGGCCGAGACTGTGGCCACTGACCAGTGCTGGCTACCATCAAGCCTATTTCAAAGACACAGGTCTCCTGGAATTCCTAGTGACAAACAAGGTCACGGACGTATAAAGAAAATGTGAGAAATACAGAACAGGAACTCTCAGTACAATCTACTTATTTGATTCTGTTTTGCACCAAGGAGAAATGTAAATTTAAATTATCTGCTCCAAAAGATAATGTCCTAATTAGGGAAGAATAGAAAGTGAGGTAGAAGATACTAAGAAAATATGGTCTAGCTTGTGAGATAAATACTCTTAGAGCCTTTTTGACACATTTTCACATGTAACTCCTTCATCAAACCTTATAATTCAGATATTACATATTGTGAGTTTTTTTTTTTAGCAAATGAGAAAAGAAACTCAGGTTAAGTAACTTGCCAAAAGTCACTGACATATAGATCAATAGGAGAAATATAGAGCAAGATCTTTGAGTGGCAGTAATGAAAGGGAAAAGTTGTGTTCAATTGTAGAAGGAACAATACTAGACCTCTTACAAGGATTGTCAAAGATACCCCCAAAACACAGCACAGTGAAAGAGTGCTGACGAGAATTTGCAGAGAGAGCTTACCTCTGAAATTGGAAATAGCTGGCAGAATGATGACAAGAAAAAAAAAAGTTGTAGCCCCACACAAACCAGGGTGACCCGCTGCTAACTGATCGCGGGACCCTCAGGAAGGTCCCGTCTCTCCCTGGTGCCTTCGGCGCCGCACATGTGCACTTTACAGTGTGAAGGGAACTCTAGGAGAAATAAAAATGGTGGTTATCGCACTGTAAAATTCTCTAGGGCTTTTATTGGAGATGATCTAAAATCTTACACATTTAACAAAATTGCTGTTACGATCTGTTAATACTTGTCTGTAAATGGAAACTGGGACATTTAGTTCCAACTTTTGGAACAAAATGAATTCTGTTGAGTAAAATGTGGTTAAGTTTTGTTGAGTAAAACGTGGTGAAACTAGGAACCTAATGACTTGTAAACATCTTAAAAATAGTTTGGGAAGGAATTTGAAATTGTTAGGTATGCCTTGCTGACTCCTTTCGGTTATGCCTCCTAGTAATTTAGTGCCTCTAATTGGCATGAGCTCCTCTTACAGAAACGAGGCCAGCGCAAAGGGTCATGAGTTATGTCCACGTTTTGCCCCTGACATGGAAGGCATTGTAAATCTCAGTAGGTTATGAAGGAGCAGGGACAGTCATGTGGCTGCCCCGCTGCCCTGATAAAGTTATTCCTCATGACTGGCATACAACGTATGGACAGATTTTCTTTTTAAGAACAAGCCGAAGCCCTGAATCAATTTTACATTTTCAAGGGCACATAAAGTTTGGTAAAAAAAATATGTGAATAGAATTTGGCAGCCAAAATCTTTCTCTGTCCACTCATTTTACGGTCGTCGAATTTTCCCTTACTTCTGGTTATTTTATTTGGTTTGTACGTATCTTATTTTCCAGCTAGTCTGGCACCATTTGCAATTCTTTGTAGACTGCATAGGGCTTTGCACGTACATAGTCTCCCACATATTGACAACTAAAAGGACTGTAGACATTAATTACAGATTGAGAATAATGTATTTCTTCATTTTAAAGGAAATATTATGATCTGTTTCAGTGATGTACAAAATAATAAACTGAATTGGAGCTTTTAAAATTGAATACCATGTTTTCTGTCACTATGTGAGGACTGACTTGATCAATGGCAGAAATCATCTTTAATTAAACATACTTTTTCTGTGTTGGAGATCCCAGTTTTGTCTAGATCTTCATGATATAGCCACACGTGGAAATCCTCTCTTGCAGAAAGTGAAATGAGAGTCAGTTACAGAGACCTGTTACTTGTTTAAAAGCTGATGAAAACATTGTTTGCATGAAATTCTGTTGCAGCAATTTAACTGTAAACTGAATATTCAAATCAAGGAGGCAATTGGTCTGAAAACTCAGAAACACGTAGTGACCATTTCTTTTCAGATTTATACAATGTAATAGAGAAAATGTGCAATGAATATCAAAGACAGAATAATGAAGCCTTTAAATGTACAAATGATTGAAACAAGCTAAGTCTTGTGTGAAAAAATGGATGGAACTTTGACAACTAAACACTAATGAAAACCTTGTTTACCTGAAGACAAGGTGTTTGAATATTGCTGTTTTGGTAAATCAGAAGTGGAAACATTTCACTTCTGGACTTCTAATCTACATAGTGATGATTTAAAAAAAAAATCACAGTGGTTAGTATTCTATATGCAAAATACAACCCAATATTTTTTGACAATGATTTTAAAATCAACCCGATATCATTGTCACAAAGTTAAATCAAATAAAGTTAGAATTCAGTTTTTACATTTAGAAAGAACATAAATTATGAGTGAAGAATGGGATAAAAGTGATACATATAATTTTAAAGTACTTTGAAATTGGATGAACTGGGAACTATTTCAAATGGGGAGACCTAACTGAGTCCACTTTTATGTGGGTATTTTCAGTAATTCTACTGGAAAATGTTTGGGAGATTTGCAACAATTTGAAGAAAATATTATTTTATCTAACTTTATTGTAAGAAAACAGTATATAATACATACAAAGTAAATAATATGTGTTAATCAACTGTTCATGTTATTGATAAGGCTTGTCACCAGTAGATTATTAGTAACTAAGTTTTTGGGGATTCAAAAGTTATATTTGGATTTTCAACTGTGAGTAGGTCAGAGTCCCTAACCCCCATGTTGTTCAAGTGCAAAGTTTGTGTCTGTAAAAGTGCACATATGTGGCTCTTCTACATATTCAAGAAAAGAAGTGGTACCAGATGTTCAGTGTCCCACGGCATGTTTTCAGGGGAAAAGTTATTCTTTCAAAAACACTAGATGCTTCTCATTTGTGACTTTAGGATAACATGGAGTGAAATGCTGATTTTTTTTTGTTAGCTTGCAGGAGAAAGATGAGTTATATATTTTATCTGTGTATTTCTAAGGATCTATCTGTCCCTTTCATTGGGAAAATTAATTACCAGCAGTCATATGGTGATAAAATGATTCTACCTTTCACTTTCTCTTCCCAGATTCCTCTTTCTTATTTGCAATAAAATGCAGTCATATTCTTCCAAAGGAGAGAGTTGAAATTGGATGATCAGAGATATGTCAACATCACTTTAAAAAATAAAGTGCAAATATTCTCCACCACACCTGATGCTTAAAACAAATCACATTGTTTATAATCGTGTTGAAAAGTAGAAAACTGAAGACAAAGCCATTGGTTTTATATGGCAACTTGTCCAATATTAGTAATAATATTAGCATGTAACACTTTTGACAGTACTGCTTACCCTTCTTCAGGAAATCTGGGAAAGCAATTTTCTAAACACTTTTCATTTTGAGATTCTGCATTTTTAGTTTTAAAATAATTTAGACAGAGTAATATGCTGATACAGTCATAGGTATTCATTCAATCTTTAAAAGGGGAATTGTGCCTTTCTAAATACATTAAATAATTTTTAGTTAGCTTTATTGAGTTGTGCTTTACATATCATAAATTCACCTTTTAAAAATAGAGTTCAATGAACTTTAACAACTGTTTACTATGATCAAAATAGAAAAACATTTCTATTACTCCAAACATTTCAATCCTTATAATCAATACTTTGTCCCCCTATCCCAAGCATCTGACAGTTGATTTATCTGTTTGTAGAGTTGCCTCCCAGACATCTCCAGAGTGTCATATGAATGGAATCATACAGTATGGAGCTTTTTATGTTTGGCTCCTTCACTTAGCATAATGGCTTTTAAACCCATCCATGTCATTGTATTTTGTATCTTATTGCTAAGCAGTATTCCATTGTATGGACGTACCAAAATTTATTCATCAGCTGATGGACAGTTGTTAGGTTGCAGTTTTGGGTTATAACATATGAAGTTGCTCTGAAAATCTACTTATAGGTTTTTGTGTGGATATATATATATTTGTTTCCCTTTGGTAGCTATCTAGAAGTGGAATTGTTGGGTTATAAGGTAACTGAGTGTTTTAATTTATAAGAAACTGTCAAAAGTTTCCAAACATTAATTCCACTTTGCATTTCCACTAAGTATATATTAGAGTTCTAGTTGCTCTGTGTTCTTTCTACCACTTTTTCTAATTTTTGTCCCTTTACCCCACTCCACATATAAGGATCTTCCAACAGTTTCTTTCCCTTCCTTTCCTTTCATCCTTTGTACTATTTTTTCATACCTTTACTACTACACGTTATAAATTTCTCAATACATTGCTACTAGTTTTTCTTTAAATAATTACTACTTAGTGCTATTGAATATAAGGAAAATGAACCTCTTTTATACTTACATACATTTTTATAATTCCTAGTGCTCTTAACACCTTTGTGGACATCGACATTTCCAATTGACATCATATTCTCTGCCTGAAAAATGTCTTTTAACATTTATTGTAGTTTCAGTCTGCTAACAATGGATTCTCTGTGGTTTCTTTTTTTTTTGCATATGAAAATGTTTTTATTCACCATTCATCTCTGAAATATGGTTCACTGCATATAAAATTCAATGCTGACACAAGTGGAGAGAGAATCGTGTGGATAGGTAGACAAGAAAACCAGAGAAAGCAACCAATAACTAATGCACAGAGAAGCAGAAAGAGGGAAGAAAGAGGATAGGATTTGCCAGCTGGAACACCACGCATGCTCCCCAGGACACTGGCTCTGTACTCATTATTAAGGGGAAAATGTTGGTAGCGGATGTAACTTATTTTTGCAAGAATCTTGGCAGTAAAACTAGGAGATAAATAATAGACTGATAGATTACGATGCCAAAATGATTTCACTGGTTGCATTTGTTTCTTTTTCAATATATCAAAATGCAAATTGTAGGGGAAAGAGAAAGGAACTCATGGAGAGAGAAATAAATAGGGTTTAAATATGCAAACACAAAACAGGGCTAGCTGAGGGATCATATTTCAGAGAAGAGAGAATGGAATTTTACAGTAAGTATGAGTTTTAAGTTGCTGTGTTACAAATAATCAAAAACGTAACAGCCTAAAACAATGTCCATTTATTAGCCCACAGTTCTGTAGGTCAGAAGTCTGGCATGACGTTCCTGGGTTCTGCTCAGGGTATCATAAAGCTGAAATCAAGGTTCCGTCTGGCTGAGGTTTCATCTTGAGGATCTGGGGTACAATCCACTTAGATTGTTCTTGGCTGAATTCAGTTGTTTGCAGAAGATCCCCCTATTTCTTTGATGGCTGTTAGACAGGGGCTGGTCAAAGCTCAAAGAAGCCACCTGCTTTCCTGGCCATGTGTCCCCTTCCATCTTCAAACAAATGGTGTTGCTTCAAATCTCTGACTTCCCTTCTGCAGAGGGAGGAACCTCTCTGCTATTCAAGGAGTCATATGAGTAGGGCAACCCCACGTCCCCATCTCCTCGTTTTAAGATTAACTGATTAAGAACTAAGACACTTAATCACACCAGCACAATCCCTTCACAGAAGTACCTAGATTAGTGTTTGATTGAATAACTGGGAAGATATTTGCCCACCTGGGACCAGAATCTTAGGGCTAGGTGGGTACAAAAGGAACTGACCTAGTTAAAAATGGAAAAAGAGAAGTCATGGATATTTCATTGCGTATAAAATGATGAAACATTAGGGATACTTTTATAGGAAAAGGTAGAAAGTTGAGAAATTATCAACTGAATATAAGAAGTTGAAAAATCAAAATTATCAGTTGCATATGAGAAAGACAGGGGTGAAATCAATATTTTGAGGACTATAGAATAGAATAGGTAATTACCATACATTAGTAGATGTGTCCATACTTTGCTGAAAATCTTTTGGAACCTGGCAAGTATATATCTGTGGAGGAGTTAGAAATTTTCAGTAGAGAAAATTGAAATAGATAAGGAACTGTTGGCTGTTAGAGAAGCAAAAGTGAATGGCCGAATATGTAGCTTAGAATGATAAAGCGATCAAGGAAAGGCAGAGAGGCTCTGAGTGATAGCAAATGGGAAAGCATTGACAGTAGGAAAGTACTTTAAAGCATAGAATCAAATAACAAGTTTGGGTATTAGAAGTTAGCATGAGATTAAAAGATGCAAGGCTAATCCTGGATTTAGATCTAGAACAAAAATATCGAAAATATATATTTTCCACCTGATAACCAAGTAGAAGTTATGATTATATGATGATATGTGGCTAAAAAGTAGAGTAGAGGTTAAAGGCATTAAAATTTACGTGACTGTGGAATCTAAAACCAGGATAATGGCTTTGACTTTTTAAAATATGTTTTATTTGGTTTTGTTTTAATTTCATCACGTTTCTGTATCCACAAAGCCAGAAGAGTGAAATAGTTGTTTCAGGCTTATAACAAAATGGACAATGATTCCTGGTGCTCTTTCTCTCCAATTTACCGATAATGACAGCCATGTCAACTCTGCTAGCTGACTGTTCATACTTTAAACAGAGAATTATGTTGCCAACTCTTGAGTGTTTGTTCCATTTAAGATATTACCTACTTATTTTCCATTTAGAAAAGATGAACTGTAGCTCTCTTTTAGTCTCATAACCTTAGCATTTACCACAGATGTACACACACAAACACAAAATCTTCTCTCATCCTCTTAATATATTGTAATTTGGGTTAGATCAGTGCTTATGTAATTATAAGTAAGTAAATGCTATCCTGACCCTTTTTATATACTAACAGTATTTTTCCTTTCTTAATTCAAATTTGTCATCCTCTGGAGCTAATAACTGTCCTACTTTTCGATGTGTATTTCTTTCATATACTTAACACTAATTCAAATCCAGACTTGCCACCAGTTGTCTAAATCACCCCTTAGCACTCATCAGATAATCTATAAAATTTGTCTTTTGAGACATCGGTTCTGGGGACTTCTGACCTGCCCTGTTCTGGGCTGATTTTCCTTTATGCCTGTTATATAGCTATCTCCCTGGAATTTCCACTTTTTCATAATTCCTAAGATCCCCTTCACTTGTTCCCTTATTGTCTGTATCCCCTGCTCCGTCTTTGTGGGTCCATACCCTTGTTTTAAGGGAGCATATCTTATAGTAGCTTCTTGAGAAAAGGTACAAGATACATTATCTTGGAGACATACAGTGTCTCTGCTGTCACTGTTGATTAATGGTTTGGCTGGGTCTCAAGCCCTAGGTTTGAAATAATTTCCCCTGAGACTCTTGTAGACATTGGTCCATTGTCCCTAGCTTCCAGAATTATTGTTAAGCAGCCTGAGGCCTTTCTTATGTCTGATCTTTTTCATGTGACTCCCTTTTTTAAGCTGCCTGGAAGCACATAGAATCTTACCTTTGCCCCAGTGCTCCAAAATGTCGTGTTGATGTGTCTGGATATGGGTCCACTTTTTACCTATTTTGCTAAGCACACAGTGCCCCTTTCATCCTGGTGGCCCATGCCCTTCAGTTTGGGGAAATATTCACGAATTATTTAATTGATGGGTTTCTCTCTTCAGGTTTTATTATTCTCTCTTTCTGGTATTTCTATTGTTTAGATGTTGTACCTCCTTGACTGTTCCTCTCTCTTACCTTTTTTGCTCTTAATTTTCCAACTTTTAAATTTTTTCCTATGTAATATTTCTCTACTTTGTGGGAGATTTCCTTAACTTTATCTTTAAAATTTCTATAGAGCTTTTCAATTTTGCTAAAATCTTTTTATAGCAACTTGTTCTTTTTCTCATTAAAAATATCTTATTTCTCTAAGAATGGCTATAAAAGATTTCAATCTTTTTCCATGCATAGCCTCTGTTTTAAAAAAATTCTATATTTTGATCTCTACCCTTTAAGATGGAGGCTTTTTGCGGATGCCCAATGATCCTTGAGTGTCTGTTAATATTAAAAGTAGGACATTTAAAAGCTAGTTGGGATCATTGAACCCCTAGATGGGGCTTGCTACAGTGACCTTCACTATAGATGATGCCATTTCCTTGGGGAAAAATGTAGGTATGTTCATGTTGTTCCCCTTGGCTGAGCAGAATTCCCATATACAGCTCTTCATTATAATAAACAACCTAGGGGTACAGTCCTGTATGCTGTCATTCTGGAGGCAGAAAAAGGGAGAAAGCTCTGGGATTAGTCCTTGGTATTGTAAATGTTAGCTGAATGCTCCTGTGTTCAAAAGAATACTCCACACTCAAATGTGTCTGGCATCCCCCAGTCCAGAGCCTTTCTGTCTTACTTACTTTCAGTCTTGTGCTGACACAGAGGGAAATGAGTCCTTTGGCAACATGCAGTGACTGAATACCTCTGAGGTTCTAATTTTTCTTTGTTCTTTTTAAGATTATTTTTTTACTTGCCAGTTTTTTTGAGAAATAATGTACATACAATAAACCACATCTATTTAAAGTGTATAATGCATGAGTTTGGACAGTCACTCTCACAACCACACCACCACAACAAGGTGTATATAAATCTGTCATCCAGAAGATTCCTCGTGGTACTTCAGTGTCAATCCTCATTCAGCCCTTACCCCTGCACATGACTATACATGATTTTGTAATTTATATGAATGAGATATGATTAGCCTTTTGTCTGTTTCTTCTTTCTTTTAGTATGACTTTGAGATTCATCAGTGTTACTACATTTATAGTAATTTGCTTCTTTCATTGCTGAGAGGTATTCTGTCACATAAGTGTACCTCCTTGTGTTTATCTGTTCTCCCACTGATGGACACTTGAGCTGTTTCTGGTTTTTGGCCAGTATGAATAGAGCCATTGTGAATATTTATGTGCAAATCTTTATATGGACATAGGCTTCATTTCTATTGCATAAATACATTTCTCAAATACTGTCAAACAGTTTTCCAAAGTGGTTGCACCATTTTTCATGGACTCACATCCTTGTCAACATTTGGTATTGTCTGTATCTGTAATACTAACTATTATAATGGCTGTGTAGTTTTAACTCTTAAAGTTTTCAACTTATCTTCTTTTTACTCCACCTCACCCTTACTTCTACAGGAAGCTGGTGCCATAAATTCATAAGTTTAAAGGGTATTGTATAATATAAATTAGGCTTTTTCTTGGCTTTTTTCACTATAGACTTAAGATTCAACTTTCCCATTTTGCTAGCTCTGTTACTCTGTGTCCATATACTTTCTGTCTTCCAAAATATAGTTGTGATTGTCTCTAGTCCCACTCTCTTTCTCCTTATATGTTCCCACTTTTTAACTACCTTTATTTTTATTTTAGTGAGATTTTTTTGGAGGGAAGACAAGTAACAGATTATTTTTAACTCACCATATCATTAACCCTGAGCTAGATATTTCATATGTATGCTTAATATCCAAATTCAGTGTCAAAGGACAGACATGGTAGAAGGTAAAATAATGAATTAGGTGTTAAGATAAGTATTATGCCAATGATGAGATAGAAATGATGGTACAGATATGGAAGTGTAGATTCAGAAAGGCCATCAAAAAAAAGGGGAGTTCTTCCATCTTTTATTATGTTGGAATGATAGTTTAAAATGGGTCCTGAGGAACAATGGAGTGCTAACACCGCCTACTTTTCAGAAACAAGGAGGGGCAGGAGGAGGACCAATTTCTTGTGGTGAAGTATAGAAAATATAAAGAAACTAACTCACTAAAGTGGGAGAAAGACAACATATGCATGAAGGCATTTTGATTTTGTTTTAAACATTGAGTGCCTTGTTTGAATAGCAGCTTCTCAGGGTGTCATGTTTGATAGGAAACATGCATTCAGATATTTAATGGAATCTCATTCAAATGGAGCAGAAAAATAAACTTTAAACAATTGGGAAGATTTTGTTCCCCATTCCAAACTTTTACTATATGCCCTGTAGTAGGTGATGTGGGAGATATATATCTGCTATGATATCAAATAATGTGAGTGTCTTGCCACACAGATATTTAAAATGTTTTAGAAGCCATGTTCTTTCATGCAAAAGGGACATGAGTGAAAAAAATTCAACTACTTTAACTGGATGTTCAACTAAAGAAAAAACTATATTCCACAGCTAAAGGGAAGTGCCAAATATTACATTCATCTGCAATATGGTTTCCTCTAAAGGATCTTGAAGCATGATGTGGACTATCATTTGTCTAGAGATGGATGATTAGAATAAAGATATCCTAGAAAAACTGTCATGGAGGAAGGCTTTTAAGAATCAGGACTGTTCAACCTTAAATAAATATTTAAGATGGCTAGAATAACTACATATCAATCATTCCCAATGTTCTTATGTGAAATCTGAGATAAATGTACTCAGTGTACATACAGACTGAATAGGTTCCTTCCAGGATGGGGCGTTCTGAATCAGGAGGAAGGCCAATCATGGACTCTTGTCTAATTCTCCAAGAAACCATTGGTTTGGCTCATGGCATCACAGTCACATTTAGAATAAAGTTTGGTGATGGTCTTCATAAAGTCACTTTAAGCAACCTGCATTTGGAGATGTCTATTTGAAGTGATCTGTCAATAAATCAAAGAAGCAGAGATATAAAAGAAATGTGAAATTCCTTTAGTGAATATTGCTAATCATAGATATGCTTATTCCTCCACATGCTCTTACATTATCTGTGATTAGAAATTAAACCAGGCAAGCTTCAATTACTTGTTATATTTCACATTTGATATATGGGAAAACCTAGCAAAATTTTGAGCCAAAATTACATGGGAAGGGCTACATTTTTAAGCTATTTACATACACGGTTAATTCTCACCAAGTGTTACTGATGTGAACGATAGGATAACGTGATGACCTGGTCTCATGTGCAGTTACACCATATCACAAGCTGAGAAGAGGGAGATGCGCTGGGTAGCCTCTTCTAGCGGTTGTCTCCAGGGGAAACACACCGTAGGTAAACCAAACCAGGAATAGGGAGAAACCCACACGTTTGATTAACAACCTAGCATTTACTTTTATCTGCTTTATCAAAGTTGCTGTTAAAAAAATGGGTTTCTGCTTTTAATAAATGTCCAAATGCAGTTGAAAAATAAGTGGCAGGGAATTTTTAAGATTCATTTTTTAGCCTTTTACAAAAAGATTAGAGTGGTAAGGTGTGATCTGTTTATCCAACTAAGGATTGTTAAATGCTGTTAAATAATTTAGCTTTTGCTTGTGCATTATGAGTGGCATTAAGTACATTTTCCAGTGTATAAACAATAAGCCCAGAACTAAAACAATAACGATATTTACGTTTGAGATCTGGATGACAAAAATAATCAAGAGTTGTGGAAATGCAATAAATCAAGCCATCAAGCTGACATGGCATAATGGGAAAGGGTTGGGTGGGACAATGATATCTCTTCTTTGAGTAAAACTGGGAATGAGGCAGTTAAGAGCTGTGATTCTTACATAGAAGACAGGTCAGATAAACTGACTACCATCTTTCCTGTCTGTGAAAAAAAAGAACACATAATCAGCATTAGACCAGCACTAGTTTCCTGTTTTACCTTTAAATGTTGATTGTTTGGAACACATCTGTAACATAGCTTGTTATGACCCCCTTCACACTCTGTGCATTGAACTTACTACATTAAAAATTTCCAGTCACGATCAAAGCTGAAAATCTTTAACATTGTATTTCAAAAAGTGATTCAGGGCTTGATACATATTTTCACTGCTGATTCTGCCCTTAGTCATGTAGCTATCAGATTTATGTTGCTTCCATAATGGAGACCATTCTGTATCCCAGAGATCATTTGCTTAATAAAATTCACTTAGCTATTCACTGAATACTAAAACTGCATAAGCATGCACCGGTCCACCTAGCAACCAGATGAATCCAATTTATGTTGCACCATTATTAGAGATTAAATCACAGTTTTGTTAGTGATCTATGAAATTCTACATTTAAGAGCATTTCTGCAACAGTCTAGAAAAGGCTGAAATATTTATGTATTAAAGCATCTACTTCAATCATAGAATTAAATGATTTACATGTTACATGGAAATAAAGAGGTAGCAATTGGAATTTATGATAACGCAAACGGTGCCTAGAAATGTATTCTATTTTAGACTGGATTAAGCTGTGAGCACCCACATGAGAACTCGCCTCTTGATTCACAGTAAGACCAGGAATATGTTTAATTTCATCTGAGTCTGCTGCTTCATAGCCAGTGGCAAATTCATTAAAGTGCTTTTCTGAGTTTCATCGAGACCCATCTTCAATTCCTGCAACATGGCAGAAAAATAAACATATTTTCCAACTGCAGTAAAAGCCTACAAAGATCATTCATCTGATCTCAGTTGGAGCAGGAATTGTTATGAAATGGCTATAGGTAATTCATAGTTAAGAACACAGCTGGTCCACTGGTCCTGTGAAGTTTAAGAAGGAAAAGAATGTTGAACCTACTAATTGAAAGTTTCAAGTTTTTATATACATATGTATGTACATTTAAGCTTGAAATACATATATATATGTTTGAAATAATTTTACTCTTTAAGAAGTCTGTGCATCTATAATGAAATGACTTTCCTTTTGTTTAAATGGTTTTGTTTTATTTAACAAGTTCTCAGGGACTTTTTTTCAAGTGATGGAACACGCTCTCTTTGGAAATTAATTTCGAGAAATTCCCTTCCTATTTACCAGTTTTAAGATCCTGAAGAAATCATTTCACCTGTCAGAACCTTGGTTTTCTCATCCCTCAGATTAGGAGACTGAGTAGGTGACTTATGTCTTTCCAAGTACTGCACAGCCTGGACTCACTAACTGCCTGCTACATTTTGTAAAAACAGAAGAGGTTGCTGAGAAAAAGGTACTAACTGAATGTTCACGAAATTTCATTTTTAGTGATAGAAAAAAAAAATCACCATTTTTTTAAGCCTGGAAAACCAAAAAAAAAAAAAACCCCTGGTGACCAAACTTGAAAATCTAAACATAAACTTCAAACAGTAGTCTAAGGAGCAGAGGGTGACATGCCTCTGCCACAGAGCGACTGATTATTTACAGAAGAAAATCAATACATTGTTTATAATAAGTTTATAAATAAGTTAGCATCTAAATAGAATGGATTATATTCTTCACAGTGTCCATAAGTATAGCTCTTACTCATTCTAGGCAAATTTCACCTGCAGGAAATGCTAAAGGGAACCAATTTATTTTCAATTATGTGCAGTCTTAAAATTAAGAACTTTTCAAGATGTAGTACAATATTTGCCAGAGTATATAATACCTCTTAGAAGCAACGAGACAGAGAAAGAGAGAACTTCTTAAGATAAAGGAATGTCTAGTGATGGATGACGTGTGAGGACCTAGGGTGGGGAAAGAGACATGTGAAATGTCTGTGTTGGAAGATGTAATGCACGTTTTAAGGAATACATTTTAAAGTGTAGCAAACTTAGCAAAGAATAACATTGAATTCTTATAGAACCTATACATAGTAGGACCAGAATTACTATTATTGTATTATAAACATTTAACTCCTTTCATTACAGTTTTCAAATTAACCATTGAGGAAAAATTTTTCCCTGTGTTTGAGTTTATAATCTCCACAAAGTAATCATACCTTTAAGAATTTTTTTGACTAGCACAAAAACAGTCTAAGGTTTCTTTTAGAAATGCCTGGGTCATTTCATGTGGACTCCTGGGTGTGAGTGGCAAACGCCTGTTAATGCAACGCATATTAAAGGCGTTCTTACAGGAATGTGATATTCAGTGTCACCAGAAGCATGAACCCAGTTCATTTTCATCTCCCCCTCCACCCGACTGACCCACTGCCAGCGTGAATATCATGATGAGGCTGACATCAGTGACAAAACCAGTTTGAAATCAGGTACAAGTGTCTCAGTGCGACCTAATGGTCTTTTTGTGGATGAACTACTGTGTATTGGGGATAACTGACTTGGGAAATACCTGTTCCAATAACTGCCATTTAAGGGAAAACCGTCCATGCACACAGACCGACCTGTGTAACTGCTGATGTAGCTCTGTACCAAGTTTGCTTCTGAATTATTGTCTCCAAAATATGACAAGTGTTTAGAGAAGCTACTATCTCTAATCAGTTTTCACTTAGCCTCCATTTCTGAAGCTGACCTGGCTCACATATTAAAATAATTTCAGACACATATGTGTCTTAAAAAGCCATTCTTCCTGAGGCCGCACTATGATGATCAACAGAAACTGCTTTGCCAGAAAAGACAGTGTCTGTCATGGCGTTTTGAGTTATTCTGCCCAAAAAGAACATTGCACTAGACAAATGACACCCGTCTCTCCTGTGTTTTCCTTACCTCGCTGGCTCTCCATCCCCATCATTGCTGCCGGTCCTCCTCTTCCACCCCAAGCCTGTGTGTCACGGTGTTTCTAGAGCAGTGTTTCGGGCCCACTTCTCTCCTCTGGCTCTGCTCTTCCCAGGATGATCCCGTCTAGTCATGTGGCTGAAATAACATTTAGGTCAGATCACATGCCTGCTGGACCGAGTGCTTGCTATCAGATAAAACACATTTATAGTCATCTATTATACCCACATAAAATTGATAGGTCACCTAAATGACCCACAGACATCATAAGAAAAAAGACTGGTATAGTGACTAACTCAAAGATACAGGGAACATAAAAGGAAATTAATTTAAAATAAAATAATTCATTTGAAATGTCAACGTTTGAGCATGTCTTTATTAGGAAACATAACATAGGTAATGCTGTGCCTAATTATAATGAATACATTTGGGTTTAGGAGGAATGATAAAAGTCAGAGGCCATTCCACACAAGAAACAAAGGAAAATAAAGGTACAAAGAGACAAAAATGGGCATAAAAATAAATACTAGTTCAGAATAAGTTATAATGAACACTTGTTTATGATGAGTAGAGGTAAATAGCCCCAGTGGAAGTAAGGAACTGCCCCAGATAAATCTCAGACTATTGGAGTGAAAGGAGTAAAAATGTTTGATATTCTATAAAGGAGCAGCATCTTTTTTTTCTAAATATAGCATCAGAATAATTCCTGTGATATTGCCTGGAGTGAGAGAGTGATGAAGTATCTCAGCATCTCAGCATACTCCTGTCTTGAAATTCTACCACAGTGGAGGCATGTATTTCATCTCCAGTGTTTCAAAAGGCCCAGATCTCAGTAAGCAAAGGGGAGCCGGGGGAAGACTGGAAAAGAAGCAGCAATGTAAGAGGTGATGGGGAAAGCGAGCATCAGACCTCCAGGAGCAGAACCACGGCAAAGCTAAGAAACAATCAGCAACCCAAAAATAAATAAAACATTTCCACATAGAATTTGCACTGCAGTAGATTTCTTATCTGGGCAGTGATAGGCCATATCTTCTTTAAAACCTTTTATTAATGAAATCCTTAATAAACATTTTTAATGTTTTATTTGTTTTTATTTATTTAAATAATGTTTTAAATAATAACTCAGTTCTAAGTCAGGTACAAGGAGTTTCATCTGTTACGTAGATGCAATTGCTCTCACTGATTTTAAATAACTGCACTAGGGCATAGAAACCCTTTGCCAGCAAATACACGGTTGGAAATACAATAACACTGCGTAGACAGGTAAGCAGCGTGACTAACCCTATTTCATGATCTCAGACACTATATGTATTTAAGTTTCCCTGTCTCTAACAACCTTCTCATAAAACACTGGGATTTTTATGCAACTTCTTGTAAAACATTTCAGGATTATAATGTACTTAATTACTACCAATTTATTTTTATAGGGTGATTCGTTGAGGGAACACTGAAAAGCCGTGCAGGAAATGGGATGACAGTTTGTTTTGCCAAACAGTCATCCCCTTGCAGGTCATTTAGCATTCTCAGGCACTGCCAGGCAAAGATCAGAAGCCCCTCCCAGACACTGAGACCCCCACTGAATAGTCCCATAAAGTCCCCGCACACTCTAGGCTGGCAGGGTGGTGTGTCGGCCGCCTTGTGCTTGAATAAGACCCTTGTCCAATTGCCTGCTTGACAAATCCTGAGGCATGACCTTCGATAGCTCCCTTTTCCGCATCCTCTGCATGTAATCAGCAGCAAGTCCTATTCATTCTACCTCCAACAGGTATTTTAAATGTATTTCATTCTGTTTCCACCAGCACTACACCAGTCTAAGCCTTGATTAATTCTCCCTTTGACCAATGCCGAAGTCTCCTAATTGTTTTCTAGTATTATCACACATAGCAGCCAGCATGAACTTTTTAAAAGCAGACTTTGTTTTTAGAGCAGTTTTTCCCATAGAATCCCTGTCCACCCCCACACACAGCCTCCCCCATTATCAGTCTCCCCACCAGAGGGGTACATTGCTTATAATTGATCAACCTATACTGACACATCGTAATCACCCCAAATCCATACTTTACGTTAGGGTTCACCCTTGGTGTTGTATATTCTATGGATTTCGACAAATGTGTATGACATGTATCCATCATTACATATCATTTCACTACCCTAAAAATCCTCAGTGTGCAACCTGTTCATCCCAGCCCATACCATCCTGCAGCCTCTAGCACTACTGATGTGTTTGCTGTCTCCAGTTTTGCCCTTTTCAGAAAGTCATATAGTTGGAACCATACAGTATGTCGTCTTTCCACATTGGCATCTCTCACTTAGTATATGCATTTCTTTCTCTGTGTCTTTTTATGGCTTCACAGATCACTCCTTTTCAGTGCTGAATAATATTGCATTGTCTGGATGCACCACAGTTTATTTATCCTTAATCTACTACAGGATATCTTGGTTGCTTCCAAGTTTTGGCAATTAAATAAAGCTGCTATACATATCTTTGTGCAGGCTTTTGTGTGGACATAAGTTTTCAACTCTTTGGGGTAAATATCAAGGAATGTGATTGCTGGATCATATGGTAAAGTCATGCTCAGTTTTGTAAGGAATCGCCAAACTGTTTTCCAGGGTGGCTGCACCATTTTGCATTCCCACAACCAGTGAATGAGGATTCCTGTTGTTTCACATCTGTGCCCCCATTTGCTGCTGTCCACGCTCCAGACTTGGGCCATTCTAGGAGATGCGTAGTGACATCTTGTTTTAATGTACAATTCCTTAATGATATGAAAAGATGAAGAGCATTTTCGTATGCTTATTTGCCATCTGTCTCTTCTTTCCTGAAATGTCTGCTCAGGTCCTTTGCCTGGTTTTTAATTGGGGTGTTTTCTTATTGTTGAGTTTTCACTACTGTTTATATGTATTTGGTAAGAACTTTACCAGGGAAAAAATCAATACATATGACCTTTGGACAACACAGGTTTGAACTACATGGATCCATTTATACACAGATTTTTTTCAATGAATATATTGTAAAATTTCTTGGAGATTTGAGACAACTTAAAAAAAACTCAGATATGAAACATGTAGTCTAGAAATATCAAAAAATTTTAAGAAAAAATATATGTCATGAATGTATAAAATATATGTAGATACTGGTCTATTTTATCACTTACTACCATAAAATCAACATTAGCCTTTTAGTAGTTAAGTTTTTAGGAGTCAAAGTTATTCATGGATTTTGAACTGTGTGGAGGATCAGTACCCCTAACCCCTGTGTTGTCCAAGGGTCAACTATTTTGGGGGGTATGGCTTTGCAAGCATTTCCTCACCATCTGTGCTTTATCTTCTCATTGTCTTGACAGTGTCTTTCCCAGAGTAGAAGTCTTTAGTTCTAATGAAGTCCAGCTTATCAATTATTTCTTTCATCGATTGTTTCTTTGGCATTAAAGATCATCTAGATTTTCTCCTATGTTATCTTCTAGGAGTTTTACATTTACATTTTGATATATGATCCATTTTGAGTTAAATTTTGTGTAAGTTCTACACCTTGATTCATTTTTTTTTTGCTTGTACATGTCCTATTCCAACACCATCTGTTGAAAAGATTATTCTTGCTCCATTGTGTCACTCTGCTCCTTTGTGAAGATCAGTGATTATATTTATATGAGTCTATTTCTGGACTCTCTCTTCTGTTTCACTGGTTTCATAGTCTATTCTTTCACCAATACCTTGCTATCTTGATTGCTGTGGCTTTGTAGTTAAGTCTTGAAGTTGGGTGTTAGTTTTCCAAATGTGTTACTTTCCTTCAATATTATTTTGGCTATTCTGAATCTTTTGCCTTTCCATATAAACTTCAGAAATCAACACTTTCTTCAACTACATATAGATATAGTGACATTGGCTCTATGTATGTCAAAACACAGTTACATATATATGAGATATCCTCACAAAATTGCTATGAAATGTTTTATTATGTGATACATTTTAAACTTTAAAAGATGAAGGACTTCAAAGAGTAAGCTCTCCATAATTATGAGCCTCTCATCATTACCAATGTCATCATCATCTATAGCTACAACATGTCCCAGCTGGTTAAGTGGCTTGTCCAATGTCATAGCTGGTAAGGTAAGAGGACTCAAATCCAGGTGCCTGATTCAAGCTTAGTGGTCTTTTTACTGCTGGTGCTATTGAAGCAATAAATGAACTCTGAAATTGTTTTTTCCCATCTTTTCTTCACCTGATGAAACTTTAATGTAGGGTACAGTAGAAGGTAGGTCTCATAATTAACTTAAACCCAGCTCCTATGGGTGATATTATTTAGCCCTACCCTTTCTCAAATGTATACAATTTCTTATTGTCTAGAAGAAGAGGAAAGTATGGCCTAAATAATATTGTCTAGTTAGACAACTACCTATGAAATATCCTAGAAATTTTGGTCAGTGTGATGTACTAGACAGAAGAATTATAGATTTTGGTCCCAGTAATTTTTTTTAGTAAATTCACTTGGTTTTTCTGAGACTCAAATAAGATACCATATGTGAAAATTCTCCAAACACTGTAAAATACAACTATACTATGTAATTATTAACATGTTATTTTCAAAATTATAATTGTATGATACTTGGAACATCACAAACTATCAATAAATATTTGATGAATGAATAAATGTGATCAACTTATAATAGCTTTTCATAGTTATTATATTTAATATTATATAAATAGATGTCATTCAGACTGTAAGAAAAAGTGATAAAGAAGTTTCCACAGGGAGTTTAATAACTAACCTGCAATTGTTCTAGATTACATGAACTATAAATTTGTTTTTCATTAGATTATGTAATTGGAGGCTATTTTCATTTCATTGAATATAATTATAAATGTTTAAAATATTTGTAATATGCTTAAAGTGTATATATTGCATTAAATTTTATACTGAGGTGATTTCAGATCAACAGGATAAAAATGCAGTAGCTTTGATCTAAGAGAGACGCTTGGGTGGTTACTAGAGTATCTAGTGTTAATCCCCTTTCTTGACTTCAACTATATGAAAATATACACAAATGAATAATTGCTTCTTGGCATAGTCTTTTTATTCTACGCCAAATTTTTTTAGAGCTCAACCTTGAAATTTTGTGTCTGTAGCTAAAAGAAGGGAGAAAAAACAACTATATTGCAAACCCAAAAAGTTATTTGAATCATTTTTAGTATTAAATATCTCAGTATTTTTACAAATTAACATTGCAGCATCTGAAAATCTATAGAGGAAATAATAAAAGTTAAAAATAAACTATAAGGTGGAATTTCTGCAAGTTAACTACATTTTAGAATAAAACCACGCACTGTACTGTCTAAGGGAACTTTGATAAAGACAGACATCCTTTAGTAGGCGAGTGTTGAGTTTTTGTGAATGACATTCTACCTAAGTTTCTCCCCACTCTGCAGGTACCTGAGAAATTTCCCATCCAACCTGCACTGCTCTCCTAACCCCTGGCCTGCCCTGAGCAGGATGGGGTCACTGGGCCGGAACTGAATCTGCTTGCCTTTCAGATTTCAGGGGCTTACAGAAAGCAAGTGTAAGGAGTTCTGGTTGTTACTCTAACCCTGTGACAGTGCGTTCAGGGGACACATTTTTCCTTCCATAGAAAAAAGGAAAACTAATTCATGGAGAAATGTTAGACTTTGGGAGAGAGCTTGTACCCCAGTAGAAGGGGATAAGCAACTGTTTCAGTGGGAGTTTGAAGCTCTCACTCCAACTGCTGGTTCCCAATCTGGAAAATACCCAGTATTCCTTCGTTCCTTGAAAGTGTGCAGCTCCTGGGAGGGAACATGGATGTGTGTGATAGACAGACAGATATACAAACAGGATCTGTGTTCACACACGTATATGCATATAAATGAGTAATTATAAATACATGCATTTTGTAAATTACTTCAGGTCATTTTTCCATAGCTATAAACTTATGGAGAACTTCCTCCCAGTAAACCTATTTCGGGTCATACCATGTGTCAGGCACTGTCCTAAGTGCTGGGGGATGCTGGTGGGCAGGGGCCCCAGCACTGGCCATAGCAGTGGGCAGATGGCAGCGCCTACCTGAGCTGGGCCTGCGGAGCAGACAGCACCACTGCGATGTGGGGACCCAGGTGCTCCCCACCCCGCTGACACCGAGAGGATAGCAGGCCCAGAACATGCAGACAAGGCTCCTCGCAAACACTGCTCTGGGCAGATGCCTTCCCAGGCGAGACGGTCCCCGCGATGGAGCGATACGGGCAATGAGCCGCCCGCCACTCCACAGCTGACCTGGTGTGGCCCCCGGAGACACACACGCAGTGAAATCAGTGATCAGTCTGGACTCTGTTCCACTTAACCTAAACTCCTGTATTATCCTGATAGTAACGGCACAGAGAATAGTCCTTCCTATATATTCCGGCTTTTGAAAGAAATACTGAAAAAAGGCCTAAAAATGATGGACTTATTGGATTCAAATTTTTAATGTTATTATTACAAAAAAATGTTTTGTTACAAATCAAAGAAGACTGAAATTCTGGACAGTGTTTCTATTTGTAGACAATGAGACATCTAAACAATGTTTCATTGTATTTAAATGAAGAGGAGGCACTGAGGACCCAGCTCTGGAGCAGAAGAGAGAGTGCATTCTGAAGGTGCCACTATACTTCTTTTAACAGGATAATTTCTATTCCTAATTTTCATCCTCTAAAAAAGGGAAATGATTCTTTAAATATTTTGCATAATAAAACTTCAGAATATTTCTGAAGTCTTTGTAGGAAACTGTAGTTAAGAGATGTATTTGGACATTTTCCTTTGACATGTATATATATACACATATATATTCATATGCACATATATTACTGATGCAAATATCATAGAAAAACTACAATATAAAATTTGAATGTAGTACTAAATACAGAATTTGCAATTGACTTATTTTTATGTTTCTTCCATATCCCCAAAATATTTGAAACACGTCATGCTACACACTAAATATAATAACTACTATATAATAAATATTTATGTATGCATAAAGATAATTATGGCAAGTACTAACTTAGGCATATGTAGACATAGGCCATCCTAACGTTCTCACATTACCCCATCCTCCCCAAATACACACACGCTCCCCAGTGTCTGCACTCCCTGCCGTGAGGCGCTCCTGTAGATGTAAGCGTGCCTTTAGGACTTTATCTGTAGGAACACTTTGGTTGCCAAAACTAGGTTCATCAACAGTGGAAATTAAAAGTAATGTTACAGAACCTTTAGACATGAGTAGTCTTTCTGGAGGCAGCTCTGCAGGAACATTAACTAAAAAAGATGGACTAATCACTAGGCACTGAGCTGAATAATTTAAGTTTGGTGAGTTCAATTTCCTTTTTTTTTAATAAGGTATTATTGATATACACTCTTATGAAGGTTTCACATGAAAAAACAATGTGCTTACTACATTTACCCATATTATCAAGTCCCCACCCATACCCCAATGCAGTCACTGTCCTTGGGTGTGGTAAGATGCCACAGATTCACTATTTGCCTTCTCTGTGCTACGTTTTCCCCGTGATCCCCCACACCATGTGTACTAAACATAATACCCCACAATCCCCTTCTCCCACCCTCCCCACCTGCCCTCCCACACCCCTCCCCTTCGGTAACCACTAGTTCCTTCTTGGAGTCTCTGAGTCTGCTGCTATTTTGTTCTTTCAATTTTGCTTCGCTGTTATAGTCCACAAATGAGGGAAATCATTTGGCACTGGTCTTTCTCCGCCTGGCTTATTTCACTGAGCATAATATCCTCCAGCTCCATCCATGTTGTTGCAAATGGGAGGATTTGTTTCTTTCTTATGGCTGAGTAGTATTTCATTGTGTATATGTACCACCTCTTCTTTATCCATTCATCTACTGATGGACACTTAGGTTGCTTCCATATCTTGGCTATTGTAAAAAGTGCTGCAATAAACATAGGGGTGCATATGTCTTTTTGAATCTGAGAAGTTGTGTTCTTTGGGTAAATTCCAAGGAGTGGGATTCCTGGGTCAAATGGTATTTCTATTTTGAGTTTTTTGAGGAACCTCCATACTGTTTTCCACAATGGTTGAACTAGCTTACATTCCCACCAGCAGTGTAGGAGGGTTCCCCTTTCTCGGCATCCTTGCCAGCATTTGTTGTTCTTAGTCTTTTGGATGCTGGCCATCGTTACTGGTGTGAGGTAATATCTCATTGTGGGTTTAATTTGCATTTCCCTGATGATGAGTGATGTGGAGCATCTTTTCATGTGTCTGTTGGCCATCTGAATTTCTTCTTTGGAGAACTATCTCTTCATATCCTCTGCCCATTTTTTAATCAGGTTATTTGCTTTTTGGGTGTTGAGGCGTGTACGTTCTTTATATATTTTGGAGGTTAACCTCTTGTCGGATATGTCATTTACAAATATATTCTCCCATACTGTAGAATGCCTTTTTGTTCTGTTGATGGTGTCCTTTGCCATACAGAAATGTTTTAGTTTGATGAAATCCCATGAGTTCATTTTTGCTTTTGTTTCCCTTGCTCGAGGAGATGCATTCAGGAAGAAGTAGCTAATGCTTATATTCAGGAGATTTTTGCCCATGTTGTCTTCTAAGAGTTTTATGGTTTCATGACTTACATTCAGGTCCTTGATCCATTTTCAGTTTACTTTTGTGTATGGGGTTAAACAATAATCCAGTTTCATTCTCTTGCATGTAGCTGTCCAGTTTTGCCAACACCAGCTGCCGAAGAGGCTGTCTTTTCCCCATTGTATATCCATGGCTCCTTTATCATATATTAATTGACCATATATGGTTGGGCTTATATCAGGGCTCTCTAGTCTGGTCCATTGGTCTATGGGTCTTTTCTTGTGCCAGTACCAAATTGCCTTGATTACTGTGGCTTTGTAGTAGAGCTTGAAGTTGGGGAGCATAATCCCCCAGCTTTATTCTTCCTTCTCAGGATTGCTTTGGCTATTTGGAGTCTTTTTTGGTTCCATAAGAATTTTAGAACTATTTTCTCTAGTTCTTTGAAGAATGCTGTTGGTATTTTGATAGGAATTGCAATGAATCTGTAGATTGCTTTAGGCAGGATGGCCATTTTGACAATATTAATTCTTCCTATCCATGAGCATGGGATGTGTTTCCATTTATTGCTATCTTCTTTAATTTCTCTCATGAGTGTCTTGTAGTTCTCGGAGTATAGGTTTTTCACTTCCTTGGTTAGGTTTACTCCTAGGTATTTTATTCTTTTTGATGCAACTGTGAATGGAATTGTTTTCCTGATTTCTCTTTCTGCTAGTTCATTGTTAGTGTATAAGAATGCCACAGATTTCTGCGTATTAATTTTGTATTCCACAACTTTGCTGAATTCAGATATTAGTTCTAGTAGTTTTGGAGTGGATTCTTTAGGGTTTTTTTATGTACAATATCATGTCATCTGCAGACAGGGACAGTTTAACTTCTTCCTTGCCAATCTGGATGCCTTTTATTTCTTTGTGTTGTCTGATTGCCATGGCTAGGACCTCCATTGAATAGAAGTGGGGAGAGTGGGCATCCTTGTCTTGTTCCTGATCTTAAAGGAAAATCTTTTAGCTTCTCGCTGTTAAGTATAATGTTGGCTGTGGGTTTGTCATATACGGCCTTTATTATGTTGAGGTACTTGCCCTCTATACCCATTTTGTTGAGAGTTTTTATCATGAATTGATGTTGAATTTTGTTGAATGCTTTTTCAGTACCTATGATCATGTGGTTTTTGTCCTTTTTGTTGATGTGGTAGATGATGTTGATGGATTTTTTAATGTTGTACCATCCTTCCATCCCTGGAATAAATTCTACTTGATCATGATGGATGATCTTTTTGATGCATTTTTGCATTCGGTTTGCTAATATTTTGTTGAGTATTTTTGCATCTATGTTCATCAGGGATATTGGCCTGTAATTGTCTTTTTTTGTGGTATCTTTGCCTGGTTTTGGTATTAGAGTGATGCTGGCCTCATAGAATTACTTTGGAAGTATTCCCTCTTCTTCTACTCTTTGGAAAACCTTAAGGAGGATGGGTATTAGGTCTTCACTAAATGTTTGATAAAATTCAGCACTGAAGCCATCTGGTCCAGGCATTTTGTTCTTAGGTAGGTTTTTGATTACCAGTTCAATTTCGTTGCTGGTAATTGGTCTATTCAGATTTTCTGTTTCTTTCTGGGTCAGCCTTGGAAGGTTGTATTTTTCAGAAAGTTGTCCATTTCTTCTAGGTTACCCAGTTTGTTAGCATATAATTTTTCATAGTATTCTCCAATAATTCTTTGTATTTCTGTGGTGTCTGTAGTGATTTTTCCTTTCTCATTTCTGATTCTGTTTATGTGAGTAGACTCTCTTTTTTTCTTGATAAGTCTAGCTACGGGTTTATCTGTTTTGTTTATTTTCTCAAAGAACCAGCTTCTGCTTTCATTGATTCTTTCTATTGTTTTATTCTTCTCGATTTTATTTATATCTGTTCTAATCTTTATTATGTCCCTCCTTCTACTGACTTTGGGCCTCATTTGTTCTTCCTTTTCTAGTTCATTAACTGTGAGTTTAGGCTGCTCATATGGGATTGTTCTTCTTTCTTGAGGGTGGGCCTGTATTGCAAATACTTTCCTCTTAACACAGCCTTTGCTGAGTCCCACAGATTTTGTTGTGTTGAATTATTATTGTAATTTGTCTCCATATATTGCTTGATCTCTGTTTTTATTTGGTCATTGATCTATTGGTTATTTAAGAGCATGTTGTGAAACCTCCATGTGTTTGTTGGATTTTTCATTTTCTTTGTGTAATTTATTTCTAGTTTCATACCTTTGTGGTCTGAGAAACTGGTTGGTACAATTTCAATCTTTTTGAATTTACTGAGGCTCTTTTTGTGGCCTAGTATATGATCTATTCTCGAAAATATTCCATATGCACTTGAGAAGAGTGTGTATTCTGCTGCTTTTGGGTGTAGAGTCATGTAGATGTCCGTTAGGTCCATCTGTTCTATTGTGCTGTTCAGTGCCTCTGTCTCCTTACTTATTTTCTCTCTGCTTGATCTGTCCTTTGGAGCGAGTGGAGTGTTGAAGTCTCCTAGAATGAATGCATTGGATTCTATTTCTCCTTTTAATTCTGTTAGTATTTGTTTCACATATATAGGTGCTCCTGTGTTGGGTGCATAGATATTTATAATGGTTATAACTTCTTGTTGGATTGACTGTTTTATCATTATGTCTTCTTTGTCTCTTGTGACTTTCTTTGTTTTGAAGTCTATTTTGTCTGATACAAGTACTGTAGCTCCTGCTTTTTTCTCCCTATTAGTTGCATGAAATACCTTTTCCCATCCCTTCACTTTTAATCTGTGTATGTCTTTGGATTTAAAGTGAGTCCCTTGTAGGCAGCATATAGATGGGTCTTGTTTTTTTATCCATTCAGTGACTCTATGTCTTTTGAGTGGTGCATTCAGTCCATTTACAGTTAGGGTGATTATTGATAGGTATGTACCTTTTGGCATTGCAGGCTTTAGATCTGTGGTTACCAAAGGTTCAAGGTTAACTTTGTTACTAACTAAGAATCTAACTTAACTCACTTAATATGCTATTACAAACACAATCTAAGGTTCTTTTTTTTTCTTCCTCCTCCATTATTTATATATTAGGTATCATATTCTGTACTCTTTGTCTATTCCTTGATTGACTTTGGAGATAGTTATTTTAATTTTTGCATTTGCTTAGTAATTAGCTGTTCTACTTTCTTTACTGTGGTTTTATTACCTCTGGTGACAGCTATTAAACCTTAGGAACACTTCCATCTATAGCAGTCCCTCCAAAATACACTGTATAGATGGTTTGTGGGAGGTAAATTCTCTCAGCTTTTGCTTATCTGAGAATTGTTTAATCCCTCCTTCAAATTTAAATGATAATCTTGCCGGATAAAGTAATCATGGTTCAAGGCCCTTCTGCTTCATTGCGTTAAATACAGCATGCCATTCCCTTCTGGCCTGTAAGGTTTCTGCTGAGAAGTCTGATGATAGCCTGATGGGTTTTCCTTTGTATGTGATTTTATTTCTCTCTCTGGCTGCTTTTAATAGTCTGTCCTTATCCTTGATCTTTGCCATTTTAATTACTATATGTCTTGGTATTGTCCTCCTTGGGTCCCTTGTGTTGGGAGACCTGTGCACCTCCATGGCCTGAGAGACTATCTCCCTCCCCAGATTGGGGAAGTTTTCAGCAATTACCTCCTCAAAGACACTTTCTATCCCTTTTTCTCTCTCTTCTTCTTCTGGTACCCCTATAGTGCAAATATTGTTCTGTTTGGATTGGTCACACAGTTCTTTCAATATTCTTTCATTCTTAGAGATCCTTTTTTCTCTGTGTGCCTCAGCTTCTTTGTATTCCTCTTCTCTAGTTTCTATTTCATTTATCATTTCCTCCATTGTGATCTTCAATGATTGGATCTCCAACCGGAATTCATTCCTGAGTTCTTGAATGTCTTTCCATACCTCCATGAGCATGTTAATGATTTTTATTTTGAACTCCCTTTCAGGAAGAGTCATGAGGTTGAAGACATTTAAATCTTTCTCAGGAGTGGTATTAATAATTTTACTCTGAACCAGATTCCTTTGGCATTTCATATTTGTGTATGGCGCCCTCTAGTGCCCAGAAGCTCTACTCTCTGGAGCTGCTCAGCCCCTGAAGCAATGTTGGGGGTTGCATGGGAGTGGTATTGGTGCCTGGCTGGGGGAAAGAGCTGTTTCCTGCTACCCTGCTACTATGCCTGTCTCCACTGCCTGAACCAGTGGGCTGAGCACACAGGTATAAGCCTCTGTGCTTTGCCCTTGTAGTTGCTATAGACAGATCTTCCCTCTGGCTGGCCTCATACCAGGGTAGGGTTTGCTGTTTTGCGAGGCAGGTGGGGCTGGCTGGAAGAAAAGTGCAGTAGGCTGTGTATCATGGAGGGGGTCCTTGGAGCTGTGTAGCCAGCCAGGGAGCTGGAGCACCTGAAGATTGTCTAAGGAGGAAGATTTCTTTTTCCTCCTTAAATATGAGAGTCTATATGGCAAAGCTCCCAACCTGCTGGGAAGAGTGTACCTGGACAATTTTGTCTACCTGTCCTCTCTCCTGAGCAGTAAGCTCTGTGTAATCCTTGCTCCTTTAGCAGCCCTCTTGCTAAGGGCTTCCTTGTTAGGAAGTCTCTCAGACTTCCCACCTTTCTTTTGTCCCAGAACAGCCAGATATGCATCCCTCCTTTCCACAAGTGGCTGGAATCTCAGTCTCTCAAGGAATTCTGCCTGTATTAGCTTTCCAACCCCGTAATCACAAGAGTATTATGCACGCATCATGAATTGTAGGTTTGTGTTCCCAGAGCAGATCTCTGGAGTTAGGTACTCAGCAGTCCCAGGCCTCCTCTCCCTCCCTGCTCGGTTTCTCTTCCTCCCGCTGGTGAGCTGGGGTGGGGGAAGGGCTTGGGTCCCACCGGCCCACAGCTTTGGTACGTTACCCTGTTCTGTGAAGTCTGTTCTTTTCTCTAGGTGTATGCAGTCTGGTACAGTACTCTTTCCTGTTGCTCTTTCAGGATTAGTTGTATTAATTATATTTTTGTATTATATACGGTTTTAGGAGGAAGCCTGTGTCTCATCTCTCACATCACCATCTTTAATCCACTCACTCAAGTTAAATTCCTTTTGTACTACTTTTCTCATTGTCCATTGATTAAAATGCCAGTAAAAAGAATAAATGGCTAAGTGTGTGGGTGTCACCCCAATTTTGTCAGTCTCTATTATCCTAGTAGATGAAACGTCTTTCAGACGAATGCCTTGCAGGAGACTCAGTTTCTCTGCTGCATCTCTGGTGCCCCTGTGGCGATAACTCAGGACGTGGTCCTCAGCCTCCAAGTGAGCTGCCAGAGGGACAGTTGGTGAATCAGCGGTTGGTCCAGTGATGGACTAGAGCATAGTCTCTCATTCACATGCTTCCTCCTATTCTTATCCCAGAAAGGATGTAAACTTTTCTAACATTATTCCCAAGGGTTGAATTGAGCCTCAGATCAGGTTCTGCACATTAAAATTTGGCATTGTGAAAATTAGCTTCCGATCTTTGTGTAAGGCATCTTTAAACATTTTGGCAATGAACAAAATATCTTTCTGGAATCCTTCTCTCCAGCTTTCCTCCTCCCCTTTCTTTCTCTCCAGAAAACCATCACATGTTCCAGACCAGAAGTGCTGGGGTGGTCTGGCTCAGCTGTGCGGTCTCAGGGCTCGTGTCTGTCCTGACGTGTCCGTGATCTCTGCAGATTCACGGGGCTGTCCGCTAGTGTCCTCCTCAGCCATGTGGGTGATTCATCAATTTCATCTTCTAATACTCTACATGCACTGAGACTCATTTCTATAGTAAGCGCCTCTAGGTGTAGAAGTTCCTGTAGTTCAGTGCCCTCACCCTGTGTTACCAAAAATTTAAATTTGAAGTGCTCTGGCTGACAAATGAAAATCGAGTGCAGGAGCCATCTTGGTGAAGAAAACTCAACATGTGTTTCTTCTTGCCCTTGTAGTGTGAAAACTGGAATATTTCAGGTACCATCATCATCAAAACAGGAACAGCATAACCACAATTTACACAGAAACACACACTTAGATTCTGTCATGTTTTATATCGGACCTCAAATCAGTTAGAATCATGTCTGTTGATTTCTTGATAGAGATCTACTAAGTGTATTCATTTGTGTATTCTGGGATGTAACAGGCTCAAAATCAGTTATTACAATCTCAAACCACATGGTATATTTCCTCTCAAAAGCACATTCACAATTCCTGTCTCTACCAGGAGATGCAGACTCATTCACATCTCAATGAGAAAATGGTTATTCATAATATTTGGAAACACTGTGAACAGCTCAATTTTTGAAATAAAAAAGAATCATTTTGCAAATGATTATTTATTAAAAATACCTGTTTTTAAAAAAATATTAAAAGTTCGTGTAATTTATATACTGAAATCATATGAGCACTTGGCCTTATTTGTCATGTAACCCCATCCATGAAGCAGCATGCAGACCCAAACGAAATGTAAAAGGGAGATAGATTTAGGATTTTAAGAATTTTTAAATTAAACTTAATTAATGTACAATCTTATAAACATTTCACATGAGCAACATTATGGTTTCAACATTTGCCCATATTATCAAGCACCCCCCCCAATTGCAGTCACTGTCCATCAGTGTAGTAAGATACTATAGAGTCTCTACTGTCTTCTCTGTGCTATACTGTCCTCCCTGTAACCCCACACACACATTATGTGTGCTAATCATAAAACCCCTTAATCCCCTTCTCCCTCCCTCCCCACCCACCCTCCCACACCCCATCCCTTGGTAACTGCTAGTCCCTTCTTGGAGTCTGTGAGTCTGCTGCTGGTTTGTTCCTTCAGTTTTGCTTCATTGTTATACTCCACAAATGAGTGAAATCATTTGATACTTGTCTTTCTCTGCCTGGCTTATTTCACTGAGCATAATACCCTCAAGCTCCATCCATGTTGCAAATGGTAGGATTTGTTTTCTTCTTATGGCTAAATAATATTCCATTGTGTGTATGTACCACATCTTCTTTATCCATTCATCTACTAATGGACACTTAGGTTGCTTCAATTTCATCGCTATTGTAAATTGTGCTGCGATCAACATAGGGGTGCAGATATCTTTTTGAATAGGTGATCTGTTTTCTTTGGGTAAAGTCCTAGGAGTGGAATTCCTGGGTCAAATGGTATTTCCATTTTTAATTTATTGGGGAACCTCCATACTGCTTTCCACAATGGTTGAACTAATTTACATTCCCACCAGTAGTGTAGGAGGGTTCCCCTTTCTCCGCATCCTCGCCAGCATTTGTTGTTCCTTGTCTTCTGGATGTTGGCCATCCTCACTGGTGTGAGGTGATATCTCATTGTGGTTTTAATTTGCATTCCCCTGGTGATTAGCAATGTGGAGCATCTTTTCATGGCTTGTTGGTCATCTGAATTTTAAGAATACTTTTAAATGTATTTTGTGTTGACATATAATTACCCATATTATTAAATCCTCACCCCCACTAGTGAGGTTACTATCTGTGCACATACAAAGATGTTATGGAAACATTGGCTATATTCTCCATGCTACACTTTCATCCCTGTGACCCTCTTATATTATGATTGAGATTTTTGTATCCCTGTATCCCCCTACCTACCCATCCCCAGCCCCTCCCCCATGGTAACCACCAGTCACTTCTCAGTGTCTAGGAGTCTACTGCTGTTTTGTTTTTAGATTGCACATATAAGTGAAAGAATATAACGTTTTAAAATAAAAGTTTTTAATAAATGTTAGTAATGTCAAGACAAGTGAACACAGAGAAACAAATGTATATAATTTTGCTTATAGTAGCTATTATTTAATTATCTTTTAGGATTGCTAGGTGAGTTGCATATATAATCTTATTAAATTGGCCAAAATATTTCAATGTTGGTATTATAACTTCCCTTTCAAATCTGAAAAGACAGATGCTCAGTGATCATCATGACCTTCCTTAAATTCTGGGAGATGATAAGTGGCTGAGTTTGGAGCCAACTTTAGTCTCCTGGTAAGAGTAAGGGCTGTACTCTTTCTACCAACCAGACTTTACTGCATGACTTAAAAGCAGCCAACTCAAATAATGAGGATTTAAAGTAGTGGTTTTTTAAATTCAACTTAAATTAAATACTTTACAAATAGCCATAGAGAGAAAAAGGCACAGATCAAGATTTTCTTTGAATCTGAGCAAGTCTTTTTGAGCTGTTTATACTTAGGATGATCCATGTGTAAATTAATTACTGAAATTAGGTCATATTAAATAAAAGTTGGAAAGTAAAGCCTAGACATAACAAATCTCATAATTTTAGACCAGTGGATGAGTTCAGAGATTACTTATTAAAACTTTGCATTTTAGAAATCAGGTCCATTATGAGTTAAAGGGGCTGCTTTAGAAATCTCCTCCTTTCTCCCCTCCTCCTCCCTGTCACCATCATTGTCATTCAGATCTGAGAAAAGAGCCGGCTGGCCAATGAAATGTCACCTAAAAATTAATTTAGATAACTTAAACATCTTAAGTATTAAAATAAGTGCTTAAAAATACTTTCCTATTCACAGAGAAGAAGGTGTTTGTGAGGGTTTAAAAAATAATTTGGTGTTTTTGCTTTGATAAACATTTTAAGTAATTTTTGGAAAGTTATCTTTATTTAATCCTAACAGGCACTGCATAGCTGTCCAATGTTTTGCGCTTTTAAAGATGTCTAAAAGGTTAACGTGTTTGGGATTAATGATCAACACTAAACAATAAGTTAACTAAACAATAATATGTGATAAGCATTTTATAAAAGTGAGGGTGAAGACAAGATGCTGAATTCAATAAGAATCCCTTTGATGGATACGATAATACCATATTCGGCTTATAGGGAACAATTTGGGTTTAATCTGACCAAAAGTAAAATAGAAATGGCCATGAGGATTCCTTTTCTCTCCTCACACAGTGTTTCAGATGCATGGTTTGCTCTCTCCTTTCCTTTCTTACGGACACAAGCATATGGGTGGATGTTTTGTACTGCCAAAGTTGTCAGTCTGCTTAACTTGTCTTTTTTTCCAATATGCTTAATTTTTGCCTGACAACTTGCACTTCTTTAAATTTGCATTTCCCTCTGGCTTTTGTTTGGTCCTTCCCCAGTTTACTCCCCTTATATTTTATGACATATTTCAAATTCTTTCTTAAATACTAAAACCTTATTTTCAAAAAATGTCAATACAATCCTTTTTCTTTGCCGTGCGGTCTTCTTCCCTATTCTGTCCACCAAGAGCTACCTGATCAAATTCATTCCATCATACTTCCGCTTCTAAACTCCAGTGTCCCTGGTCTTAGCAGGGGTATCTCTAAAATTGGTGGACGACACCAGTTCCCATCAGCTTTCCAGCATACACACAGACCCCCAACGATGTATGTCCGAAAATATGTCATATACAAATTATTACTTCTGCATATGAATGAGTATTGATTACAGTCAGTGATGACAAGATTTTTTATATGTGTGTGTGTGTCCCATTTTAATTTAACAAAGGATTAATTGAAATTGGCAGGAGGGGGTTAGCCAGAGTAGATTAAGATAAATAATATATAGAGAGTGAAAAATAAAACACCTACCCCGTGTTGTGGGAATACAGAGGAAGAGCATACAAATATAAATATCAAAATGAACTTTCTTTGCAAACACCACCCCAGTCGCCCTGCTTGTGGGTTCTGAGCTTCGTCACGCGCTTCATGGAAGGCACAGGGAATACCGCAGGGGCACAGCCGGACAGCAGACAGACTGCGCCGGGGAGTCAACAGCTGGGGACTTTTGTCTTTTTGAACAAAGAGATTTGGTTGAAGGAATTTAACCTGCAGAAGAGAAGATTAAAGATGCTTAAAGAATCTGAAATATATGACTAAAGGCTCTCTGCCAGCTGTCCTCTAGCCTGGTCTGGATCAGACAAAGAGCTGCTTGTAAAGTGCAGCATGAGAAATGTTTCTGATGAAAAAAACTGTTAAATGCTGTTACAGAATCAAGTATCAAGTCCTCATAGTCATTAATCATAGAATTTATATTTACTCATTCAGGGCTGTGTATGCTCAGGCCTTTGTAGCAACTCAGCTTGATTCCATTTTAGTGATTTAATGTGGTTCAACCAGAAGAAATTGCCTTAGGTTCTAATGGGACCAAAAGAGTGGGATGATCTCCAAGTGCTGTTAAAGATTCATGCAGTCAAAATCTGAGAGTGTGTCAAGGTGGGTGTCCAAATTTTAACCCTCAGGCCTAACCAAACCCACTAATCTCATCATATTTTTCCCCCAAAATAGGAATATTTGGAAACTTAAAAGGTATTCAGATTATTTTAATGTGGCCTAAGTCCTTGGGCCTAATGCCTTATTAACTGAAACCAATTGATAGTAATTAAACAGTAAATTAAATACATGACATTGCAAGTCAGAAAACAACTGGACCCTTGATCTAATTTTCAATGCTCTTAAAGGTCTTAGTCTCACTTTTCTCAGCTGTAAAATAAGAGGAGTGGATGAGATTCCTACATATTGTCCCTTATTTAAATGCTTTAGACCTGGAAAATGATTACACTTCAAAATCCGAAAGGGCACCATAGAGGAATGGATGACACTGTGACTATGGACCTTGTAGAACGTTCTAGACAAGCATTAAATGTATACAAGGGTAGTCATTTTCCAGCACAAAAGGGTGTCTCTTGGGGTGGCCTGTAACCCTCGTGTGGCCTGCCTTGGTCCCCAGATAGCCCAGACAAACCAGCTGGACACCCTGGGTGGATTGCCCACACTAGTAAAACACATAAAATGTGTTATTAGAAACTATTCATTAAGCAGAATAGAAAATCAGTAAAATAGTATTTAAATGATCACTTAGGCTGATGTAAGTTCAATTAGGGTAGGATACAGAAATATATAGTGACAAAGATCGACTTTTCATATGTTCAAGAAGTAATTGGAAGAGCGATGGGAAGTGGAAGAGGGCTTGGAAATGGGATGAGCAGGCGAGGTGTAAGTGAAACATGGGAAGATGGATGAAGCAGGTGTGCAGATCAAATACCACCTTCCTAAAGTATGTAGATCAGGGAAAAGGAGAATAAAGGGGATAGCGTGCAACATTTTGCTTTGATTTTAGATGCAAAGTGGAAAGTCAGATAGGGTAGATTTCCTGCTAGACTAGAGCATCTAGAAAAGGGGAACCATGCAAGAGGCCAGCAGATAGAAAGAAGGTTCATCAGCTATTCGTATGTGCAGAGAGCCTCAAGTTAGAGATGAATGTATTTGCTTTTGAGGTGCCCCCCAATAATGGTATGTGAATTATTTAAGCAAATTAACAACATATTTCAACTATTACAGACTCACCAGTTAAACAGAACATCATGAGAGACCATCAAGCTGTTAAAGTTTAATTTCTAGATCATTTTCTGCTTTATGCTCCTTTTTTCCACATAAACTTCACAAAGCCAAAACCCATAGTTATTTACATGTGAGTGAGAATTCGAGTTACAGCCACAATGTTATCGTTGAAGCATGTTTCATTTCTAAGTGTTTAAAATGAAATGACTCTGATAGCATGTCAAAAGTTTTTGGAAGAACAGTAATTAAAAAAAATTGAGTATTGAACAGAAAGAGTAGCCACAGAAACACCTTTCCGAGGGAGCATTTCCAGAGGTTCCTCTGTGGATATAGATGGAAGGTATGTATGAAAATCTGGAAGAAAAAAATAACTAAAAATAGAAGAGAAAACGTAACAAAACTAAAATGTAATGATCTTGATTATGGTTCAGAATGTTATGGTGAAAGTAGAACAGCATGTTTAACGAGCACAAGTTCCAGAGCTCAACATCCCTCTATTCAAACTCTGAGGCCTGTGATGTCGGTCAGGAGCCTTTGCCACTCCGAGTCTCAGTTTGTTTGTCTATAGGAAGTGCAGAGTATTCCAAACTGGTAAAATTTTCCAAACAACTAAGTGAAATCACAAAATCAGACCAGTTCCGAATAAGTGAGCAAAAAAATGACAATCTTTGTTATCATTTTTATACTTATTACAAAAATCCATATTTAATATGGTTTAATATCTATAAACAGAAAATACACATTTTAATTTTAAGGCATTCAACCATAGTTCATTAAATGGGAAAGTGCTTCTTTGAAGTTTTTTTTTAACCTCCATTGAAACTCATCTGGTTTTTCCATATGATAAAGCGTAGGTCTTTATTTCCAACATCTTGTCTGGGAAGGTGTGTACCTACGTGATTTGCAAAATACATAGTGCCGAGGTCTTACAGCTTTAAAATATTTTCCTTCTGCCCTCTCCCTGAGCTCTTCACCTCCCCCTTTCTTGGTCACCAGTTGAACACACACAAACTCTCTGGTTTTAAAATGTTATCTGTGTAAATTCTTCTGCCACAGCTGGACAAGATGCTTTCAAGAGTTTCTCTGTTTCCTGTGTGGTGAAGCAGTCTTCCCCTAACGACCGTTTCCCGCAAAGACCTACCTTCTCAACCACTGTTTCAACGGTCTCTTACCACTTCCACCTTTCTATAGAACATTTCATTTGGAAAGAGGTTCACAAATAGTTGTTTGCTGGGCTGTTCAGACTGATAACATCTCTTGGGACTTGAACTTTGATGCACAACTCTCATCTGGAGGAAAAAAAAATGCAACTGTCAACTATCGGCAGATAATACCAAAAATGAAAACAAACTCTGTCTCAAAGTCAGGACAAAATAGTTACTTGTTTGGCCCTTTTGGAGAATAAAACTCTTCACATTTTTCTAAAAGCCAAAATGCAAACGTTTCATTACATATCTATTTGCTGGTTCTTGTAAAGTTTTAATATAATTAGATTCTAAACCATGTGTTTTATAGATAAATGCATTATTTTTAGTAGCAACTAGACCTAAGAATATAAAATGAAATTAGATTGACACACATGAAGACATAGATTAAAATGTTTTAGAAGAACTGAGAGAATTCTGTTATCTTTGTTCTCGTAAACCAAGTCATGTCAAGGCATCTTTTACATGTCCCCAAGTTTTCATTTTAAAATAAAATTATCCCATACTAATTATTACTGAAAAAATTAATTACTAGCATTATGTCTGTTTTTTATAAAGAGTATTTTCATACAGTCCTTATAATTCATAATTGTTTTGTACTTGCTCATTTCTAAAATGCTAAATTTATATGAATTATGTTTCATGAATCTACTAATTATAAAAGCTTTGATTTTTATAGTCTTTCCTTGTTTTATGATCATTCTGCTTATGGTTTTCACCCCATTATGAGTTTCCAAGATATTTTCAAATAGATAAGTTTCACCAGAATGAAGCTAAACTAGAAACTCTCCTATTTCAAAATGCTGATGCTCCAAAAATTTGTATGGCTCAAAAGTACCCCGTCCCCGACAGGCACACACTGGTCAGCAGTGATAAGAGTAGAATCAAAATGATAAGCACATATGGTTATGTCACAGCAGAAGATGGAATGTGAATTAACATTGATTATTGCTGCAAGCAGCAGAAGACGGGTGCTAAGGAACACTCATTTTTTTGGAATATTAATAGATGCTCCACACACAAATACAGAGACATGCTAAAGTTTCTGTTCTCCCCTGAATTTGGGAATTTCTTGCTGAAGTGAAGTTAAGGAGGGCAGCTCTGCCTAACTTAAAGTAGAAATTTCTTGCTGAAATTATGTAGACTTTAATTTGTTAACACTATGAACATTCCAGAGCAGAACATGCATGGTTCACACCCTTTCAGTCTCCTCCTCAAACTAAGACACATGTTTGAGGCTCAGTTGATGTGTAAAGCAACAACTACAGATCGTTATGCAAGGTCTGCTGGTGTTTATATTTGCAGCACTGTTTGCCAATAACTACAAATTGTGTTTTCTTCTTCCCAGTTTGCCTCCTCTCCTTTCTCAATGTCGCCACCTCAGTCTGGACTTTTGTCTTTCCCTGTCCACACCTCTAGTTTTTCTTCTTGTTTGGTCTATGAATTTCACCATATTAATTCTACCAATGCAGATCTAATAAAGTTGCAATTTAAAAAAATGCCATGGGGCTTCCTTTACCAAAAGTAAATTTTTTTATGTAATCCAATATGCAAGAATGCAGTCCCAATGAACTGTCCAACATTTTTGCAAATGACTTCACTTCATGGCCCATTTGTTTGAGGACTTGAGCTGATCACCAACCATGCCAGAGATTTCTTGTCTCTGATCTTGTCCTTGCATCAGTTCCTCTGTTTGGGATATGCTGAACCCGTCTGTTTCTTCTGAAATGCAGTGTATTCCCTAGTTCTAATTTAAATGAAATCTCCAGCATCTTCCGTCAGTATGTAAGCATCCCCTCACTTAAAAGGCCGTCAAGTTTCCTTACAAACCTTTAGAGGCATGAATCGCATTCAGGCATGGCTGCCTCCCCTGCTTGACTGAGCTGTAAAATGTCTTAGGATGGGGAATGTAACACTGGGGAGGCGTTTCTGCTAGAAAGCTTGTAGACTGGCTTGAGGCAGTGGTCAATTATATGTGCAACGAGTGCAGAGTCATTCATTGGGTGAGAGAGATCATCACGGTGATAATATCCTCAGTGACCACAGCCCTACACATTTAGGAATCACTGCCGGGGGAAGGAACCACAGGGTGTCCACACCTTCTCTTCAGTAGACCGCCTGTATTATTTTATCCTCTTATTCTTCACTACAATATGCCAAATTTTAGAGTGTGTATTTTCAAGTATTTTATAACTCTCTTTTATTTTTTTAATTTTTTGAATGGAAAATAGGAAAAGGAATCCTATGCTCTAAAGGGGTACATACTCTTTCTCCCCTAGCCTCAGGTAGGGGTCTTATACTTAAAGATAACTCTTAGGAGACCACTTGAGTGAATCACATCTGAAATCTCTCTTGATAACCATTAGATATTATTGTGATTTTAAATTCTCCCTTAAGACCATGTTAAGTTCAGGCAAACAGTGGGCCTGACCGTAACTGGTAGGCCACCTTGGCTTTAAGGATGATTTGGTTTTAGAGGTGGGGGAGGGAAAGCCACAAACACAGACGAGTATTTCCATCACGTTAGACTTTGTGCTGTGGACTAGATCTTCAAAACAATCCATATCATATTCAAAAAAGGAAAAGAGACCTAGACACACCTAGGATGTGTCCAGGATTCTTGAGGAGCCTTCAGGAAATACATTAGGTTCCCAACAGTTAAAACCTTCTCTTGAAATGAAGAGTGGAAAGCAAATCCCCCACATGTGAACACACCTCTTAGACTTTACTTTAGGGTCATAACAGGCATGATTTTAATAGAATTAATGTGTCCAGGTCTAAGGTTTTTCTCTTTTCCTTAGTTCAAAGCAATCTTGTTAAAAGTAAAGATAAGTAAGCTCTGTGGATTCTGGCTCAGAGAGAAGGTTGGCTTCGGACTGATGATGGGTCACATGTAATCAGGGCACACTGTTCCAGATCCCCTCAGCTCTCCTGGTGCAACTGACATGTGGTAGGTTAATGTGCCCTATATATATGTATTTGAGGTGACTCTTGCTAATGTGAGTGCAGATTATTTAGACGTCTGGAATCGATTTCTCAACCTTCAGAACTTTACATAAATAGCCATTATCTGACTTACTGATTTTAGTGCTTTTGGACGCCAGGATTGTCAACGCTCCCGGCATAGGATATTTGGGTTGAGAAGATAACTTCCGTATGGGCTATTTTTTCTAGGGAGAGCAGTTTGAATGCAAGAGAAATTCCTAGTGAAACTCATTATCAAATCTGGAAAATGGTAAATCGCAGCCAATAGGAAATCTAAGGAGAATTTCATTTAATTCTCTAATGAAAGAGCCAATGTTATAATTTACAATCAGTCCTCTCTTACTTATGTCCTGTCTTGAGGCAAATATTTTAGAATGGATTGTAAGTGATTTCTTTCTTTTTAAACTTATTCTGTTTGTCACAACTATTGCCCTGAATGATTTGGACATTATAAACAATTATAAGGTAAAATCAGGGAATGAGTTGGTTAAGTTTTAATTTAATGAAAATAATACTTTGAGGCCTGAAAAGTTGTTATAACACTGTTCAAAAGTACAAAGAAGAATATTGCCTCTTTGTTATAGTCTTAACAGATTATAGTAGATGGCAAGCAAGCTTAACTATTACATTCTTGGACAATTAAATGCCATTATTTCTATGTTTTAGAAAGAGATCCAAGAAGGAAAAGAATGGTGATAAAAATAAGTGAGCTTAAATCTCAAATGCAATTCTGATTTTAAAAATGAACAAACATTGATTTTAAAATTTAGAAAATGCAAATAACTTTGGGGTAAAAGATAACAATGGGTCTCAACAAAATGGTGTTTCTTTCGGCCATCAGGAGTAACTATAAATGCAAAGTCTGTAAATACCATTAGGCTTCTGCAAGAATAATCATAGGAGCACAAGTCTGTGGATTACTAAACAATTTATTTCACCTGGGTCCTGTGAAAAATCTCCCCACATTATGGAATAGTTTCTTTATTTGGGATCCTGTTAGACACCCCCCTCTACGATACAGCTAATCACATGCGTAAAAAAATAAAAGTCACACGGATAAAAAACTTCCAGGTGCCAAAATTATTTAGATATTATCATTGAATGACCTTCTTTTTTTTCATGCCAAATTATTTCCTTAATTAAATCTTTAGATAATGGCTCTGAGTGAATTCTTAGTATTGTCTAATACATCTTCCAAAGTGGAAACCCAAATTATAGCCTTATCTTGCTATCCCTCAAATACTGTCTTACACCTTTCAAAACAGATCGCTACTCTGGATTCTCAGTGTAGCTCATTGTAGGAGAAATGGAACAAATGTGTAGAAGTAAACTATTGAAATCTGAGAAAAAGAATAAGCAATGAACAATGTTTTTTGAAAGCCTTTATTAATCTCTCATTAACATGCAGTTCCATAGTTGGCAACTGCCTTTGGTTTAAGCTGCTCTTTTAATTTTAGGCTCCAGGTCATTAATACTTCTTCAAGGCATATGAGAATGATTCAGAATGAACACATGTCACTTGTAAATAGCATAAAATAATATATTACCCTAGGACTTTTTTTTTTTACTTCTCATTTATTTGACAGAGCTGTTAGATTAGATAAAATAGATGAAAAGAATACGAATTTGCCTATATACTGACACCATAGTTCATTTTAAGGTTCTGGAAAGCAGTCTTAAGAAGCTGATATAGTTGTTGCATAAATGAAAAATTTTTTAAATGGGGAGAAATTCTTTGCTGCTTAAGTAGACATGCACTTCATACCTAGTATGCAAATAACATACAGCTTTGCTCAAAATCAGCCCTTCCACCTATAGAGCAATACTAACACCTGATGTCACTGAGCAGCTCCTAAGCGGCAGCCTCTCTCTCAGCTCCAGATGCAGATGCGGATATTTAATGCTTTGCATGTCACTAATTTCATATGCTGTAGACATTGCTTTAAATATTTGGCAATTCAACGTTTAAAGGAAACTGAAGCTCAGAGAAGTTAGATAGCTTGAACATAGGTCATACTTTCTACCTCAGACCCAACCTGCCTGCTCTGTGTGCTTGGACACTGGACTGGGTGAAGGCAGGCGGCTGTTCTCAGGAGGGGGTCCATCTTCGGCCCCGCGGACTCATCCAAGCTGACCAGCGTGTGCCAAGGAATATGCCTGGTGCCTGCTACCTCATCACTGTTCTTCAACACAGCAGTCGTGTTTTAGACATTTGCCAGAGAGCTCAACCATAAAATGAGCCCCTTGAAATATCTAACATGTCAAAAATGTAGCCTAAAAATGGACCTCTTCCTCATTCTGAAATTATCAAAACTTTAGTCCTATTTTAAGATAGAGCTATCATTCGTTTGATTTCTTTTCAGGGCCACTATGAGGCACAGTGTTGAACCTAAGAATGCTTTCAATCCAGATATGGGGCAGAAATTCCTCCAGACGTTCGCCCAGCACCTGCTGGTTCCCAGGCACTGTTCTGGAGTGACACCAAGTCCCTGCCCTCTGGGAGCTACATTCTAGTGAGAAGACCAGGATTTTTCTCAATACAGGCCCCTGGTTTTCTTTGAAAACCCATCGGCACCACAATGAACGTGTAAGAGACGATATTATGATGTATAAGCTACCACCCACCACCCCCTTTCACACAGGCATTTCTCACAACCAAGTGTTGCCTCCCCCTTCCGCTGCTCTGGGTTTTGACACTTCATTCCCCAAGGGAGCAGATTTATGACAGAGCCAGAAGAGAATAATGGCAGAAAACCATAGGCTTTACAAAAAATGTAATGGTCAAGGTTTAGGAGAAAAAGAACTGGAGAAATACCAAGTCATTTCTTTTGCTCCAAATAGACAAGAGATTAAAGTAAAACTTAAAAATGTCTGAGGGCTTAGGGAACAAGAAAATGGGAGAAGGAAGCAAGAAAGTCACAACTCTGCAGAAAATCTCTTGAAAGCACTAAGGCATCAGCCCCAGGGAATGAACGGTAGAAGCTGGGAGACAGCTCAGGGATTCAAAGGGAAGACTTGGTCATCTTCTAAGCAGAAGCAGGGATGTGCGGAAAGCTCTAGATGATCCCGGACAGCCGCAGTTCTCTGCAATGTCAGCGCGCTGAGTCTAGGCAGGTAGGGTCTGCTCCAGCTCCCCAGATGGTCCTTTAGCAGAGTGCTGTGGGTGGGCGCCCCCAAATGTCCTCTGCCCCTGAGAGGAACACAGAGTGGTGTGGAGGGAGAAATTAGGCTGAGGAGGACGGAGAATGTGTGGACTAACAGCTGCTTGGCCAGCGCCGTGGATGCAGGAATGGACAGGGTGCTGAAGACCAGCAGACAGCACACCCATCCTCTGGACCCCACTGGCTGTTTGGCGACTCGGCACCTGATGTTTTCTCACTGCTTCTCTGTACCTCAAGGCCTTGTTTCTCAATGTCTCTAGATTGATGCATCCAACGGAGAAAGAAGGCTTAAGGAAAACCTGAATGACTGGGTTTAAACATTTATTTACTAAATTTACTCAAACCTGAGAAATTATTACATTTTCTGACCTGAATTAAATAGTGCCTCCAAAGAGAAATTGGGCTGAATTATATAAAAATAAAAAAATTTACATTTTTATACCTAAATGCTTCATTGGGCATATCACCTTGTTACAATATAACACACTGAGCATAGTTCCTGCCCATCATATTATTATTACTAGTTTAGATAATACAGGGAAAGGCCATTTGTCAGTGTTCACGCTTTCTTTTGTTTTTTAAATTAGCTCTTAATGATATTCTCTTATTTCACCGACAAAAAACAATGTGAGTTTTACCTTTTATTTTAATGTTAATAGCATCAGGAAAATTGGCTTTCTAGATGGTTCATAAAATATTTTAAAATTTCCACTTAAGGCTAATCAAGCTTTCACATAGTCTTTGAATGTTTTAATAAAATATTTTCAACTCATATTTTTCTAAAAGATAGAATTCTCATTGTGAAAAGACATTTCACAATAAGGAGAAAATGTACACTTTATTTTCAACATCTTTTTGAGCTACCTCCTAATACCATGTAGAATAAGATATCACTTATTAATAAATTATGCTTTGAAATAAAATCCTTTCATAGATTTAAAACAAGCCTATGACTACAATGGGAAACTCATAAATCTATAGACATTCAGTCTGGGTTAACTGAGAAACATTCTACTGCAGGTGGTACCACCTAACAGCCAAAAGAATAAAAGCACTTCTGGGGTTTATATCTTTTGGCTCAGTGGGTAACATATTCAGGTATTAAACAAAGAAATGTGACTCTCTGTGGTTTCTGAATAAAAAGAAAGGACTTGGATCATTTTAGATTAATAAATAGGATTAATGGTGTTTTTAATCAGAAAGAAAATTCAGCTTTACCAGATTCTCTTTATTACAGAAAATTTGGGTCACTTCTGGGAGAACTGAATATAAGTAAAAAGAAATCACTCATTCACTTCATGGCCATTTCTTAATGTTTTTATCAAAAAAGCAAACAAATGCACTCCCAACTAAAATGCCCATTTAACTATCTCACTGTCGACTTTAATAACAAGTATTCCGTTTCTGTCATGAGTTCTGGGTCCTCTCCCCACAAGTGGTCCTGTGCTGACTGTTCTCTGTTTTAAGGGGCAGCCCCGCCTGGCCAGGGTGTGGTGCCAATGGACTGTGGTGCCGATTGCTGTAGGACAGAAGGCAATACAAAGCCACTCAGTCTGAATGCCTCACGTCCACTGATGCAGTCTAAGCCTGAATTAGTTTTCATGAAGTCAAATCACATTTTAGAGATTTAATGTTGCAACTAACCCCATGTATTTTTCATGTCTGCCTTGTCCATACTGTACTAATGCAAGTGATTTTGGTTTGTTTCAGACAAAATATAGGATTGCACATTGATAAGTACAGTTTCTGATATCTATGCAGCAAATTAAAACTCAATATTTGAAGATACCTGAGGATATTATTGAGTGAGAAAAATAAAGTGTAGTGTACATAGTACTGGGAAACACAATCCAGAGTTGGATACACAAGCATGCTGAGTGACTTTGGGTAAATCACTTCACCTCTCTGGACATTATTTTTCTCATCCATAAAATTGTGGTTTGAACTGCCTGAACTTTTAGCCTCAGTATAATTCTAACATGGCGTGCTTCTCTAAATACCATCTAATTAATTCTGTGCCAAATCTATTTAAAAATATTAATATTTTTCATCTGCCTCTGCTTTGATAAGTGTATCTTTATCAAGGTCATTGATTAACATGTTGAATAAAAGTACCCAATGCATGGCACAAGAATCTAACTCTAGGCAACAGTGATTCAAAGCTTGATAAACTCTGAAAGGGGTTGCTTAAAACCACCATGATAAGTTTATTATCATTCATCCAACATTCACTCATTTTATCTGCAAGAATATTATGAAAAACCTATTAAATGTCTTTTAGAAATCAATGTATATCCTGATGGCTGAGTTCAATATGCATTGTCTAATCTCTGAAAATTAACTTTGAAGGAAATCCAGAGAGCTACATTTTATTTATCTCAGGGCTAGGTTATAGAGAGCAGGTGAGCCAAAAGGTGCTGTATAGAAGGAAAGAAAAGATATTTGAAAGAGATTTTTTTCTTTTCTTATTGCAATAAAATTGATATACAATATTATGTTGGTTTCAGATGTACAACATAGTGACTTGATAGTTATATACATTACTAGTTGCCTGCCATGAGTAAGAGTAAAGTTATCCCATTACCATACCAAGATATTACAGTATTATTGGTTAAATTCTCTATGTTGTACTTCCATTCCTCTAACTTACTTTACAATTTGCAGTTTGTACCTCTTTATCCTTTTTCACTTATTTCAGCCATGCCCCTACCTCCATCCCTGTGGTAAACAGCAGTCTATTGTCTATATTTGTGGGTCTGTTTCTTTTTTGTTTGTCTTTTATTTTCCACATAAAAGTGAAATCATATGGTTTTGTCTTTCTCTGCCTAGTTTATTTCACTTAGCATGATACTCTCTAGGTCCATACAGGTCACAAATAGCAAGATTTCATTCTTTTTATGGCTGAATAATATTCCATTGTGTATGTACTACATGTTCTTTATCCATTCAGCTATCAGTGGGCGCTTGGGTTGCTTCCCTATCTTTGCTATTGTAAATAATGCTGCAATGAACATAAGTGTTCATATATCTTTTTGAATTAGTGATTTTGTTTTCTTCAGGTAAATTCCTGGAAGTGGAATTGCTGGGTCTTATGGTGTTTCTATTTTTAGTTTTTTGTGGAACCTCCATAACGTTTTCCATAGCAGTCGCGCCAATTTACTTTCCAACCAAAAGTGTAGGAGGTTTCCTTTTTCTCCACATCCTCTCTTGTTACTTCTTATCTTTTGAGTAGTAGCCACCTGACTGGTGTGAGCTGGTTTCTCATTGTGGTTTTGATTTTCATTTTCCTAATGATCAGTGATGTTGGACATCCTTTCCTGTGTCTGTTGGCCATCTGCACATCTTATTTAGAAAAATGTATGTTCAGTCCCTCTGCCCATATTTTAACTGGATTATTTGGGGGTCTTTTGGTGTTGAGTTGTATGAGTTCTTTATATATTTTGGATATTAGTCTCTTGTTGGCTCTGTCATTTGAAAATAGATTCTCCCATATGATATAGGTTGTCTTTCTGTTTTGTTGAAAGCTTCCTTTCTTGTGCAGAAATTTTAGTTTGATGTAGTCCCACTTGCTTATTTTGCTTCTGTTTCCCTTGTAACCATAAGATATTTCTCTTGCTGATGTTCATGAGATTCTTGACTATTTTCTAATAGGAGTTTTGTGGTTTCCTATCTTAATTTAGGTCTTTAATCCAGTTAGAATTTACATTTGTGTATGGTGTAAGACAGTGGTCTAGTTTCATTATCTTACATTTAGCTGTCCTGTTTCTCAACACCATTTATTGAAGAGACTGTCTTTCCCCCATTGTATGTTCATGACTCCTTTATTGTATATTAATTGGCCATATTTTTGGGAGTTTGTATCTGGGCTTTCTATTCTGTTCCACTGATCTATGGTTCTGTTCTTGTGCCATACTATTTTGATCATGGTAACTTTGTAGTATAGCTTGAAGTCAGGTAGCATAATCCCCCCAGCTTTGTTGTTCTTTTTCAGGATTGCTTTGGCTATTTGGGATCTTACATGGTTCCATATCAATTTTAGGATTCTTTGCTCTAGTTCATTGAAAAATTCCATTGGTATTTTGATAGGGATTGCACTGGATTTGTAAATTTCTTTAGGCTGGATGGCCATTTTGACAATATTAGTTTTTCCTATCCATGAGCATGGGATAAATTTCCATTTATTGGTGTTGTCTTTAATTTCTTTCACGAGTGTCTTATAGTTTTCAGAGTATAGGTCTTTCACCTCCTTGGTGAGGTTTATTCCTAGGTATTTTATTCTTTTTGATGCAATTGTTGGTGGAATTGTTTTCTTGATTTCTCTTTCTGCTAGTTCATTGTTAGTATATAGGAATGGAACCGATTTCTGCAGGTTGATTTTGTATCCTGCAATTTTGCTTAATCTGTTTATTAGTTCTATTTGGTGGAGTCTTTAGGGTTTTCTCTATATAGTATCATGTCATCTGCAAATAGTGACAGTTTAACTTCTTCCTTACCAACTGGGTGCCTTTTTATCTCTTTGTCTTGTTTTATTGTTGTGGTTAGGACCTCTAGTACTATGTTGAATGAAAGTGGTGAGAGTGGACATCCTTGTCTTTTCCTGATCTTAGAGGAAAAGTTTTCAGCTTTTAACCATTTAGTAGGATGTTGGCTGTGGTTTAGTCACATATGGCTTTCATTACGTTGAGGTATGTATCCTTTATACCCACTTTGTTGAGAGTTTTTATCATGAATGGATGCTGAATTTTTTCAAATGGTTTTTTCAGCATCCACTGAGATGATAATATAGTTTTTATCTTTCTTTTCATTAATGTGATTTATCACATTGATTTGCAGAAATTGTACCCTCTTTGCCTCCCTGGAATAAATGTTTCTTGGTTATGATGAATGATCCTCTTGATGTTTGTTTGAATTCAGTTTGCTAATATTTTTGCTGAGGATTTTTGCATCTATGTTCATCATGGATATTGTTCTGTAGTTTTCTTTTTTGTAGTGTCTTTGGTTTTTATATTAGAGTAATACTGGCCTCCTGGAATGAATTTGGAAGTATTCCCTTCTCTTCTGTCTTTTTGGAATACTTTTAAAAAGATGGGTATTAGCTCTTCATTAAATGTTTGGTAGAATTCACCTGTGAAGTCATCTGATCCTGGACATTTGTTTCTTGGGAGTTTTTAATTAGCAGTTCAAGTTTGTTACTGGTAATTAGTTAAGATTTTCTCTTTCTCCCTGGGTCAGTCTTGGAAGATTGTATGTTTCTAGGAATTTATCCACTTCTTCTAGGTTGGCCAATCATTAGCATATAATATTTTCAATAATTCTCTTATAGTTCTTTGAATTTCTTTGGTGTCAGTTGTAATTTCTTTTTCATTTCTGGTTTTATTTGTGCCTTCTCTTTTTTTCTTGATAACTCTGCCTAAGGGTTTGTCACCAGCAGGTCTCAGTCTCAAGGACAAGGATTTTATCTTTCTCGTATCTTTTTCTCTCAAGTCACTTCGCACAATAATGTGTCTATAAATACCTGCAATTTGTTGAATTGAATAGGAATAGATTTTTTAATAGTTTTCTTTTTTAAATATCCCTTTTTAAAAATATTCTCTTTTAAGAATAAAAATATTCTTTTTTAAAAGCCTCCTAAACATTGTTTTCCAATGTAGCATTTAAAATTTACCACACTTATCCACTTCTGAGACTGTGTGTGCTCTGTTTTATCTCAGGAAGATGATCCATAACATAAAAATCATTTTCCATTTGAACGAAATCTGTAACAAGTTTATGAAACACACTAGAATTCCTACCTTAAAGTGTACTTAATAATTAGTCAAGTCAGGAAGATGGCGGCGTGAGCAGGGCAGCGGAAATCTCCTCCCAAAACCATATATATTTATGAAAATACAACAAATACAACTATTCCTAAAAGAAAGACCAGAAGATACAGGATAGCACCCAGCCTACATCTACACTGAGAAGACTCGGCACCCCACGAGGCAGGTAAGATACGGAGCCGCGTCCCGGCAGAACCCGAGCACTCCCCCACCCCACTGCACCAGCAGGAGGAGAGGATTCAGAGCCAGAGGGAGTGGAAGTACAGGCCTGCAAAATAACCAGCCATGGGGATCTGCGCAGGGGCTGACATACATCGCACAGTGTATCGGAGATTGGAGAGACAGAGGGTACAGGATCTTAGCGGGGAACGCACCTAGGTCCTCGCAGCCGACTCCCCGGGACAAAAGAAAGCACATGCTTTTTTTAACGGTCTTAAAGGGACAGGGGCCCAATGGAGGAACAGAATCGTCCCAGCACACTCAGCCCAGCAGGCTGGGAGTCCTGGGGAATTTCAGAACCCTTGACTGGTGACTGGGAAAAAGTAGCCGCACTGAGACTTCACACAGAGATCAGCAGCCTCGCATTCGTTCCCCCCACCCCCCGGCCAGAGCTACAAGGGGCCCTGTGGAGACACGCAGCCATGGCTGCGGAATAGTGGAGCAACAGCGCCACCTACAGCATCCTCACAGAATCTACTCCCGGTGGGCATTTTTTTCTCTTTCTTTTCTTTCCTTCTTTTATTTCTCTTTTGTTTCTTTTCTTTCTATTTTTTTCCTTCTTCTTTTTTCTTTTTTTCTTTTTAAAAGTCTTAAAGAGACCAACTGACATATGTGGCACCTACCAGACCACTTCGTTCGACATGAAAATACAGAGGAATATGGTACAAACAAAACTTACCTAGACCGAGACAACACCAGAGATATAACCTGAAGGGATGGAGATGCACAATCTTCCTGAAAAAGAATTCAGAACAGAAGTCATAATCATAGTGATGTATCTATAGAGAAATATGCAAGAGCTGAGGGAGGAAGTGAAGGAAGTGAGGAAAGAAAATGCAGAAATGAGACAAGCCATCTATGGGCTTAGCAGCAGACTGGACGAGATGCAAGAGACTGTTAATGGAATAGAAATCAGAGAACAGGAATACAGAGAAGCTGAGGCAGAGAGAGATAAAAGGATCTCGAGGAATGAAAGAATATTAAGAGAACGGTGTGACCAATCCAAATGGAACAATATTTGCATTATAGGAGTACAAGAGGAAGAAGAGAGAGAAAAATGGATAGAAAGTGTCTTTGAAGAAATAATTGCTGAAAACTTCCCCATGCTGGGGAAGGAAATAGTCTCGCAGTCCACGCAAGCCCACAGATCTCCCAACACAAGGTACCCATGGAAGACAACACCAAGACACATAATAATTAAAATGCCAAAGATCAAAGATAAGGGCAGAGTATTAAAGGCAGCTAGAGAGAGAAGAAAGATCACGTACAAAGGAAAACCCATCAGACTATCATCAGACTTCTCAACAGAAACCTTACAGGCCAGAAGAGAATGGCATGATATATTTAACGTAATGAAATAGAAGGGCCTCGAACCAAGAATATTGTATCCAGCATGATTATCATTTAAATATGACGGAGGGATTAAACAATTTCCAGACAAGTGAAAGTTGAGAGAGTTTGCCTCTCATAAACCACCTCTACAGGACATCTGAAATGGACTGCTCTAGAGGGAAGCACTCCTAATGCTAAAAAGATGTCACCAGAGAAAGTAAAATCATAGCAAAGAAAGCAGACCATCCAAATACTAACTAAAGGCAAAGAATAAAACACCTAGTATATAAAGAATGGAGGAGGAAGAATAAGAAGGGAGAGAAATAAAGAAACATCAGACTGTGTTTACAATAACTTAACAAGAAAGTTAAGTTACATTGTTAAATAGTAAAGAAGCAACCCTTGAACCTTTGGTAACCACAAATCTAAAGCCAGTAATGGCAATAAGTACATATCTATCGATAATCACCCTAGATGTAAATGGACTGAATGCACCAATCAAAAGACACAGAGTAATAGAATGATAAAAAAGCAAGACCCATCTATATGCTGCTTATAAGAGACTCACCTCAAACCCACAGATATACACAGACTAAAAGTGAAGGGATGGAGAAAGATATTTCATGCAAACAACAGGGAGAATAAAGCAGGTGTTGCAGTACTTGTATCAGACAAAATAGACTTCAAAACGAAGAAAGTAGCAAGAGATAAAGAAGGACATTACATAATGATAAAGGGATCAGTCCAACAAGAAGATATAACCATTATAAATATATATGCACCCAACACAGGAGCACCGGCATATGTGAAACAAATACAAACAGAATTAAAGGGGGAAATAGAAAGCAATGCATTCATTTTAGGAGACTTCAACACACCATTCACTCCAAAGGACAGATCAACCAGAGAATAAGTAAAGACACAGAGGCACTGAACAACACACTAGAACAGATGGACCTGACAGACATCTACAAAACTCTACACCCAAAAGCAACAGGATACACATTCTTCTCAAGTGTACATGGAAAATTTTCCAGAATAGACCACATACTAGGCCACAAAAAGAACCTTAGTAAATTAAAAAATATTGAAATCCTACCAACCAACTTCTCAGATCACAAAGGTATAAAACTAGAAATAAATTTTAGAAAGAAATCAAAAAGGCACAAAAATACATGGAGACTTAACAACCTTCTCCTAATTAAACAATGGGTTAATGACCAAATCAAAACAGAAATCAAAGAATATATGGAGACTAATGAAAACAAAAACAAAAAGCCACAACTTCTGTGGGACGCAGCAAAGGCAGTTCTAAGAGGAAAGTATATTGCAATCCAGGCCTATTTAAAGAAAGAAGAACATTCCCAAATGAATAGTCTAAAGACACAATTACTGAAATTGGAAAAAGGAACAAATGAGGCCCAAAGTCACCAGAAGGAGAGACATAATAAAGATCAGAGAAGAAATAAATAAAACTGAGAAGAATAAAACAACAGAAAAAATCAATGAAACCAAGAGCTAATTTTTTGAAAAAATAAACAAAATAGATAAACCCCTAGCCAGACTCATTAAGAGAAAAAGAGAATCTACACACATAAACAGAATGTGAAATGAGAAAGGAAAAATAACGATGGACCCCACAGAAATACAAAGAATTATAAGAGAATATTATAAGACTCTATATGCTAACAAGCTGGAAAACATAGAAGAAATGGACTTCTTAGAAAAATACAACCTTCCAAGACTGACCAAGCAAGAAACAGAAAAACTAAACAGACCAATCACCAGCAATGGAATTGGAGTGGTAATCAAAAATCTACCCAAGAACAAAACCCCCGGACCTGATGGATTCACCTCTGAATTCTACCAGACATATACAGAAGAAATAACACCCATTCTCCTTGACGTTGTCCAAAAAATTGAAGAGGATTGAATACTTCCAAACTCATTCTATGAAGCCCGCATCACTCTAATACCAAAACCGGGCAAAGACCTCACCAAAAAAGAAAATAACAGACCAATATCCCTGATGAACGTATATGCAAAAGTACTCAACAAAATATTAGCAAACCGAATTCAAAAATACATCAAGAGGATCATACACCATGATCAAGTGGGATTCATCCCAGGGATGCAAGGATGTTACAACATTCGAAAATCCATCAACATCATCCACCACATCAACGGAAAGAAGAACAAACACCACAGGATCATCTCCATAGATGCTGAAAAAGCATTTGACAAAATTCAGCATCCATTCATGATTAAAACTCTCAACAAAATGGGTATAGACAGCAAGTACCTCAACATCATAAAGGCTATATATGACAAACCCACAGCTTACATCATACTTAACAGTGAGAAGCTAAAAGCTTTTCATCTAAGATCGGGAACAAGACAGGGATGCCCACTCTCTCCACTGTTATTCAATATAGTACTGGAGGTCCTAGCCACGGCAATCGGGCAACACAAAGAAATGAAAGGCATCCAGATTGGTTTAGAAGAAGTCAAATTGTCACTATTTGCAGATGACATGATATTGTACATAAAAAACCCTAAAGACTCCACTCCAAAACTTCTGGAACTAATATCTGAATTCAGCAAAGTTGCAGGATACAAGATTAACACACAGAAATCTGTTGCTTTCCTATACACTAACGATGAGGTAACAGAAAGAGAAATCAGAAAAACAATTCCATTCACAATTGCATCAAAAAGAATAAAATACCTAGGAATAAACCTAACCAAGGAAGTGAAAGATCTGTACTCTGAAAACTACAAGACACTCCTAAGAGAAATTAAAGAGGACACTAACAAATGGAAATGCATCCCATCCTCTTGGCTAGGAAGAATAAATATTGTCAAAATGACTATACTACCTAAAGCACTCTACAGATTCAATGCAATCCCTATCAAACTACCAACAGCTCTCCTCAATGAACTGGAACAAATAATTCTAAAATTCATATGGAAGCACAAAAGACCCCGAATAGCCAAAGCAATCCTGAGAAGGAGGAATAAAACGGGGAATTACGCTCCCTGACTTCAAGCTCTACTACAAAGCCACAGTAATCAAGACAATTTGGTATTGGCACAAAAACAGACCCACAGAGCAATGGAACAGAATAGAAAATCCAAACATTAACCCAAACATATACAGTCAATTAATATTTGAAAAAGGAGTCTTGGATATACAATGGGGAGATGACAGCTAATTCAGCAGCTGGTGTTGGAAAAACAGGATAACTACATGTAAGAGAATGAAACTGGACTACTGTCTAACCCCATACACAAAAGTAAACTCAAAATGAATCAAAGACCTGAATGTAAGTCATGAAACCATAAAACTCTTAGAAAAAAACATAGGCAAAAATCTCTTGGACATAAACATGAGCAACTTCTTCATGAACATATCTCCCCCGGCAAGGGAAACAAAAGCAAAAATGAACAAGTCGGACTATATCAAACTGAAAAGCTTCTGTGCAGCAAAGGACACCATCAGTAGAACAAAAAGACATCCTACAGTATGGGAGAATATATTCGTAAATGACATATCTGATAAGGGGTTGACATCCAAAATATGTAAAGAACTCACGCACCTCAACAAACAAAAAGCAAATAATCTAATTAGGAAATGGGCAGAGGACATGAATAGACACTTCTCGAAAGAAGAAATTCGGATGGCCAACAGGTACATGAAAACAAGCTCCACTTCACTAATCATCAGAGAAATGCAGATTAAAACCACAATGAGATATCACCTCACACCAGTGAGGATGGCCAACACCCAAAACACAAACAACAACAAATGTTGGTGAGGATGTGGAGAAAAGGGAACCCTCCTACACTGCTGGTGGGACTGCAAATTAGTTCAACCATTGTGGAAAGCAGTATGGAGGTTCCTCAAAAAACTCAAAATAGAAATACCATTTGACCCAGGAATTCCACTCCTAGGAATTTACCCTAAGAATGCAGCAGCCCAATTTGAAAAAGGCAGATGCACCCCTATGTTTATTGCAGCACTATTTACAATAGCCAAGAAATGGAAGCAACCTAAGTATCCATCAGTAGATGAATGGATAAAGAAGATGTGGTACATATACACAATGGAATATTATACAACCATAAGAAGAAAACAAATCCTACCATTTGCAACAACATGGATGGAGCTAGAGGGTATTATGCTCAGTGAAATAAGCCAAGCCGAAAAAGACAAGTATCAAATGATTTCACTCATATGTGGAGTATAAGAACAAAGAAAAAAACTGAAGGAACAAAACAGCAGCAGACTCACAGAACCCAAGAACGGACTAATAGTTACCAAAGGGAAAGGGACTGGGGAAGATGGGTGGGAAGGGAAGGATAAGAGGGAAAATGGAGCATTACGATTAGCAGACGTAATGTTGGGGATGCACGGGGACGGCTGTACAACTCAGAGAAGACAAGTAGTGATTCTATAGCATCTCACTACGCTGATGGACAGTGACTGTAATGGGGTTGTTGGGGGGGACCTAATGAAGGGGTAGTTTAATAAACATAATATTAAACATGTAACTGTAGATTAATGATACCAAAATAAATTATAAAAAAAATATTGCACATGTAATTGTAGATTAATGATACCAAAATAAATTATAAATAAATAAATAAATAATTAGTCATGTCTTTCATCTTATTGGAACAAGTGGAGAACTTGAACACCAGGATCTTTAGTATGCATGCACTTGTAAATATTAGAGCTCAGCAGCAAGCTTTCAGAACTGTGGCTGAGATATCCCTGTGGACTGACCAGTAATAATTCTCTCTGGTTACTCCATTAACAGCCTTCTGGACTAGACTCTCCTTGGGTTGTAAATTTTAAAATGATCAGTTTTTGGACCACATTTTCCATGGGATGGTATATTCTTGTGCAGGTTGTAATTTTCATAGTAAATTATTCTTTCTCTTTCTTTCCAAACATCTTTAGGAAATATGTCAAGCTAAGTAAATATAAGAGAAAAAGAGCCCTGGACTGATGCATGTGGGGCCTGCATTTTAAGTGTTTCACTTATGAAATATTATCTACGATAATGTCAATGTGAAACTTAAATTTCATAGCATGACACAGTGTTAACGTAGCAAGGAGGAGCAGAGAGGAAGGAATTGTTAATAGAGAAGAGACCCATACTCTACTCTTTTGGGGAATGAGGTGTCAATTTTTGGTGTCAGAGAAATAGTAGAGTCTATGGTAGACATGTGAACCACAAAATTAATTATGTAAGTTCTACATCCATTTGTTCTGAAATAATATTCAGTTGAGTCATTGTAATTTTTGTAGATGAAAATAGTCAAATATCAGTAATTTCATAATACTCCACCAATTTTAAATATGTATAAATATTTGACAAGGATAGAAGATAATGATTTTAAGACACATACTAATATGTCTTCAAAATTTCAAAATTAGAACTAAAGCTAAAATGCTTCTTTTTTAATAGCATTTCTGGTGTTTAAATTCCCTCTCTAATCAGAAACCCAGACCAATTAGGGATCATAAATCACATCACCCCAGACTGAACACTTTGAACAACAGGAAATTCACTATTTTCTGAAGATCTCCCATTTAATTTTTAGATAGTTTCTCCTGTTAAAAAGAAAAGTGTCTACTTAAGGAGAAATGATATCTGTTCCCTTATATGTTAAACCTACTGGTGAGGTTCTCCTAAGCTGAACGCGTCTGATCTCCCTTCCACTTGACAGGCCGCGCCCAAGCTGTTGACTGTACTGGTTAGATCATGCCGGGTCTCTGAAGCATTTCTCATTTGGATTTGAATGTTCTGTTGTACTGGTTGCAAACTTATGGATAAGCTTCTTTCAGTGTGAAACCTGCCATCATCTCTCAGTGACCTTGACCCTTGCAGTCCATCAGTGAATTAGGGAACTTTACTGGCTTATTTGTCTGACAGCCAGTGACATCGTTGATTTTTGAGGGTTTTCTATGTTTAAAAACTAATTTCCACCAGCACCCCAACTACACAAATATTTTGTATCAAAGCCACACCTTAAAGTTGCTTTATGAATCATATATTAAATCTTTGCTGAAAATGTTGGACTGAGTAGATGTGAGGACAGTTATGCAGCATTCTGCATGAGATCTCACTGTCTGCCCTCAAGGATGCTTCTAACTCTGTAATAACTTGAAGCTATAATGAGTTTGGAAGCTCTGATTTGGAATAGGAATCATAAATTTTATCACAAAAGCTCTGTATCTGTTAGTGACATAGAAGGTTACTAACAAGTTAAAGCAAATTATTATGGCATAATTCACTTATCCTTCACCCACTGTGGTGGGTAAAAGACAAAAATAGGGTTTGAAAACTACATTCAGATTTTGTATTTTGAAAAAAGTTAAAATGCAAACTTCGACAAAACTCAAGAAAATTTTTGGGGGGATAAATTCTCAGTGGACTGCATATTGAAAATGTGAAGTTGTGCATAAAATTTTTATATTTTGGGGGCAAGGTATAGGTTATAAATATTCAGAAATACTGAAACAAACTAGTTCCACTTTGCCTACCAGTGACTACACTACGGAACCACATTCTTAGTGTCAGAGTGTGTTATAACTGCATTCTCTCCAGTAAGTGTCCACATCTAGCATCTCCAGTTCGCTGGCTTCCTTGTAAATCTCTGCACATGAGACCAGTGCATTTAGAACCCATGTTAGAGTCTCTTCGCTGCTTGCTACTCTGCCACTCAGCATTCACGGAAGTACCACTTCTCATGTGAAAGAAATACACACACTTGATCTGTCTTCCTGAAACCTACGTGTTAATTTAGGTTAGGGAAAAAAATTCCATGACAGAGTTCTCTGGTTTCATAGCAGGTAGTTGTGTTTCTTGAATCATAGCAGGAAGTGTCTGACCAGCCCCCTCTATGAGTGTCATAGAAAACAGATGCCACGAGCAGGGATTCTGGCTGCAAAATAACCTTCTCTTTTCTATCAACTCCCGCCCAAGCTCTTCGGCTCTTGACCACATTGACTTGGGGATTCATGGGCAACCAGCATAACTGGGACCTGGCACCTGTTAGGATCAGAGCAGAAGGGGCTGAAGTAGGGTAAGCTACTGGACAAATAATTGCTGGGGGAAAGGAGCATAAAGAAGTGGATCTCAGGATGACCCTAGCTTTCAGAGACTTGTGGACTCATAGGAAGAAGGTTGGCAACATATCTTCTGGACTTATCCTGGACTTCTTTTATTTTATTTTTCTCATGATTGCTATCTTTTTTTTTTTTAATTTTTGGAGCCCACAAGAAGAAGGCTGACATCATCCTGAGTAAGTATGCAAGGTGTGCTGAATTCCTAAAAGACTGAAAAGAAAATGAATGTGTTTCCTGTTTCTGGAGGCTGGAAGAGTTCAGTGAAACTGCGAGTAAAGAGGCATCCTCCAGGTGCTTGGTGAGGGGCAGGTACCCGCACCTCTGGCTCTTCTGCTTCTCTTACCAAAGGGATTCTGACCACTGAAGAGGCTCCACCCTCTAGTCCTGAGGCCCACGGCATAGCGAGGGATAAACAACCACCCATCTAGTTTCCTTCCCAGCAGCTTGGGAGAAGGTGATTAGACAGAATATCCAGGATCCACTTGCAGCAAATTAGAATTGCTGGTGGGGACAGATGAAAATCTGAAATAATAAAGTCATATTCAGAGGACCTGATATCCAAAAGTTTTCTTGTCCTAAAATAATAACAAAAGGAAAATAAAACAAAAACCATTATTTCAGAGTAAGCAATGTATTAGCTGAATTGAGAAAGAGGTAACCGTACAGAAGGCATACTAAGTGGCTGTTGAGATCAGGTGCAGTTAACATGTCAAGTAACAAGGCAAAAATATATATATAGAGAGAGAGAGATAGCAATCATGAGGGAAAAGATCAAGAATTGGAGGCTAGATCCAGGAGATATAATATAAATGATTGGATTACCAGGAGAAAAAGAACAGAAAGAGAAGAGGCAAAATAAATCATATTAGAGAATTCTCCTGACACAAAGAAAGAATCAAACCTGTGGGATGAAAGTTCTTTCATAATTCTGACCCAAATTGATGAATAAGGCAACACATTTAACATATCCTGGTGAAATTCCTAGTCAAAGGAGTAACAGAAACATGAGCTCCCTGCAGAAATTAAAGTTACCTTAAAAGGGGGTGGGGAGTGTGTTTGGCATCCTATTTCATATTAATAATGATTGAAGCAGCTAGAAAAGAGATAAAAGTAGAACTCAAGAATTCTATGATGAGCTAATCAGCTGTGTTACTTGAAAATATACAAGAATTTAGAAAACATATTACCCAAATATCCTGCATGAAGAAAATACTTAAAAAAAAGACTCTAACCAATGAAAAGAGAATTCAATAGAAAGATGACAAAGAAAGAAGGTCACAGTGGTCTATGTCCTATCCACCTGCCTATCAGCCCATCCTGTATCTCTGTGTCAGTTTATCACTTTATAGCTTTATAGATAATTTAAGATTAAGATATCTTAATATTTGCATCATAATAGATAATATTGGGTAGTTTAATGCTGAACAAGAATCTTTAAATTGAAAAGACATTATTACAAGGAGTAGAAAGATGTAATGTAACTTTTCTAAAGTTTTAATATTTTGTGGCAGTTGTAAGGATATGGGAGAAGCCAGAGAAAACCAACTGTTGTCCTGGGTAAGGCAGTAAATGAGTAATAATTGTAAATGAGTGATAAGTGTGAAATATTTTGATCTTAAATTGTGAATGGAATGAATTTTGCTATGAAAGGCAGATCATCATATTGAGTAAAACTCTCATACCAGTGTACATAATGTTTGTTAGAGACACATTGAAAACACCTGACCCAGGAAGTCTGAGAGTAAAAGGGTGAACCAAAAATAAGAAAAAAATACAAATTGATGAAAGTAGGAGATGCAGTGTTAATATTGGAAAAGTTGCCATTTAAGCAAAAAGAAAGACACGATTCAAGGGTGGGCATTATAAAATGATGTGCTGAAAGGTTTGAACAGTAATCAAGTAGTGGGTTCAAAATTCTGGAAAGGCATAAACAAATAGCTGAAATTATGAAGAAGTAGGGCAGGTCTTGGGTCTGGCAGAGCACACTCCCGGCCCTAATGGAGCGCAAGTGCCGACTGATTTGAGCAAATGTTTAAGGCAGCAAAGTTACCTTCACGAGTCTGCTCAGTGGCTGCACACAACCATAGAATGCAAACATCTTAGAAAATCCAATTACGCATGTCTGCTTGAAGCATGCCCAAAGAAAATGTGTCATAAAAATCTAAGAAGGAAGACCATTCATTCATGTTAAGGGCCAGCCTTAGGCAAAATAGTAGAACTGGCATCTTTTCTGTCACCTGCGGTCCTCTACTTCGGTGCTTCTGCTCCTCATTCTGATGCCCAGTAAACCACCAGCTCAGGCCAGCCTGGAACTTTCTGAGTGCCAGTCTGAAAATATCTTGTCTTCATTCCACTTATTAGAAACTGTGCAAGGAATGGAAGCTAATCGGATGGACTAAGTCATAGTTTGTAGTATTATCTTAATTCTTACACATAATTGGATAATATAACTGCAATTGCTTTTTACCTATACATAAAACTAACCTGTTCACACTGAGAGGCAACATCGATCCCCTTTTTCTGCTTCAGAGTTGAACCATCTCCACCCATCCAGTAAACTTTTGATGGAAGCAGTGATGTTTTGTTTCTGAGGAAGAAAACCATGCAGATTAAAAATGGGAAAGAAAACCAAAATTTTATTTAAGATGTACAATTGACATAGGGGTAAAGAGAGGGAGAAGGAGAAAGAAAAGATAGATAAATAGATGATAGATAACAATAGATAATAGAATATAAAGATAGATGATAGCTAGGTAGACAGAACAACTCCTATTATGATTAATTTGTGAGACAGTGTGTTTGTGTGAAATGAATATATTTAGTTTTATGTTAATTATTTAAAATATATCCATTTGCCAGGTGCCTGAGGGGAATGATTGGAAGAAAGTCGTACTTGTCATACTACCCAAATGATTTTAATTATGAATTTTACTTAAAAAAATTAAAGTGACATAAAAACACAATATGGAGACAGTGAAAATGTATAATTGAATGTTACTGACATGCTTGTTTATTGTTTGCTATAACTTTTAAGTGGAAGAGAAAAATACAGTGGATTTTCAGGGGGCGAAAGACGAGTTCTATAGATATCAGAATGTACGTGTAGCTGAAGTAGAGACCCAGGTCATCAGCAGGGCCACCCTCAGTGTAATTCTCCAGAGCTGTCGCTCAGCAGACAGCAAAGAAAAAGTAATGGTCAGTAGACTATTCAGAACATATGCCGTTTTCCTTATAAGGGGAGGCCTAGCCATTGAGGGGAAGGTCACTCTTCTGAGGCGCAGGAGAGCAGGTGCCAGTCCCTCTTCTCTACCGACTGGCCAAGAGCCTTGGGTGAGCGAATCCATCTGACTGAGCCTCAGTTTCTTCAACTGCTAAGTGACAGTGCTGGACTGGAGAAGAACTATAGTTCTATTTAGTCCTAAAATAATTATGATTACAGTACCATAGCTAAGTAACAGACATTGTGCCATCTTTCAATATCAGTGGGGTTACCAGTTCACAGCATACGGAATTTCTTTAATCCTGTCCTGTTTGTACAGAACAATAGCCTCGTGTGTGTGTGCGTGAAAGCTGATTTTTTATTTTTGTTGAAGCATAGTTGATATACAATCTTATATTGGTTTCAAATATACAACATAGTGATTTGAGTCACCCACATTATTAAATCCTCACCCCGACTAGTGCAGTTACTATCTGTCAGCGTAGGAAATGTTACAGAATCATCGGCTACGTTCTCCAGGCTGCACTGCTATCCCCATGACCAACTTATATTATGATAGAGAACTTTTGTGCCCTTTAGTCCCCCTGCCATCCACACCCCACCCCATGGCAGCCACCGGTCATTTCTCAGTGCCTGCGAGTCTCCTGGTGTTCTGTTCATTCGTTTTGTTTTTAGATATCACAACTAAGTAAAATCATATGCTATTGGTCTTTCTCCACATGACTTATTTCACTGAGCATAATACCTTCCAAATCCAACCACGGTGAGGCAAATGGCAGGATTTCTTTCTTTTTTATGAACAGCCTGTCATTTAAAAAGAAAATCTTCACAAAATATTTCTCTTACTTGTTGTTCAAATTTGGTTCCAAAATGGACCAAAAGACGTTTACTAAAAAGCAATAAATCTCCTTCTCAAATATATAAACAAATGTATGGAGTACCCTCTATTTATTTTATAAATTAATATTTTAACATAACATGGATGAAATGCAAGTTTGAAGAATTCTATATTTGAGAACTCAATTCTACTTGTTTAACTTGGTACTTTTGAAAAATCTCCCTGTAATCCAAGTGCTAGGAAATAACGCTATTCTGTAAACTTTGTGAGAAGAAATGAAGTTATTAGAGATTATTAACAAAAATCATAACAAGCTCAGTCTGTTCTTCCTTTTGGTCTTCTTTTCAATGAAACCTTTCATGGCTCCTCGGGTGGGAGGGGAGAGAAGAAGGCCAGGCCCAGGGAGCTCCTTCTACAGTCTGACATGCACTTTTCTGAAATAATAAATGCAAGTGAGAACTTTCTCTGAGTGGCATAAAAGAGTTAGTTAATTGGTACTGGTCTTTCTTGGTATAGTTGCTACTCTATTTTTTTTCACTTTTATTGAGAAATAATTGACCTACCTTTGAAAGTCTGAGTCATACACCATGACGGTGTGTTCTATGCCCGCCGTGGCGTGATCCCCACAGTAGGCTCAGCTAACACCCGTCTTCTCATTTACACACAATAAGAAAAGAAAGAAGAAAAGAATAAAGGAAAAAAATGTTTTCCTTGTGATGAGAAAGCTCTTGGGATTTACTCTAACAACTTGTATATCACACAACAGCATTTGCTATACTCATCACACTGTACATTACATCCCTAGTATTTTTTATCTTACAACTTCTTATAGTTGGAAGTTTGTAGCTTTTCACCATGTTTCTCCAACCGCCCCTCTACCCACACCCTCATCTGATCTCTTCTTCTATGAGTTTGTTTTTAGATTCCATACATAAAGGAGATCATACAGTATTCATCTCTTTCTGACTTATTTAATTCAGCATAAAGCCTTTGAGGTCCATCCATGGTGCTGCAAATGATAGTTCCTTGTTTTTTCATGGCTGAATAATATTCCACTGTGTATGCAAGTACCACAGCTTCTATCTTCAGTGACCTGCCAGGGGGCCCTTAGATTGCTTCCTCTGGTGTCCAATTCTTCCACCCATGTGGTCGAGCCTATGTTCAAAACCTCAGTGGAGCTCTTCAGTTACCACCGTTTTCAGTGTCAGATTTCCCTTTTTGTTTTTGTCATTGTTTGCCTGTGAAAGTCCTCATTTTGTCCATGCACTGTTTTCCACATTTGTTTAGTAGTCTTTCTGTTTTCTAACAGCTCACTAAAGTTCCTTAAGAGGGTTATGATGAATCCTTTGTCCAGACATCTGTGTTTAGTTAACATCAGTATCCAGGGCTTTATTAGTTTCCTTTGGCGGTGGTATATTTGCCTAGTTTTCACAATCTGATTCTTTATGTTACTCTCTGCACGTCTGCATGATGGAGCCTCTTCCAGACCCCATTCTGCAGAGACAGTTTCTCACCTGGCAGCTCCGTTTCAGTTGCTGGGTGTGTCTGCTTTAGGTAGGCAGGCTCTGCTTTTATGGTCTTTCTTTGGTGTGAGCAGTTAGGATGGGGATGAGGGGGTTTGCCACTGGCTGGGAATAGCTGGATAGGACTGCAGGCTGGGTTTCTTCCCCAAGTAAGTCTATAGGATGGGCTCGCTGGTGCCTGGATTCTCTAGCCAGGCTTTCAAGATGCTCAGCACTGGGTACTATATTCAGTATCATACTGGTTATGAATTAGCTCCCCTGCCTGACAGGCAGCAGGCCAGGACCCAGAGCTTGCATAGCTCACTGCCTGGGGGACAGAATTAGGCCTGAATGTGCTCTGAATTCCCTGGTCTGCTGAAGCCACAGGCTGTGCCCAGATGCTGCTCTATACGGGGCTGTCAAAAGGACTGCACAGCTCCCCCTGTGCTCTGGTAGGTGACCTGCTCAGACAGGCTGAAGGCTGTGTTTAGCAGTGAATGAGGCTATGAATTTGATTCCCTGCCCAGGTACAGCAGGAGAACCAGCTTAAAACCAGCAAAGTTCTTTGTTGTCTTAACTCAACCTAACATACCCCTCAAACTCCCTGACCCAACAGGCCTCAGGCTTTGTTCTGGCCATGATCAACTCCGCCTGCCCACTGCTGGGATGCCCAGTATAATGCCCTCTAGGTCTTCCCGTATTGTTGCAAATAGCAAGATTTCATTCTTTTTAATGATTGAGTCATAGTCCATTGTAAATATATAACACTTCTTTATCTGTCAGTGGACACTTAGGTTGTTTCCATATCTTGGCTATTGTAAATAATGCTGCAATTAACATAGGGGTGCATAAAACTCTTTGAATTGCTGTTTTCATTGTCTTTGGATAAATATGCTCTAGAAGTGGAATTACTGAATTATATGGTAGTTCTATTTTTAATGTTTTGAGGAAACTACGTAGGCAGCTACTTTAGGGCTGGTGACCCAGAAAGACTTTTCTGAGGAGGTGACATTTAAGCTGAGATTTGCATGTCAAGGAGAAAATAAGCATAAGAAGACAAAGGGGGGAGCAGCTGTGGCCGTAGGTGGAGGTGGATCACCGGGTGTGCAGGGGTTCCAGGACCAGAACATAGACTGTCATGATTATCTCACACTGAAGAGAGGAAGAATGGCAGGAAATGAGATGGAAGAGGTCAAAGGAGGAACCAGTCACATCAGGGGCTTTTCAGCAGCCACGCAATTTGGATTTATCCTCAGTGGTGCGGGGAGATATTGGAGTATTTTGAGTAAGAGAACGGCATAATCTGGGTTTTTTAAAAATTGTATTCCTCCAGCTGTTCTTCAGGAAAATGAACTGTAGGAGAGGGAAGCAGATGAAATCTGTATTCATAAGAATTATGTGTGGATATATATACATATATGTGTAAATACACAGATGATAAGCATCTTGACTTTAAGGCTTTTAATTTTAAAGCATGTCTTCATCATAATGATAATCCTGAAATTATCACCTTGTAGAAAAGCAAAAAATTAGAGTATATACTTTAAAAGTCTCCCATTCAATGAAAAGCTGTTGAAAATAAAATAGGAGATGCTTTACAAATATTTTAGCAAACAAGAATATATTTACAATAATGTAGAATTTAATGTGCTCTTTTAAATAACATGTTTTGACTTTTTTGACAAAAGCTTTTCACAGGCCATAGGATGCATGTTTTAAAGTAATTTTCTGAAGCGACCACACAAATTCTAGCAAGCGAACAACACACTTGTGATGTAGGCTGATTTGTTCGCAGTTTCTGAATGCTAACAGCATGCTTCATGCTAGAAGGAAGCATATTAAGGACAAAAGCATCAATTTGTCATAAGGTTTTTATTTGTTTTACTCATTTTGGAAAGTTCTGAGATGCAGAGTACCACTTATAAGTCTCTGATTGCAAAAGGTCATTTTCATCCTATTGTTAGCACTTTAGAGTTGTACATAAAACAAATTTCTTGCTGTATGTTCTTCCTGCTTCATACAGTGAAGATCTGCAAATGTCCTTTTGTTAAACCACAGTCTTGAATGAATAATTTTTAAATCAGTGGATGTTTAGAAAAGTGTTCTTAATCTCAATTACATGTAAGCAGTTTTTAGAATAATTTAATATCTGGATACATGGGCACTTGCTGTGAATTACCCAATTAATGTAGAATATAGGTATAATAATCCTGCATTCTCAATACAGGCAGAGCTAGCACATGAGGTTATGTTCCCAGCAGAATACATTTCTGAATTCCCTTATAATAGCAATTCCATATGTAACATTAAACATTACACTTCTCTTGTGTTTAGCAATTCTTATGAAAGCAGCTACTTTTCACATAAAATGTAGCTGTTCCACAAAGCACACACAGGCCTACACTGTCTTCATGTTAAATAGAATATTCCTTTCATATCACCTATTACTTTTATAAACTTTGTTTTACAGAATAGAAAAGGTTATTAATCTTTGCTCCTGTGTTTTTTAATCAAAATTATACCCTACCTTTACAGACAATAGTTTTGAGTAAAACACATTATTATAACATTCATCATCAATAGGAAACTGAAAAATCATAGACCATGCAGAAATGAAGTGAAATTGCTTTACCTCTATGTTAGTATTTAGGGTCTTGTGAAACTTTGAGGAAAACTGTTGCCATTTATGTAAAAATTAATTTCTAAATATTTTATATGTTTTCTCTAGTAATGTATATTTCTATAGCTCTTTTGAAAACTTGTATTTCATAGTGAAAAGCAGTTGGAATGGATTTAGGAAAAAAATAAATGGATATTTAAGTCTATTTCTCTGTAATATTTTTTAGTCTAATTAGATAACCATGGAACTCTGTCATTTTTTTTGAAACAGAAAGTTAAGCACATATTTTAATCTTCCTAGTGCCTAAGTTTTTATGCTTACATATTGGTAAAGTTTTATTAATTTATAAAAATATTTATTGAGCTATTAACATACATAAGGCAATTTGGAAGATACCCTGATAGGAGAAATGAGTCAACACAAATTCTGCTCTTTAAGAGGTTATCATCTCAGAGAAGATACACATCCACAATAAAAATATGAAAGAAATATGTTCCTTAGGAGCAGGCCTAATAAAGCATTATTGGAATGGAGAAATGGGAAAGATTATTTTCTGAGGCATGAGGAAATTTCTCAAAGTAAGTGGCATTGAGATATAAGATTTAATAGAATTAAATTCCTGGTCATATAGAGAAAGACTTTTCTGGCATGAGGTAAAGAGTGTGTATCAGGTTTCTGTTGCTGTTCTAAGAAATTCCTGCTAATTTGCAGCTTACAGCGGCACACATTACCTCACGGTTCTGTATGCCAGAAATCTGGGAACAGCTCAGCAGAGCTTCAGGTCTCACGAGCTTACAAGCACGGGTTTGGGCAGGACTGCAGTCTCTGCTGAGATTCAGCTGGGGAAGGATCCACTTCTGTTGGCAGAATTCAGTTCCTTGTAGTGGAAAGCCTGGGTCCTTCATGTTTTGTTGGCACTCGGCCCAGACAGGCCACCCTCTGCTCCTTGCCGTATGGGCCACCCAGCACGGCCCCCACAGTATGCCGCGTAAGTGTTTAAGGCCAGTCAGGGGAATATAGACTCTAGCAAATGGCCACACAATCTTCTCTATGTAATCATGGACCTCTTGTCCCATTTTCTGCGTTCTGTCTGTTAGAGTAAATCACAGGTCTTGCTCATGCTCATGGGGACAGTACCATGTGAGGCTGGAAACACCAGGACGTGGGGGTGTGGGGAAGTCACTCTAGAGCTTGTCCTCTGCCAATGTAGAAGGTGAAAGTTTTGATTTAGCTGTTAAGTGTGACATGTGACAATCAGTACTGTTAGGTTGGGAAGGAAGGTTGGATTGAGATCATGGAGGGAGTTGAAAATGCCCTACTCTGGAGTTGGACATTATGTACAAGAGGAAACCATTGTAATGCTTTTGAATAGGGGAGGAAATTTAATAGAGATGAGCTTCAGAAAGTTTAACTGGGAAATGGCTTCTAAAATGGATACGGAGAGAAAACAATTGGTTTAGGGGAAGAGTGAATCATTTATTGACTTGTTGAAAGAATGAAATAAATAATGAGTATTGTAGAAAATATGACCACAGATTCAGAATTTAAAATAAAACTCTTGTCTATTAAAATGCATTACAGAAAGAAAGGATGATCAATCACTCAACAGTTCCTTAATGAATCTAAATTACAGGCTTCCCTTTACACCTGAGTACAAGGTAGGATGCTCTTTGGAAATGCCTCTGTAAGGAGAGGTGCAGGTATGAGACACTCAGGCGGAAGGTGAGCCATCCAGATGCTCAACAAGACAAGGGAAGATGGACTTGGTGCACATAAACTGTTGTCTCCAAAAGGCTATCCATTTAAAGAGTGGCAGTTTGTCTACTGCTCTGGTATCAGGTATGCATTATTGTATAGAGGTTTTTAACTCTTATTCTCTAATTCTTGAAAAATAGCACTATCAGCTTAAGAAAAAGCTGATTCTCATCAACATCATATGAGGGAAACAGGTATCAGGATAAAGACAGATGGAAATGAACAGAATTTGACAGAGCAGGGACATCAGAGGAAGATAAAGAGAACTGATGTTTTGAAACGAGGTGATTAGGAGACAAGTGATAACTAGAATAAGGGATGTTGGAAAAGGGGTAGGTTTTAAGGCTGAGAGAAAAGATACTTTGTACATGTTGAATTTAAATGATTTTCAGAACAGTTATGCAGATGTGCCATGCACACTTAGAGTGTCTGGAGTGGCCGTGTAGACACCTGGGAGTCCCAGGCAGTAGGTGAAGGTGGCAATTGAGCGGATGAGATTGGTGACATTGCCAAGGGTGTGAACGTGGTGAAAGGAGAGATGAGGTCAAAAGCAAAAGTTCATGAAACATCTGTGTATCAAAAATGAATAAGGAAGCAGAACTGGAAGAACTTGAGGGAGAAGAAACAAAGAAGATGGTCATAAAGGTGATTTAAAAGGCAAACAATACAGAACTAGTGGTGCCCAAGCTGGAACGGTGACCCCAAAGGAAAGGATGTTCTCAGCAGGAGTTGCAAACTCAAACTGATTGAAAAGACAGGCAAATACCAGTGCGGTAAGCCAAGGGCAAAGTGACAGCGGGGAGTGAGATGGAGGTGCAGGGAAATGTGTGTCCCATGGGCAGTCACTGGCTTTAAAACAATGTCCATATTGGAAAAAATCTTTAATCTTAATTTTGTCTACAGGATGGCAGTCTGTGATCTCTGGTCTAGTGTAAAAACTGATTCAGAGAGAATCATGCTGAAGTTGAAGAACACCATCAATTTTGGAAATCAAGGTCATTGGTGGCCTTAGAGTTGTCTCATTAAGTGGTTACTGCAGAAACCAAAGTGTACGATTTAAGGGAAAAGTAGGTGATCAGAAAACAAGAGCTTTGTCCTATTTTATTAGCATTGAAGACTGGGAAACTGCCTCAGTAGTTGGGAAGGAAGCTGGGGGAAGGTCATAGCTGGTCACTGACCGCAGGAGAAGGCCAGCGCTATTTACTGAGTGTCCCAGTGAGACAGAACGAGGAGCCGCAGGAGGCCAGGATGACGGTCGGAACCGTGTGTGGATGCTTGAACAGAGAATCGGCAGCAGTGTCCGAGGATTAGAAGTCCAGCCAAACCTAGTGTGTGGCGTCTTGCTGGGGTTCAGAGCACTTCGAGCATCCATCCATCCCACTTGACCAGTCTCCCAGGGGTTTCAGATATCACCCACATTTTCAGAGTAACTCACCTTGGGAGATGATGGGAAGTTGCTAAATGGACAATAGTTCGATCCAGGCTTTGAGTGCTGGCAACTCGGCGTTTATTCTGTCATGCACGGCTGTGAATGGAGTGACAGCGGCCATGGTGAAGGAGTCGCCTTCCAGAGACGAAGGGGATGCTTGCTAGCAGCAGGCCTAACGGGGCAGAGGGGTGGGGGCAAACTCAGGGTCCACGGTCAGGGGTTAGCTTTTGAGACAGAAAGTGGCACTTCTTTCTTCAGCTCCAGAGGGAGAGTGAGGTAAACATACACTTGGCGTGGAGCAGAGACACTGAACAAACTCCTGCAGGAGCTCTGGTCCCTTCATCATCAGGACAGTCACGTAACCTGCTGGGAAGTGCAGGGCCCAGGTGAGGTTTTCGATCTTATACTGACAAAAAACTTGTGGTTTCCGTACCAGTGAACGGTGACTCCTGCTTCACAATTTGCCCAGCTGGTTTCATGCTCTTAGCTTGAATTCTGTTATTCAACAAAGATTTGTGAGGGTCCTACAACAGGCCATATGGCAGAGATTTTTGTTTTTTTTTAACTTTGTTGTTTATTTTTATGACTAAAAAAGTAATATTTGCTCTTTGCAAAATCCTACAGAAAAGAAAAATGAATCAAACACAGTCGCTTGGCAGGAATTTCTTGAGCTGGACCGTTGGCCATCAGACCCAGGGTCGCGGCCGAGTAGGCATGGCGTTTGCCCTATAAACCTGGTGATAGAGTGGAAGGAATTGTATTCTCCCCAATGTTTCCCTCTCACCCTTCCCCTCAGGTAGACGATCATTTTGTGTGTATTCTCCCTATTGTTTTTCAGATGAGTGCGGTTTGGGTCTTTTCATCCCATCCTGACAGCACTCGTCTCATCTCCGCTGGGTAGCGATCAGGGCTTCACACTGTATTCAGAGGCAGATGTTGGTGCTTTAGACGAGGTGACCCTAAAAAGGGGCCTGGAGCTGAGATAGACTGTGAAGCTCATGTGTCTTTACAATCTCTCTCTCAAGTCTTCAAAGCCGTATGATCAGAAAGGTCCATTTACCTGAAGTAAAATGCATTCATTCATTCCATCAGATTTGGAGTGTCTACTCTGAGCAAGATGATGTTCTAAACACTGTGTACACGCCAGAGCAGATCTCCATGAAAACTAACTTTTCAGGAACAAACAAAACCTGAAAAGAAGAGCTAGCAACAAAGACTACCGGGGTTCACAGGATGTCCTAGTTAAAAAAGGAAAATGAAAATTCAGAAAGGGAAAAGGAGAGGAAATTTCAGCAGATTCCAAGGGTGGGCAGGCAGATCCCTTGACTCCTTCTGGCTGCAGCCACATACTGACTCCTTAGTTTTGTTTTTCTCCTAATGGGGCCGGTACACAAGCATTTATACCACCTGTCACCTGTCTTGGGGGGTAAAAAAAGGGATTCGTACTTTGGTGTTCATAAAAAATAAAAGGACACAGGATGAGAGAGTTTTAGAAATTTCTCTATTTTTGGCGATTGTGATTCTTCTACCTTCATTCCCATCTGAACTTCCAGTGTTTTTAAAATCCTATCTACAGGAAATTGTTCAGAGAATGTGACATTGGTGATTTTGCATCCTCTGCTACAGAGGAAAGTAAGAAACGACTGTACTGTCTGTCACTGTAATTTATGACATGGCAGTAACAGTATCTTACAGGTACACAATAGAATCCCACTATGCAGTGTCAGATAGAGTGTACATAATTCTGTTGGTATTTCTATCTCTAATACTCAAAAAGTTAATGCTCCTGAATCCTCCACTTTTTTTACTTCCTAGAAATGTCATGTATAATCCAACATAAAATGGAGACAGTCTGTGTACTTTTCACCCAATATGTTACTAGGGGAAAGATGTTCCAAGGTCATCAAAGTTAAGTGTTTAAACATTCAGTGCACAGCAGCTCGACAAACATTTGTTGAATGCCCGTTATTATGGCTACACTTCAGAGGGGTCTGGTTCGCACTGTAAGAAGGGGACTAAATACCAAAAGGGGAATGGATGACCCCTTGGCCAGGCAGGGCTGGTGGGTGGGGAACAACTTTTTTGCAGAGAGCTCACAGATCTCTTTGCTCTTCATCAGCCTTGTGAAGGAAAAATAAGAGTAAAAAAACTAATACAAAGGAAAATATGATTTGGAAAATTTTACGTATCAGGCTCACATTGTCATGACACTGTAAACACAGTGAAGCACTCTGCCTTGTTCACTTCCCATGGAGCACCTCCTAGGGGGTGGAGAGATGTGTGCATGTGTGTGCGTGTGTGTGCGTGTGTGTGCGTGTGTGTGTGTGCGCACGCGTGTGTGTGTGTGCGCGTGTGTGTGTTCCCATGGGGCCAGTTCCATGCAAGTGAACAGAATATGCAAAGTTTCTGAGACATGCAAGGTCCACTTGAGAAACCCCCAGTGGTTTACAACCTCATGTTATTTTAGAATTTGGACGTTGGGTATGGTGGGCTTTACATAAGCATGCGTGCCTGAAGAATGAGTGCACAAGCAGGGAAAATAAACTTTGCTGCCTACATGCAGCCTCACTCGCTCCACGTGGACGGGCTGCTGGGGAAACACGGATCCCTGAGTGTTGCGGTTTTCAGATTTATATCAGCCCTCTGAGGTTTCACCCTGACTATGCAGTAGGGGCTAATAGGGAGGACTCTGGAGTCAGATGACTCTTGTTCTGACCCGGACTCTACCACTTACTAGCTGCGTGACATTTAGAAAGTCACTTGACCTCTCGGAGCCTCAGACTACTGATCTGCGAATCAGGGAAAATAGTGCATATCTTAAAAGATGACTGTATTAAATGCATCAGTATATGTAAACAGCTTAGGACAGTGCCTGACATGCCTCCTCTGTAAATGTTATTTTTTATTATCATTACATATTAAGTGTATAGCAAAAATATGAAAAGAGAAAATAAAAAGCAAACTGCCTGACTGGAAGGACTGCATGTCCCGATTATCTCTTATACTGGTCAAAGGGTCTATTCTTAGAGAAAAAAAATTAATTCAACAAGGTCCTCCTTAGTAAAACCGAACGAATGGCAACCTAATGGAGATATTTTGCTTTAACTCACAAAGCCAAGTTAAAGCAAGTCCAATTTAAAATAAGTAAAATGGGCCCCTTTTTAAAAAGAATGCCATGCCTTAAACCCAGGGGCCCAATTCTGCTTGAGAACTGTTTTAAAATACCCATTTTAAAAAGTTTCATATTTTATTATTTATCCCCTTGGAGCTCCCAACTTTCAAATAAAAGTGAATGTATTTCTTTTAAATAAGAGGAGGTCTGTGCTGTGCACACATCTAGGTTCTGATCTTACCAAGGGAATTTTTTTTCAAAGCAGCGTTCATGTCCAGCCAGTGCCAAATGGAACTTAAAGCTCAAAGGGTTTGACTAAATTTAGAAACCACAGTGTTCAAGTGGTTCTAAATTTGACAAAGCAAACTAGAAGCAAGCCAAAATTATATATAAAATGGTCTTTTCTATTATGACAACAGATAGGACAAGATGTTATTATCCTAAATTTAGGAAAATCAGACCAACAACTAAATATGAGTGAATTAAGGTTGAAATATAAAACAAATGTGTTGATATCCCAGAACAAAGAGTTATCCTTGTGAATATTCTCCATGGGTTTTTCTAGTAAGTTATGAGGTAGAAAATAGTGAAAATACTGACCAAATTAACAGGAGAAAAAGGAAACTATTCCTATCAGGTCTCCATGACAATGTTTCTATTCTGAGTTTAGGTTTGTCCAGAGCCGCTTATGTTTGACAAACTTCATAGAATAAACATGGAACTGTCCCTCTGCCTCCCTGAGTGAGGTCTACGTAGATCATATGCAACATTCCCCAGTGACATGTTATCAAAACTGATTTAGTCATTTGCTTTTCCCGTATTTTAGAATTCTGTTTTCAATTTTCGATTCTTGAAAGAAATCATTGCATTTCATTCCCAGAACACACCGTTGCCTCATTCATAATGCAGCCGTCCAGGACACTGATGAAAATCACCAATTTTCTTTCCCAGGGCAGACATTTCAGGCTAAATCAGGAGAGGTCAGATTAACTGCTAATACCAGTGATGCACGTATACTGATCGTGATATAATTATCTTTAAGAAACAGGACCACCTAAATGCAAATAATATAATTTTCAATTTTATGGCCAAGGAAAATATAGGATGTGGCATCCATTAAGTTTTTCTAACAGTGAAATGATGGTGCTTTAAAATATAGTAGGACTGGATTTTGCTAATGGGAAAGGGGCCAAAGCCAGTTAATTCAGAGTCAAGTCAAAGGTGAAAGTAATGTATTTTCTGAGAGGAAGAAAGTGACCATTTCTTAAAGCCACTTTATGGTCTGAATCAATCTTTAAAAGAACTCCGCTCACTTCACTGCGCATTCCTTAAACCTTACACTAGTGTAGGTGCGACTATCTAATATCCCTGAGATACTCTGTTGAAGTTAGAGCTTTGTCTGTTCAGAACTGCTATGATCTGGCATGGCCCTTTTCAAAATTACATTATTTCTGATGAGTACAGTTTCTTGTTTTTATAACATGCCTACTAAAACTGATGTAAAATGAAGATTTGGGATTAAGAAAGTATGTTGAATTCTTTTTATCACAAACATAATTCATTTTCATTACATTCTTTGAATATGCAGATAAGTGAAATAATGACAGTAGTTCAGAGGCAACTAACATTGATAATTCGGGAGGTATAATTTTAGTCATGTTTATAATTTGGTTTTTATTGAATCCAATCAAGAGAAGGAAACTACACAGTGATCTGAGCAAGAAATGTTTGATATGAAGGTTTTTCTTTTTGGTATTATTAATGTACAATTACATGTGCAACATTATGGTTACTAAACTCCCCACTTCATCAAGTCCCCACCACACACCCCATTGTAGTCACTGTCCATCAGCGTAGTAAGATGCTATAGAATCACTACTTGTCTTCTCTGTGTTATACTGCCTTCCCCTTATCCCCCCACCCCACCCCCACCCCCACTACATTATGTGTGCTCATTGTAACAGCCCTTTTCCCCCTTATCCCTCCCTTCCCACCCATCTTCCCCAGTCCCTTTCCCTTTGCTAACTGTTAGTCCACTCTTGGGTTCTGTGAGTCTGCTGCTGTTTTGTTCCTTCAGTTTTTTCTTTGTTCTTATACTCTACAGATGAGTGAAATCATCCCCTTACTTTCAGTCTGTGTATGTCTTTGGGTTTGCAGTGAGTCTATTGTAGGCAGCATATAGATGGGTCTTGTTGTTTTGTATCCATTCATTGACTCTACGTCTTTTGATTGGTACATTCAGACCATTTACATTTAGGGTGATTATCGATAAGTATGTACTTACTGCCATTGCAGGCTTTAGATTTGTGGTTACCAAAGGTTCAAGGGTAATTCCCTTACTATTTAACAGTCTAATTTAACTCACTTCGTATGCTATTACAAACACAACCTGAAGATTCTTTTTTTCTTTTTTCCTCATTTTTATTCCTCCTCCATTCTTTGTATGTTATGAATCATATTCTGAACTCTTTGTCTATCCCTTGGGTGACATCTGTTTAGTCTTAAGTATACTTCCATTTATAGGAGTCCCTCCAAAATGCACTGTAGAGGTCGTTTGTGGGAGGTAAATTCTCTCAGTTTTTGCTTATCTGAAAATTGTTGAATCCCTCCTTCAAATTTAAATGATAACCTTGCTGGGTAGAGTATTCTTGGTTCAAGGCCCTTCTGCTTCATTGCATTAAATATATCATGCCACTCCCTTCTGGCCTGTAAGGTTTCTGTTGAGAAATCTGATGAGAGCCTGATGGGTTTTCCTTTGTATATGATCTTTTTTCTCTCTCTAGCTGCTTTTAAAAGTCTGTCTTTATTCTTGATCTTTGTCATTTTAATTATTATATGTCTTGATGTTGTCTTCCTTGGGTCCCTTGTGTTGGGAGATCTGTGCATCTCCATGGCTTGAGAGACTATCTCCTTCCCCAGATTGGGCAAGTTTTCAGCAATTACTTCCTCAGTGACACTTTCTATCCTTTTTTCTCTCTCTTCTTCTGGTACCCCTATAATGCAGATATTTTTCCATTTGGATTGGTCACACAGTTTTCCCAATATTCTTTCATTCTTAGAGATTCTTTTTTCTCTCTGTGCCTCAGCTTCTTTGTATTCCTCTCCTCTAATTTCTATTCTATTTACCATCTCTTCTACTACATCTAATCTGCTTTTAAATCCCTCCATTGTATGTTTCATTTCAGATATGGAATTTCTTAATGACTGAATCTCCAACTTAAATTTGTTCCTGAGTTTCTTGAGTACTTTTCTGTACCTCCATTAGCATGTTTATGATTTTTATTTTGAACTCTCTTTCAGGAAGATTGGTGAGTTGAGTTTCATTTGGTCCTTTTCTGGGGTTTGTGAGATTTTGGTTTGAACCATGTTCTCTTGATGTTTCATATTTCTGTGTGGTGCCCTCTATTGCCCAGAAGCTCCAGTCTCTGGAGCTGCTCAGCCCCTAGAGTGAGGTTGGGGGTTGTAGGGGAGCAGAGATGATGCCTCGGGGGGAGGAAAGATCTGTTCCCTGATTCCCATCTGCCCTGCCTGTCTCCTGTGTCAGAGCCAGTGGGCTGAGCACACACGTGTAAACCTCTGTGCTTGGCCTCTCTAGCTGTTGTAGGCTGTGTGTCACAGTGGGGGGCCTCGGAGATGAGCAGCCAGCCAGAGGGGTAGAGCACCTGAAGCTCCCCAAAGCTCCCAATCTGCTGGGCAGAGTGTGCCCAGACAACCTTGTCCCCCTATCCCTTCTCCCATGCAGCAAACTCTGTGCAAACCCTGCCTCTTCAGCAGCCCTCTCACTGCTGGGAAGCCATCAGACCACGTGCCTTTCCCTTGTCCCGGAGCGGCCGGATCCTGTCCTCCACAAACAGCTGGACTCTGTCTCTCAAGCACTCTGCCTATCCCAGCTCCCCATTCTCTAGAGCACCACACAGTGTAGGTTTCTGCTTCTTGAGCAGATCTCCAGGGCTAGGTGTTCAGCAGTCCCAGGATTCCACCCCCTCCCCGCTCCGTTTCTCTTCCTGCCCCCGGTGAGCTGGGGTGGGGGAAGGGCTCGGGTCCCACCGGATCAAGACTTTGGTATGTTACCCTGTTTTGTGAGGTGTGCTGTGTTCGTGAGGTCTGTATGCAGTCTGGTGCAGCCTTCTTTCCTGTTGCTGTTTTAGGGTTAGTTGTATTAACTATATTTTCGCACTATTTGTGGTTTGGGGAGGAGTTCTCTGTCTCACCTCTCATGCCACCATCTTGAATCTTTGTGAGCTAAAAACGATATGAAGGTTTTTAACTGTAACAGAGGATTAGAGTAAGTGAGATATTTGCTAATAGGCAGTTCAAGAGTCTAAAAAATGTAGGAAAAGTGGAAATAAGGAAAAGCCACTGCCCTGGGCTGAGATGGAGCCGGGACAAGTGAGCGCAGGACAAGCACAGGCACCAGCCCCACCCTAAGCGGGGAAGCGAGGGGGTCCTGCTCTATCCTCTCAGCACCCAGGGGCAGAAGCTGCCTTTGCTGAAGAACGAGGTTTGTTGAGCCGTCTTCCTTTCCCTTAGCTTTGCCTGCAGACTCTGTTATCCCATGATACAGCCTCTTCTTGAGGATTTCTGTATCTCTCTTGGCCATAGAACCTTAGTAAACTAACACAGGAAATAACTGAATGGAATTTCCAAGAGCTTAAGAATATGAATCTCTAATTTTCCCACACCTAAGGCAGTACCTCGCATTTTAACAGTTCTTGAATGTTTGTTGAATAAATAAGTGAAAATGCACACTAAAGAACTGACATAATGAAGTAAGACTCACACTCAAAAAATACATTATTGTGAAATTTTAGGACACTGGAAATGAAAAAATGATACTAAAAGTCTTCTAAGGATATAAGCTGGATCACATATGTTAGTTAGAACATAACATTTAGACTTCTAAAGGAAAATTAATTTCTATCTAGAATTCTATACTGCATTAAAAATAATCAGAGGAGAAAGATGAAAAAACCAAACTTCAGATATATTAGATCTCAAAATATGTACTTATACGCTCTTCCTTGGGAAGATATGCTTCACCAAAATAATGTAGTAAATAAAGAGGACGTAGACTCAAAGTAAAATGGTTCCACAATAGAGAGGGATGATAAGAATTCCTGGAAAAATAGTGAAGAGATCCCGCAACTGCAGTCACACTTTGGGCTCGAAAGCATGACTGAAGGGCAGCATGCACACCAAGGGCTCCAGAATGAATATCTCCAGGAAAAAAGGAAAAGGAACTAATACATTACCTGGTGTGACTGACCATAAACATACATAAACAAAACAGTTTTCATAGGTGTTTTAGTGTTTGGGATATAGCAATTCACACACACACACACACACACACACACACACACACAAGACAATTATTAACTCCAAGAAAAACAAAGAGTTGTTTAACTAAGGGTACAAATATTTATAGGCTACTGAGTTTAGAAGATAACAATTCTAATACAATTTAAAAAGAGAGGATGTGGGGAAACACTGAAATATAATTTAAATAAAATTTCATTGAGAAGGAGAGGTAGGCATTTGGTATCACACACAAAAGTACTAATTTTAATATTATACAATAGGAAGTCCTTGAAAGCAGTAATACTACACTCTTTAGTAAAAAATATTGAAGAGAAATATTTTTCCATTTCATTTTAATAAGATATATATATGTAATCTCTTTCTTCAGTTTTCTTATTACTAAATAGTATAAATTACTGCTCTGAATGATTTCCTATGTAACATTAAAGTTAACATTTTTGCAACGTGATTCCACATGCCTACCTCTTTTTTCTCCTTCCTCTCAGTAAAATTGTATCACAATTTTTATTGAAAGTAAACTTGTGTTTCCTTTTCTTTTTCTTTTTTTTTTCCTCTGAGGACCACTACTTTTTGTTGTAATCTTGAGTTGCTAACTGATTTTTTAAACTCTAATGCATGTTCATTTTTCCTAAGAATTGAAAAAACTATAAAGATTTAAAAAAAAACAATGAGGTTCAGAAGGAGGTTTTCTATGAGAAGGTAACACAAGCAGATACAAGGAAAAGTTGAGGTACTATTACTGGCCTCTAGGATTCCATCCCTCAGCTGAACTGCTTCAATAAGGTTTCTGTTGATTTCTCTGTCACCTCTCTCTCTCTTTAATCCCACCCTTCACAGAAATTCCAAAATCCCTCCTAATCATGGATCTGTCCATTCACTTCCATGCTCAAAAGCCCAGAACAACAGCTGACGGCCACATCAAATAGCTCTCTCTATGTGACCAACCAGACTAACCCCACCCAAACCACCCAAGTTTATTTCTTATGAATCAATGCCATAAATCTCCAGACTAGGTATAAATGATTATTTTTTCACTTGAAAATTAGACAATGCTTTCATGCTTCTATCAATTTCTAGGCCTGGAATGCTCTTGTTGTACTTTCCCTTTTCCAGCCCACCTGACTTTCCATTCTTCCATACACAAAATCCCTGTAGGTGCAGGAAAGCTCCCCAGTCACCTGAATTGACATGCTATTATTTTTCCTTCTGTGTTCTCATTGCGGGCTGAGCCTCCATTTAGGCACTTGGAACATTCTGTTTTGGATCCAGTACGTTCCTTCTGCCTAATTGACCCACATGAGAACACCCCGTTTTTCTCTTGAGAGATTCAGTGTCTGATTCAGAGTTGACCTGTGACGTTCATCACAGCGCATACACAGAGTAAGTACCCAAGAATCCTCTGCTGAATATTTGTAAATTGTTAACGCACACATGCCTGTTCTCTGTCAATCCTCCTCCTGAGTCGGACAGAGGCAGCGGCCACAATGTTCTGACTATAAAAGCTCTCCGTGCCGTTTGTTAGGAGAAATTCAAGACCTAGCAACTAATTGTTTAAGACTTCAAATTACTCATAAAATTAAGTTCTAAGAGAACTTATTTGTGAAAACTTCATTCAGAAACAGGAAAACCATAATTAGAATTTCCCAAATATATTAGAATGAAAAATTAATTACATTAAAAACATTCGAGGTCTCATTGGCATATTACTGCTAGCAGGCTTTTTATTAGCAAGATCATCTGCTAGATCTGTGGGGATACAAAACTGAGCAAAGCTTTCTCATTGTAAGCTGGGGACCTTTAGATTTTAATACTTGAAGTTTTTTTTTCCCTTAACTCTCACGCTGTTTTTTTAAGTTTGTTTTGTCTTTCTAACTCTATGAAACTTTCTGTGTAGTTCAGGAAGGATAGTGATCTACAAATAAGGTTTATTTCCTTATCTGCTCATTCTCTTTGTCCTCCAATTGCTCACAGTTGGCCAAATAAATGGGCTTTTAGGTTCGAATAAGCATATTTTTCACAACAGTCCACTTGGCCTCATAATGACAGACCCGTCATAGGAAGAGAGCAAGTGGCTTTTGCTGGGCGCTTCTGAAGCCCTTGTACACCAGGCTGTCACGCGACACGACAGCTGGGCCCAACGCGTGATGGGCCGTTTCCTGAAGCTCCATGTGCGAACCCAAGAAGCTCATTTTGTGGGAGGAAAGAATTTTCATTCCATTCATCTTTTAAAGTCTTCTAAAAACTTGAGGAAACAAAGCCAACTTTGACAGGTCAGTGTGGAAAGGAGAAATTAAATGTGCTGTGTTTCTTTTAAAAGTTAGGAGCTCTCGATTATACGTACGTTGCTCATTTTCTGAAATGATTTTTACTGTACTGCTAAGTGTAAATACGTGGGGACAAACCGTTCATAAATACCAGGCTGTGAGTTATTTGAGATGTAAAAACATTTGAATTATAGAAATTAAGAAATGAGTAACAAGTAAATAATCTCAATATAAGTTACTGATCAAACATTTCAAATATCTCTGCAGCCATTTTCCTATTTTATAAACATCTATACGGCACATCTGCTGATCCTTATTTTAATTCATAAAAAGACTACATCTAAATCAAACTCTAAGTGACAGAACCAGAACAAAAGAAAGCGCAGGAGAATAAACTGAATAAATTCCAAATATGACTTCTAAAGGCAGACAATATAAAAGCTGTAATCTTAGTTTAAGCCTTACACTCTTTAAACACAGTAATTATAGGGACATCTGCTGGGAACACAGCTTTGCTACTGGATAACATTAATGGCCCTGTAATATTTCCTGACACTCCCCCAAATATGCCCCCTTGCTAATAATTCATTCTCATTTCAGGACCGTTATTAGCTACTAATTCAAATAATCGAGACCAAGACAAGGAATGAATGACCTTGAACAAATACCCACTCAGTGTGCAGAATTCGTTTTGTGCTTTTCAAAGATGTGACTGCCTTCCTGAGACAATGAATAGCGCTCCCAAATCAAGCAGATGCAAACAAGGGGGAAACAGGGATGGCATAAACCTGAGGTTCCTTCTTGGTGTTTTACAATATTGATAAAAACCTATTCCTATAGTATGCTTCCTGTAAGGAAAATAAAAAGAAATGTGAAGTTCAAGCAAAAAGTCCTCTGAGTACTTAATAGAGAAAATTCAGCCACGAATAGTCAAGGATACATTCAAACAGTTAATTTCTTCTTTATTTCAACCAGTGAGAACATTTAAGAATCACATAAATTTAGAGCCAGAAAAAACATTCACTTCTCACAGCAAAATGGTGGGAGTTTAGTGGACGGCTCCTCAGGGGGCCCCCTTTGCAAAATATTTAAAACCCGGTCTGCCAAGTTAACACTCCCTCCTCCTCACCACCTCCTTGTTTCTTGAGAAATTTGAATTTTTAAAGAAATGTTGTACTCTTGGCCTTTTCTAATATGGAATGCATTAAGAGAAAACCCATAAATAAATGCTTACATGTGCTCATGAGAAAGAAAACAGACACCTCAAATTGATCTATTTGCCAACAAAGGAGAGAGGGAGCGGGCACAGCTGAAAAGCAAGCCAAAGGAAGTAAAAAATGATACGGACCCGCCGACGCCCTCCCTGTGTTTCTTGGGTGTACTGGGGAGCAGGTCCTGGCTTGGTGTAGCTCAGTTAAAAATGCAAGAAGAACAGAGACAAATGGATGGGACAGGAGCAATTCCTGTTGAGAAAAGCATGTTTGCATTTTTTCCACTGTCTGAAATTCCCAGCAGAGAAACCGAAATTGTGCACAGAGTTGATGTAAAATCCAAAACAAAGAACAAACTTTGGCCTCAGAAGATGAGACCCTAGAAAAAATTGCCACAACATTACAGAACGAGGAAAATACGCATATTCCTAAACAGGCTTTTGTATATTGTAAAGTTTCTGATGCTTCTTCTTTCTCCTCTTCTTCACACATTGTATTCTTCCTGTTGAATTTATTATAGGTAAAATTCATACTATGATCATTTTATCCAATGTTTAGAGAAAATATCTGAGAAGGTAATTATTTCTAATTGTGTCCTATTCCTCCCCTACCCAATGTACATTTTAGAAGTTTCCATTGTATGTTTTTTTCACATTCTGCATTGTTTTAGGGAAAACCCAAAATATTAATTGTGTGAGCAGTCCTTTGTATGCCCTCAGTTCAAGATTTTAATTTAAACTATTTCAGCTTAATTAGAAGTGGAATGGAATTCCTCCATACAGCCCTCACTTCACCATGTATATTTTCATTCCTTTTTTTCTCTCAAATTTTCATGCACAGGGATATTTTGCACAGCATTAGAGAAGCTTATGCTAGAACACATGTTGTGTCATAGAGAAAAATCCTCCTAAGATTTCAAAAAAAAGAAAACAAAATAGAAAAACAAAGAAACCCTACCTAATTGTAAAGAGCGAGAGGTGTCAGGAAACCGTGAGTGACAAGCTGAGAGAGAACCGAGACCTTTACTCCCCGAACGGGAAGCACAGAGAACGAAAGGCCCCTATCAATGCCGCTGGAGCCCAGGATGGTGCCTTACAGCTGTGAGGTCCCCCAGTACTGAGACAGTTCTCGACTCACTCTTTATATTAAGCACTGCACAGAAAAGAGTGGGAAAACAATTTTCGATTATATTTTGGACCCTATACTAGGGGCTTTTCTTAAAATAAGATTCCATATGAAGATGCGACAATGTAGCGTGACAAAACAAATACTTAATATAACCTGAGTTTCCTTTACTAACCTCCTGGTACATATTAATAGAGTCAGTGTCTAATATGTACATATGTACATTTATTTACAAAAAGTAGAATTCTCATCTTACTTTTCTCAGGGTTTCATCTTGATGTTTCTGGAGAGTCCTTGCCTGTCCTTGATTCCTGGCCACTGTCCTCCCACCCCCACCCCGGTTCTCCTTGGCCCTTAAATGTCCCTGGAAGGCAGGGTCTCCCCACTGCCACCAGCCTCTGTCCCCCATGAGAAGATCCAGTGTGCATTCCAAGCGCAGGGTGCCCTGCATGTTCCCCACGCTGCCCAGCACTGAGGCTCCCAAGAGGTCCAGGGTTCCTGTTGCTCTTCCTGCTCTAAAGCAACGGGGGAAAGTGCCCATCCTTCTCTCTGTGTCATTCACTCACCCACACAAGACTCATTAAGCCCCATCTTCTTGCAAAGCCCCACAGGGAGCTGTCTTCTCTTAGGACTTGGACACTCATCCGTTCCACAGCACAGAGAATACACCGCAAGCTGCTGTCTCCATGTTTCTTTCTCCACTGGCTCTATGCAAACATTTTCCCTGCATGCAAATGTCCCGTGTAATTATTACTACATGCTTATTGTGTCTTACTGCACAATTATTACTGCATCTCTTATTTGGCCCACAAGACAAACTGATGCTGTCAGTGTCCCCATTATCCCTGTTTTACAGATGAATAACTTCAGTTTAGCAAAGTGGAGGGACTTGGCCAAAACCATCCAGGTGGCCATGTAGTTGTTCACTGTCTTAAATAGTAGGGAAAAGGACATCCTACTCTCAACAGACAGTTCTAGAATTGTCTAGATTCCTAAAATGGGCACAACTTGGGGTATACTGTGATGTCTGCTACACATTTGCAATTATGGAAAGCAATGTAAAAGGTTGTGCTGATAAGAGGAACCCTCAGAGCAAGGTGTCAGTGTGATGGTGAGGCAGCTCCAGAGGCACTCAGGCATCCTAATTTTATTGAATCCAGGCTACTGTTGTCTCTGGGATTATATGCACTCTTGAGCATGGCTTCAGTCAAAGGAGCAGCTCTGCACTGCAGAGGAGGGTCTGTGAACCCACTGTAGCTCCTCACTGCAGAAGCAAATTTGGGGAATCACAAGCCTAATCCAAGAGCTTGATCCAGCAGTGGGGCAGCAAATGGCTGAAAGCCCAGCCCCTGGAGGCGGCTTGTGGCCACAAGCAACTTCCATGCACTTCCTCCTCTATAAAATGGGTCATGTAATGGTATCCACATCACAGCTTCGGTAGGAGCATCAAATAAGTTAGCATGTGTAAAATGTGTAGAGCAATATCTGGCTTATGGTAAAGGCTCTTTAAGTATTATTAAAATGAATGTATGGAAAAGACCACTTCTTATGAGAGAATGGGGAGTGGAAATGAGTTTCAGACCACAACTGTATTTTACTTTGGAACCTACTAAATCTCATACCAAACCCACATATTCTTGCTCTTTGATTTCCACTTGCTCTTGGAAAAATATGCATTTCCCTATATAAAGAAAAAGGTCCAGAATAGATAACTGGATATCAAATATCCAATTCTTGCAAGTAGCATTCTGGTGAGAGGAAGGTAAATTAATCAGACTTGTGGTGATTAAATCTCCTTGAAAATGCATTAAAAGAAAGAAGAAGACAACTGGGAAAAATGAACAAGGGCTTTGTAGAGACCCACTCTCAGCCAGATCCTAAACTTCACGTCCCAGGCTCGTGAAATGCCCGGACCTGCTTAAATAGGTGCTTTGTTGAGCTGCACAATTCCTTATCACTTTAGAGGCATTCAAACACACTTGTATATAATTTGCTTTTGCATGATTTTATTAAGAGAAGAAAGCTTAAGTGAGTTTCTCTCCTCATTTGCATGATAAAGTATTAGTATTAATTCAAAGGTCAATTCTAGTTGTGCATTTGCTTATTTTAGATGATATTTGCATGCCAAGTGTTTAATGTCCTTAGCGTGTTTTCTGAGAGAAGAATCAAATTTCTCCACCAAGTTACTCTGAACATGGCACTTGTTTGGAAATAATCTGAAGTTCATTCTGGTGATTTTAGGATGTTACTATTTTAGGAAATAAATGTATGCATTGGTCTATAGCCCACATTCCATTTTTTATGGAAAATTATATGCCGTAGGCCCTGAGGTTCATTTTTTTTTCTTAATAAGTAGTTGTAGAATGCAATGATGTCAGCTACATGGAAATAAAGACAAGGGGATGTCTTCCTTCCATTAAAAGTAAAATTTCTGGAAAGGTACTTAATCTTTTCTATTTCTTTTCTGTATTTATTTCTTTAAAATAACAATCTGTTTAAACTGAAATTGTTTAGATTAAATTATATCTGCTTATTTGCAGTTTTGCTATTTCCTTCTCCGAAACCTGAAAGTTTTTCTGCTAAAGGTCAGGTCCTAGGTTGCACTGCATACTTCTAGTTCTAGTTTTCCCACATTGTATTTCAGATATTCAGCCAAGCTCAAGTTAGATTTGTATTTTCTTTCCTTTTCTTAAAAAAAAAGTCCCACAACCTCTGTATGGTTATAGATCGTGTCTGTTTAGAAAATTTTGGTGAGACTAAAAAGATAAGCCATACTTTATGAACCTCATAATTTAGTCTACAAAACTCTCTTTAAATCATTGCCCTTTAAAAAAGTAAAGTAAAATAAAATGAACCAAAGCTAGGATGTGGATAAGTGAGCTTATTTAAATCAGGAAGGACTCTAAAGGTAACATGACTTCAAGCAGAATTGCCGTGTTGCATCACAGACCCCGTTGTCACTGAATATTCAACATGTGACCAACGTTCAGCATCACGTAAGGTAAAGAAAGGCTTGTATGGTCATTGCAGGAGATACGTATTTAGCAAATGAAGTGCAGGCCCATTTATTGATTATACTCTTCAAGTAAATGATCTGGAAATATTCAAATTTCCTTATATTAGCCCAAAGCCGGGCTGTTCTTTGATCTCACATCTTGAGCTATGCCCACATGAATTACACAATGCTTCTGAACACTGAAGTCTCACAAGGCTTATTCTCAAGTGTGATCTACGTGGATCTGAGAGACATCAGATTCCCATTTCTTATCCTGAACCTGAGGTTGCCAGAGAGGAACTGAGTGAGCTCACGACTGTTGGCAATAATGTGGACAATTGTGCACAGATCAAATGGGTCAGATGAAAGAATAACCAGTAGAAGGAAGTCTATGAAATCAGAAAGACATAGTCTGGGTTCCATCCCAGCTCTACCACTGTGGCTTTACGCATAAGATGGAGTATTAGGAGTTGTTGTCACTCTACGTCTAGAGTAAAATTTGTTACAAGGGACTCTATACCTAGAGTAAATCGGAAAGTATCTGCACAGAGAAGTCAAAGCCAAGTGAGGCTGGCTGAGCCTCCTGACTGGGCTTCAGAGCCCTCTGCCCTGATAACCATGCAGGAAATGAGAGTGAATGCAGGGGTCCCGTGCACAGGACCTAGTGAGCGAGTGGGGTTGACAGCAGGAGATGAGAAAGCAGTGTGCTGTGAAACAGAACCCAGTCAGGTTCTGATGAAGCCTGCAACAAGACAGATGGATATAAGTATCTTTGTAAGGAAAGTGTCTAAAAGTAATAGCGAGTTACAACTTCTGAAACAATGTAAGAATTCACACCTAATTAAAATGTTGGCTAGGAGAAAACTTATAAGCTGTTATTAATGCATAAATGAAAAGCAGTACATTTTATCATAGAATGAATTTTTTTTCCTGTGTGTTAGGGACAAGATATAGTCATCCCAGAGTTTTAAATTTTGCAAAAAATTACAAAATGTGTGTGCGTGTGGGTTTATTTTATTTTTCTAAAGTTATTTACTATTGTTCTAACGTTTCACTATTTGTGCCTATCTATATTTACATTAATAAGTATCTACTCAGTAGATACTATACCCAGAGCACAATATTAAGAGTTAGGGATGAAAAAAACATTAGTGCCAAATCTCGAGGAGCTAACAAGATATTTAGCAGAGACAGATCATAAACATATACAAATTTATACTATGATGTACTAGATACTCTAATAGATTTATAAGCAAAATGCTATAGGAACACAATGAGGAAATAATCCTGATCTGGCAAGAGGGGAAGGACTTTTAAAAAGTAAACAGAGAAGATCTTTGATGTGGACTTTGAGGAATGTAGACGATGCTATGCATCCTAGAATCATAAATTATTACTGCTGAAAAGATATTAGCAATGATTTAGTTCAGTTGCCTCGACTTGAAGAAAACATTGGGCGCTATTAAGTGGTTTGCTGGAAATCACCAAAAATAAAAGGCAAAGAGGAATAGGAACCCAGGGGTTTGGGGTCCAGGTGACTGGGCTTTTTGTTTCCTAGGGAACTGTCCAAATCTGGGTCCTTTACAAATCCCACCACTATGTCTAGTTCAGGCCACTTAACACAGGTTCATTATTGAACAGAAAAATACTTAAATTAAAATCTCTATGTAAAGGAGGCAGTGATTAAAGGAAAAAATCTTTGAGGATTATTTTTAGTCATTCTTTCAAGATAGTCCTATTTTGTACTAGCTAGGAAATATACTGTGTATGTAGGCACTACTTACTTTGGTACAAAAAAAGTATACAATTTACCTTCTTACTGAATGCCAGAAATCCTTAAATGACAAGTGTTACTTATTATTTAAAACATCCCTTGAAGCCCATGACCATCTGACTCCTGCTTGCTGAGGTCTGGCAACTTTGAATTGGGCCTTTTGCCATTTTGACAGATGGTAAGAAATATAAGTAGCCAAAATCCCGTATATGTGCACTGAGTGAAAGTTTTGGGTGTGATTCTCAGCTTCATCGCCCACGCGGCTTTCGATGCTGATGCACACGATCATAATTAAAGCCATGAGCATGGTAAAAATGGCTCCCCACTTGCTGGCTAGATATACATGTTCAAATTCTTCTGCTTCCTGTAGTTCTCTTTATGGGTAGCGCTATTAATTTTTAAAACTACAGAGAACTGTACTTCGAATATTTGTAGACCTCCATATATTGCAAGCATATGCTTTTGTTTGGATGTACCTTAACCCCAGAGCAGCCACGCAAGTTTGGCACTCAAATGTGGAATGCAGCCATGTAACACTCTCAGAAAGAATGAGCAGAACATTTATATCACTTGATTTAATATTTTTTCTCATTAGAAATAGATAATACTGCAAGCTTGAGTATTTGAAGTTTAAGATCCAGTTGACTACATTACTGACAAACTTGAGCATAAGGTTTTAACAAATTAACAAAATAGAGAAATGGCCCTTCACATTATTTTGGCCACTTGGTTATAATGAAATTAGTTTGGCCATATGGTGGCCAATTGGCAATTATTAACTGCTCATTAATTAGATGGTATAATACATAAACATAACCATGTACGGGTCAATTTGATTAAACTATAGAGACTGTGCTTCGTAATACCACCTACGCAGTGTTTTTAAAGAAACCAGTGATGGAGCTCAATTTCATCCTCAGTTCATTATAAATAATATGAATACAGTTAGTCTATGAATTAAATGCATATATGGTTTATTACTATCAGTGGATACATTTAATGCATGCTAATTGCATATAATGCATACTAATATAATTTTAATGCATGTTAAATGTATATTTGTGTTATGAAAATTGTCAAATTTTGCAAATGCTTCTTTCAGTTTCTTTTCTGTTTTTTTTCCTTTTCATTCATTAATGATAGATAATTTAATGTTTCAACAATTATTCTGACAGAGAACAAAAAAATATCTATTTTTACCCACTTAAATCTTACACATTGATTATGATTAAAGGTTAATGTTAATATTTGAAATGTTAGGGGATCTGATGGGAAATAAAATTTAGCGTCTTTTGTATTTTCTTATTAAACAGAACTGTATAGTTTTATGATGAAAAGTACTATAGAATCTTGTGGGATACTATGTGGCACACATTTAAACACATGACAAGAATCATTAATGCTCTTTGTTAAATTACACACACCAAAGAAAACACCATACTAATTGATCTTTCCCTTCAGGGAAATGAAGTAGAGAAGATGATTGGCATGGCTAATTCCTTGTCTTCCAAATCCAAGGGCAATAATAATCACTCAATTCCTCCATTCTTTTCCCCGATTGAAAAATAGTTTGTAGGGGAACATCAGGCACCTACTGTGGGATATAAATTGTATTTGCTGATCTTTCTTCCCACCCACCTGCACTTAAACTCACAGTGGCCCTCCTCAGTGTTGTTAATAAATGGGTCATGATGTAAGTTCTTTAGAACCCAATACAGGCATAGACCATCCAGATTTTTGTACAGAGCTCAGATCTCTGGAGGTACATACAAGCTCAGAGTCCCACTAGTTGGGAGGGGTATGGGAATAGAGAAAGACTGGTTTTTCAGTCTTTTAATTTCTGCCTCAGTAGCAGTCAAACTGGAAGGAAAACTGCAGAAGACGCTCTTACGTTTGCTGTCCAGCTAGGGTACCTTCCTGACCCCACCCTCCGCCTTGGGGTCCTCACACAGTGTGTGTTCGAGAGTCTCAGAGACCCACTGGGTTCTCTTTAGAGGAAGTAAATACTTTCTCCCAGGAGATATGCTTTATATATATATATATATATATATATACACACACACACATTTTATATACACAAAATGTCAATTTATAAGCATATATTCTCTGTAGTTCTGTCATTTGACTGCTTTGGTGGACACACAGAGGCTATAGACATACTGATACAATTTTGAATCTGATCCAGGAAACTTAGAATATTTTTCTTAATTTTGGGGCAGAGTTGATCATACATCCTTGTAGGAAAGTTAGAACATAATAGTAAAACAAAAGAAACATAAGAATTATCACACTAAACCACCATAATTTCATATTATTATGACAATATCTTGTAATAGTTTTCAAGCACATGCTCTTCTAGTTATTTTCCAGGCAAATAAAGGGAAGACCTTCCATCAGTTACTGGATAAAACAGAAGAGAAGAATACGGTTCATAGGAACATTTTCTATTTATTTCCAGATGCCCTCTTGGGTGCTAAACTTAATTATTTTTCTTACAGAGAAAAGGAGAAAAGGTCAGGGTTTTCAAGGGCCATGGTCTATATCAGCACAATTAAAAGCACAGCTATAGTGCCTGCATACAAAGTTTGCGTCTGTGTGACGTTGAGAAAACAGGATAAGAAGAGAAAATGGAGTATTAAATGATAGGCTTTTAAAAATCGTCCTATTATAGCTTATAACTCTCACATTCGCTAGCATTATGAAAATGCCACTCGATAATTTTACACTTTAATCAAAAAAATGTTAAGCTTAGAATAAAAATGTATTTCCTAGCTGATAAGCTGGGGTTCCCCCCCCTATTTCCCTATGCTTAGGAAAGCCTTAAATTGCTAACATTAATGTATAACATAGGATAGAGATTATTATGAACGTCCAAGTAGCGGATCTTTGTTGCAAAGTGCTTATGATGTTTCTACACTATATTGCCAGGAATATATATATTTAACACATATTTACTACGTTATACATACTTTATGTATGTATATATATATATATATATATATATATATGTATATAATTGTTTAAAGAAACCTACCAGCAGGCTCTCTGAGTTTTATCAGTACTTCCACTTGCCTACAGAGAGAAATGCCATGGAGAAGGACCGCGAGTCTTGACAGCACCATCCCCCCACCCCTGACATCTGCTCCTGCATCTTTATCCCTCGGCTACTCATGTTTGACCTGACCAGCCATCTTGTGTCTGATGTCTCAATAGAACCGTAGAAGGGCAACCACACTTTAAAATGAATAAGTGAATAAATCTAAGACTTATAACAAGGAAAATGCTAGTACATCCTATTCTATTCCCCCGAAGTTGAAATGAGTCCTTTTTCCTACTATCAGGCCTTATCTGATAATGAACATAATTCAGTGGAGGGCACTTCGATGTAGATTCCGCATGGCCTTGTTTATAACCCCGTGTCTGTGTTCAATCTTGTGTCAGGTCAGACAGTCCCCTCATCACAGTCTCGTATTTTCTGATTGGCTAGAGTCAGCGTCACGGGGAGGGTGGCTGATCCTCTGGTACTTTACGTCCTGCCAGGGTCCACGGAGGTCACCGATGGGTCGTAAACTCTAGATTTTGTGAATTTGGACCTTCAAAAATATTTACTTTCATTAGTTTGTGTTTCCATCCTTTTTTAATTTTCCTTGCTTAGCTTGAATGCCCCTGAGTACCAATATCACCCACCCCTCCCCTGCATTTTTTTTTCTTACTATGTCATTTTGGGTGGAATGTGTTTGTGTGAGTTAGATTCTGAACGTTCCCAACGTGATGAATGCTTTGCATTGTTTGTGGTTTCCTGAATTCTGTGCAAAAGTGTAACTCAGTTTGTTCTCTGAGCTTACTAGTTACTCACCACCCTGCCTAATGGGTCCATCATCCCAAACGTTTTATCACATAGCTATGTAGGAATAAACTTTTTATAGACAGCTAAGGTGCAGCTACACAAAGTAATTATCAATTCAGTTGATTCCATGCCTTCCAAATTTCTTATGTATCAAGAATATGTGTATTAATAGTTCCTTGCTGCTTGTAAATAGTTTGCCAAAAAAACCCATTTAGCACTATGGGTCCTGGGTGAATCTTCTTTCTTTTTTCATGGGCTCCTGTGTCCTGTGCCACATCGATCATGCCATAAGCAGCATTTCTTAAAGTTACCTTTAAACAGGTCCTGAGAGTTCAAAAATTTAGATTCAAGAAAAACCCCATGTCCTTGGTAGTGTGTTCCTAGTTAAGAGATGTCTTCAATTTCACATAAGGTTTTGGTGATATATCTGCAGATTTAAACTGGAAAGCTGCTTTCAAAATCACATTTAGGATTCGTGGAACTGTTCTGTCTCTTTCTCGTTTCCAGCTTGTACCTCTGCCCTGTCAGTCCCCCCAGTCATCCTGAGGGACGTGGAGGCACGGTGTCCCCTCTGATGATTCACCAGCTTACATGGGAAACATACATCATGATATCTGTATATGGACACATTTGGCACAAATATTTACATGGACATATAAAAATACCTTTATAACTTAACCTTCCTAAACACAATTTTAAAGTGTCAAAAATCATATTCCTGTAATACTGAACTGAAAGCAGAAATGGCTTCAAATATTAATATTTGTTTCCTGTCAGTGGGAAGAACCTATATGCTGGAGAATTAAAATGAGAAAGCATTCCCACCAGTACTTATTTTAGTCTTCTTTTAAAGGTAGCAGTGGGAGTGAAGAGTGTTCATAGAGGAAGAGGGAGTAATATGCAGAGCACAAAGCACGTAAGGAGATTTAGAGGCCTCCCAGAACCCTTTGCTTTATTCCTCTTAAAGTAGAGAAGACCGTAGTTTATAAGGCCCGTGCGCTCCCTACAGCTGCTGTCTCCCCTGCCACCCCTCTGCAAGGGCGCCGTCGCCGTCCCTGTTTTGCACAGGTGACGAAGCTGAGGCTGGATGTTCCATGAGCTGAATATGTAGTACATGAAATAAGGGGCATATCCAGGAAAAAGCCAGTTCAACTGGTTCCAAAGCACATGAGTGTCCTTCTTCCTCACAACACCTGTTTATTAGCTACTGTGTTAAGGTCTCTGGGGCCAGCCTCATCCATGGGGATTTTCCAAAACACATATTTTGTCTTGTTTAGAATCTCTTAAATCAGTATGCGTTCGGCACCTACTGATTGGTCAACTGATATATCCTGGGCACTGCGCTGGACCTGTTCTGGCTAGAAAATATATTCTCTATTCTCACAGATAATGCTAAACTTTTGAAGGCCACAAATTCCTCTTCTTTCAATATTTTCTGAAATATAGCAATAAAAGATAATGGATATGGGCGGAGGACACTGAATATTTATGACAAAATCTGAAAAGAGTATATTTTACATTCCTTCATTGTCCAGTTGAGGTGCCATAAATCACAACTACATCAAATATTTTAGCCATAAAAAGGGATTATTTGTATCTTTAAGAAGGTAGCTTATTTCCTCTAATAGAATGAGCCTGACAAGTTTATTATGAGTTTAGTTACATAAATGAATCTTCTTTCCTTTTTTCTGCTAATAAAGTGCTTTTAGAAATAAATTACTTCAATTTGTGTGTGATGGGTGAGGACATTAAACAAATCTTCTGAACTGTTAATCATCAGTGCAGGTCACTTATTTACCTAGGAATTATCTCATAAATTTTGAAATTGGGCACTGGCTACTAGGTTGAGCTGTATTTCTCACTGTAAGCCTATCATAAATAGATGTGTTATACTAAATTAAGTGTTGAAAAATTTATGATTCTAAGGATCTTCTCTATCAACAGTTTTATAATGTTTAATTCCTGTTGATACCCTGCTTACCCCCAGAACTGAATTGGACCATGATTCTCGTTTGAATGAAGGGAACAGAAATGTCTCTAGGTATTTTGTGCCGACAGAGAGGCAGACAGAAGTTTCTTCCAAACCTGTTGCATGTCCCGGAGCAAAGAGCTCTGCGGTAGCCCCTCAGAATGATTGGCAGAGCACTGGTACTGACTCACCAGGGGCCCTGTTTCAGGGATTAGGAAGCTAGGGTCCATCCCCGACAACTGCATAGATTCTGGAAAGAAAGTCTGGCTTTAAACTACCTTTGAAAGTTCAGACAGGCGCGCCGAATCTCCTGCCACCATCGCGGTCTCCCAGCTCCCCCAGAGCTGACACTGCGGTCTCCAGGACTTGCCGACAGGAAACAGCCGAAAACCACAGTGACTTGACTTCCAGCTTCTTGGTGCATCCACTGGGAAGAATCGAATTTGCATTGCTAGTCATGTTTGCAAGGGAGATTGGGAGGTGTCGTATTTTAACTGTCCATACTTTGCAGAAGAGGCAGATACACATAGGGAGGGTGGAATATTGATTAACCCCATCTAGCAGAGAACATGGTGCACAGTGAATGAACTCATTTTAAAGTAACAGTAATTAGAATAGTATCCTCATTGCCAACGAGAGGAATAGTTCTGCAAAGGAGCAGACTCCTTCAGGGACCCAGACTTTGAAGGGTAGCCAAAGTTTTCAAAATGTTCCATATGATTTGAAGGACATATGTTTTCTTATACACAAGCTGGAATACGTTTAAAATTCTTCTAGTTTAAGATTTTTCTATGAGACATAAATGCTAGACTAGAAATAAGAGTCTTTGTGTTTGTTTTGTTTTAGCTACAAAATTAACTACTATCTTGGTATCAGGTTTTCTGTCCATTCTTTTTCCCAGGTGACATCATCCCTTCCCTCTGCTTTAAATAACATCTACATATTTTGAGTCCAAATTCAGGACCTCCAGCCCATATCTCTCCTTTCATGCCAACTTGAAGGCCCAAGTTCATCCCAGCATGTCCTCTTCAGTGTCTCATAGACATGCACTGATGGAGATCTGATCATCTCAGCAACGTGGGGTAAGACCCACGTTGTTTCTTTCTTAGTCCCTCTCTCAGTAAGTGGTACCACCGTCCATCCAATCACAAAAGACAGAAACCTGAAGTTTTCTCCTATGCGCTGCATTGCACGCATCACCCAGGCAGGACCCTAATTTGGCTAAAAGGGTACTCTTGATTTACTATCCCAAACATACTTTTCCCCAAATGTTCCTCATCCCAATAAATGTAGATGTCTTTACCATCTGCAGGCAGGCCTCCTGGCATCACCCTTCACAGACGCTGCATGCTTTAACAGACTGGAGGTCCCCAGTGGCCCTGCATTGAGCACGTCTGTCGGCACCAGTTTCCCATCACGCATGCTCACTTCATGTCTGTGTGTCACGTTTTGGTAGTTCTCACAATATTTTAAACTCTGTCATTATTTGTGTCATTTTCATTGTTTGTTATAGTAATCTATGATCAGTGATCTTTGATGTTACTATTGCAATTATTTGGGTGCTGTGAACTGTGCCCAAGTAAGTTGACAAACTTAATAAATGTGTGTGTTCTGACTGCTCTACCGGCCAGCAGTCCGCCTGTCTCTTCCTCTCCTTGGGCCTCCTTATTCCCTGAGGCACAACAATACTGAACTGGTCCAGTTAATAACCAGACAATGGCCTCTAAGTGTTCAAGTGAGAGGAGGAGTCGCATGTCTCTTACTTTAAATCAAAAGCTAGAGATGGTTAAGCTCAGTGAGGAAGGCATGTCAAACGCTGAGATAGGCTGAAATCCAGGCCTCTTGCTCCAAACAGCTGAATTCTGAATGCAAAGAAGTTCTTGAAGGAAAATACAATTGCTTCTCCAGTGAACACACAAATGGTAAGAAAGTGAAACAGTCTTATTGCTGATACAGAGAAAGTTCTAGTGGTTTGGATAGAAGATCAAACCAGCCGCAACACTGCCTTAAGACAAAGCCTAATCCAGAGCAAGGCCCTAATTCTCTACAATTCTGTGAAGGCTGAGAGAAGTGAGGAGGCTGCAGAAGAAAAGTTGGAAGCCAGCAGAGGCTGGTTCATGAGGTTTAGGAAAGAAGCGTCTCCATGACATAGAAGTGCAGGTGAAGCAGCAGGTGCTGATGGAGAAGCTGCAGCAAGTGACCCAGAAGATCCAGCTGAGATCGTTAATGAAGGTGGATACACTAAACAACAGAATTTCAGTGTAATGAAACAGCCTTATATTGGAGGAAGATGCCATCCAGAACTTACATAGCTGGAGAGAAGTGAATGCCTGGCTCCAAAGCTTCAAAGGACTGGCTGACTCTCCTGGTAGGGGCTAATGCAGCTGGTGACTTCATGTTGAAGCCAATGTTCATTTACTATTCCAGAAATCCTAGAGGTCTGAAGACTTATGCTAAATCTACTCCTTTTGTGCTCTAGAAATGGAACAACAAAGCCTGGCGGATAAGACATCTGTTTACAACATGGTTTGCTGAATATTTTAAGCCCACAGTTGAGAAAAAAAAAAAAGATTCTTTTAAGAATATTCCCACTCATTGACAGTGCCCCTGGTCCCCAAGAGCTCTGATGGAGATGGACAGTGAGGTTCCTATTGTTTTCATGCTGCTGACACAAATCAGTTCTGCAGCCCGTGGACCAAGGAGGCATGCTGATTTTCAACTTCTATACTTTAGGAAATAGACTTAATAAGGCTGCCACAGACAGTGATCCTCCGATGGTGCTGGGTGAAGTATTATCAAAACATTCTGGAAAAGAGCCACTATTATAGATGCCACTAAGAAAATTAAGGACATTTGTGGTTCATGGAAAGAGGTCAAAATGTCATCATTTCCAGGAGTTTGGAAGAAGTCGATTCCAAATCCCATGGGTGACTTTGAGGGGGTTCAAGACTTCAGGGGCGGAAGTAACTGCAGGGGTGGTGGAAGCAGCAAGAGAACTAGAGTCAGAAATGGAGTCGAATTTGTGACTGAATGGCTTCAATCTCATGATCAGACTTGATAAGGGGCTGCTTTTTGTGGATGAGCAAGGAAGGGGGTTTCTTGAGATGGAAGCTGCTTCTGGTGGAGGTGCCGTGAAGCCTGCTGACATGGCGACAAGGGGTGTAGATACTCCGTACCGAGGCAGGTTTGAGAGGACTGACTCTGATTTTGACAGGAGATCTACCATGAGTAAAATGCTATCAAACAGCATCACATGCTACAGACAAATCATGTATGAAAGGAAGAGTGGATCAATGCAGCAAACCTCACTGTGGTCCTACGTAAGAAATTGCCACAACCCCCCAGCCGGCAGCACCCCCACCCTGGTCGGCCAGCAGCCGTCGGATCCATATCAAGGCAGGACCCTCTGCTAGCAGATCACCTCTCCCTGCCGCTCAGATGACGGTGAGCATTTCTAGCAGTAAATTATTTTTTAATTAAAGTATAGACATTGTTAGATACAATATACGCACTCAGTAGACTACAGTGTAGTGCGAGCATCATTTTCACATGCACTGGAAACCAAGAAATACCGAGTCACTTTATTGAGCTCCTTGCTTTACCACAGTGGTCTGGAACTGAATCACCAACACACCCGATGTGTGTCTGGGCAGGCATCTGACTGCTCAGGTCGAAAGTCTAGGAGTCACCCTGACATCTCTCCTTCCCTCACACCACACATGCAGTCCAGCAGCGGGCCCTGAATGTCCTGCCCCAGATCGCATCATCTCTCTCCTGCTCTGAAGAGATGGCCTCCAGTGAGCTTTCCATCTTCCGCTCTTGACCATCCCATCCATTCTCCATGCAGCCAATATAAAGGCTTGGCCACTGCATGAAGATTGTATTTAAAATCCTGGTCTTCAAAGTCTGTTATTAAGCATCCTTGCCTACCTCCCTCACACTTTCTTAGTCCACTCTTCCCCTCTTTACTACACCACCAGCACATTGGACTGTTTCAGTAAGGAAAGAAATTAGATATACATACATACACGATGAATTAAAAAAGACAAAAGGCATAAAGTCTTAGTATGTGTATTGGCATGGTTTCCACACCCTGCAGATGCTTCATAATGGGACATCATCACCAAAGCTTCTGCACATTTGTGTTCCTTTAATCCCATCATGACAGTTTCTACATGCCTGGTTAAATGTCTTTATGGATTTTATTTTGAAATTTTAAAAACACAAATACTCAAAAAAGACAAGTGCCCAAAAAAGATTCTGACAACTAAGTATGGGTTGAAGATAATACAAAAAATAAAAGCAAAGCAAACAAGAAAATGGCAGAGCTAATACTTTCTCTGTTTAGAATCACTCATTAGTCATATTTCGAGGTCAAAGTACTGACGATGTAATCAGTTCTAAAGAGAGGCTGGTCAAACACTTGAAATTCTCAAGATGATCATTTGAAATATGGGCTTACTTGCATGATGATGTGTGGAAGTTATGTTTGAGCATTTGAATCTGTCTTTGTATTTTCCAGCTTTCAGCCTCTATATCTAACATTGCACTCGGTTCTTCAAACCTTTTTAACTGAAAATCTAATATGCAATATAATAACTTTTCTTATTATAAAATGAATACATGTTTACCAGAAATATAAACAAGGATAACAAATGAAACATCACCTGTGAGCTCACCATGTAGAGATAACATGCATCAAATAGCATTGTCCTCATACATACATTAAATACATTTCACAAAAATGAGATGACTTCAGACTGATCAGTAAATGTTCATGCATATCCAGATGGGTCAAAAAAAAAAAGGAAAACAAAACTTCAAGTAAAAAATAAAGTTTCTGTGTATCCACTTTAAGTAGCTGGTATTTATAAGAGAGATAATTTTATTAAATGCCTAGTATAAGCAAACATTGTATTGAAAGTTCCGCAAACATGTTTCCACTTAATCCTCACAGTTAACCCAAGAAGTCGCTATTCTTGATTACTGCTTCACCAGAAAAGAAATCGAAGCCTGGGTATTGAAGGAATTTGCTAAGATCACAGGGCAGGTAAAAAAATGTCGGTCTTCTTCCACGAGTGCAACTTTTCAGTATTTTAACTAGACTTATCTAGAATGAATGTGATTCACAATTACGATTTCTTCAGTGAGGCATTTTAATCATCAAGAGTCTCAGACAAAATCCTCTTACAAAATTTCTTTAGACACTAAAACAAATTTTAGTATTTCTGTGTCTCAATTCCCTCATCCATAAAAAAGCATATTTTTTACACTTTGAATGTAATTGTGAAGATGAAATGAGATGATATATAGGACAGTATCTAGAAATGGATACAAGAACCACAAGATACAGGGTTTTATATTAAGGGAAGGAAAGGAAAAATAGAACATTCCCTATGTGCCTGAGACACCAAAAATTGTCTAGGGTAACGTGCTGATGCTTTGATCTCCAAAACACGTCTACGGGATAACTCTGAGTTGCTGCATTTTTTCAGATAAGGAAACGAAGGCTTAAGAAAGGAATCTGAACGTGGTCAAAATGCAAAAAATAAAACAGCTACAAAACAGACTCGGGATTCTCCACAGGCCCAGCTGACTCTAAGCTCAAGAAGGCCTGGCTCCCATTTGTTGTCTGAACCTGAAAATAGTTTATTTCTATCAAAAAACTATCAAAACTTTTTTTTCCCTTATGGAGATGATGTGATAACAAATCCTAAAAATAATTTAAAACAACGACAAAAATCTCCACCAGATAATTAACATTAACATGCACGTTTATACATGTGCATATACACATGGATGCCTACCAGCCCCACTCAGCTGTTTAGGTAAATTGTCTTTTCTGTATACATATTTTTAAAATCAAGCTATGTCATAAGCTTTCCATTATAAAATGCTTAAGTTTCAGGATGTTTTCTACTTCAGAAAAACAAAAACTGATTTTCAGAGTTGTGACTCCCACAAACACTCTGACGTGCCCCCCGCCCCCACCCCTCAAAGGCATTCTGAAAGCGTCTAAGGGGAAAGCCAGCTCACTGTGAGTACTTTAGAGAGCTGTTCACACCTAAACGACCATGAATGCTCTGGACCGGAATGTGAAAGCAGCATGTATTTGAGCCACGAGATTTTCAAGCACTGCTGGGCTGCCGAGGGAGGGGCACGCGCACTGGCCTCTGTGGCCGAGCAGCGGCATCGGTGAGGTTTCAGCTCTCCTGCGTTCCCACTAGCTCCAAAGCGCAGTGCTCTACAACAGCGACTGTTTATTGCTCACGTTGGACCCCGGCAGCTACAGGCAGGCTGCTGTGTGTCTGCTCTGGCTGTGAGTCAGGTCTGCTCTTCCTAGCTTTCTATTCTGGGCGTTAGGCTGCAGGAACCGCCTGGCTTGGGACTCGGGAGAGGGCACACCGGCAGACACCTGCTATGCTTTGACACGCGTCTGCTGAGAAGGGCCTGTGTGTGAGATCACATCTGCTCCCATTCATTGGCCAAAACTAGTCGCCAGCGCAGTGTGAAGGATGCACAGCCCTCCTTTAAGGAGAGAAGGGAGCCAATTGGGAACAAAGTTCCATCTGCCACAGGTACTTGGGAGGAAAATTCTTGGAAGTGGTGGCGTGTGATATTCATGGGAAGCCAGTGAGGCTCAGCCTACTGGTCTCCGTCCGACAGGCCGAGGACCAGCATGGAGGCGCGTTAAGGGGCTTGCTGAACGGGTCTCCAGCTCCGTGTCTCCCACCTCCGTGAGAATGAGCTTTCCAGGACGGACGCCCGTTTCTGTATCCCTCCCAGTGCTCAGCACGGTTGCCTGTTTATGGTCTTGGGTGATTGGATTTCAGGAAATCTAGCTCATTCATTCACTGACTCATCAAATATCTATCAACCATTTATCCTGAGTCAGGAACTATGCTGGATGCTGAGGATAAACCCGTGAGTAAAACAGAAACACTCTTTGTCTTCCCTGAGCTTATATGAAATGGGAAATATTCCATTTTTAAAATACAGGGTTGTTGTTGGTTTTTTTTTTTTTTTTTGCTTCTCTCATATTTTGAAATTTCCTGATGAATTCATGTTAACATAAGTCCATTTACCCACAGAAAAGACTAGGAATGGTGTGTGCTACTTTCTCATAGGGAACGATGAACTAGGGTTAAGACAAGAGTCTAGAACACAAGAGTCTTATGGAAAGAGGATCATGTTCTGGGATACTTGAGGGTTCTCTCTGAGAGTCATTTTTCCTAATTTATAGTTTTTTCCCCTATCATTCTAGCCCCTTCTTTGTGAACCTTTGAAGTTTTAGTCTTTTCAGGGAAAGGTAATTAGTATTTACTTTCAGGTCCTTACACTTAAATGGAAGATTAAATCAGTGAAACAGTCAAATGTTGGCTGTGGTCTGCCTAGAAGTATGTTTGTGCTGGAGGAGGCCGCCTGACCCAGAGGCTGAGAGCCCAGTTGTCAGGTGCTGACCCTGACCTGGCGAGGAAGGCGCCTCAGAGCCAGTCGCTCCCTTGTGGACTCTTGAGAGCAGGAGGGAAGAAGTGGGTGGAGCACCGGTTAGAAGTCCGCAGGTAGTATTATAGGTAAAATAGAAATCGTCTTTGTGTGCTTTCCTCCTTTTCTACCTCTTTTGTTCTTTTGTTAAGCCACCCATATGTTTTTTACTTTTCACCCCACACTGACTTCACACTTTTTGCATGTATCACTTTTCACAGCCTTCTTATCTCACTCATAAAACTGTCAGGAAACCGTTTCCTATCTCCAGAATGGAACAAATATTTTTTGAGAACTAATATAAGTTAGGTGGTCTGCAAGACACAGCTCAGCCAGAACAGACACCGTGCATGCTCTCATTTGGTGTTCTTAATCTGTCTCTACTCTACTTTGCAATTTTCCCTGGGGTAAAATTATATATATGTTTCATATATTATATTCCATACATAATATATTCTAGCATATATAATATATTCCAGAAATTAATTACTCACTACACTTAGTTCTGAGTGTCATTAGTTAAACCAACTATATTAAAACTTTTAGTAGAAATATTTCTAATAAATATCCAAGCTATGATAAAAATGACGAATAGAGAAAAAAAATCACCTTCTGAATGTTGAGAGATGAAGTCACCATATTATATCCAAAAATCAGCATTTCTGGCTAGGAGGATTTGGAGAGAGGAGAGGGCAGACAGGTAGCCTGAAACTGTACAGCCCAAGGACCCCCTGCCTATGTCTGCATCCCTTCCCATCCTTTCCTCTTGACTTGGAGGAAACACTTCCTCTCCCCACATCCAGTGCTCAGGCTGGGCTGGCCACTCCACAGAGAGAACGCACATTAACATTTCCTCTTGTGCAGGCCATTCTCCTTATAAGTAGGTAAATATGACTAAATTACTTTCATCTTTTTAAAGAACAGCACATACAGGGAGGGAAACCTCCATCCTGTCTACACCTCCATTCTCAGCATGTTCCCTCCAGAACAGTCCTCTTCAGTTACCTGTGGCCCTGCCTCACCTCTGGAGCATGGACACTCATGTTATCTCCTGTCTGGGCCTTTGCTTCTCCCCACAGATATGCCCAGTGATGGGTGAGAGACCAGATGCCTTCAGGCTTGGAAGGGGGCTCCTGAGGCTGTCTTGCTGTGAGCCTGAAAGTCTTCATGTTTTCTAATTTCCCTAGGAGACAAATGGAGCATTTGCATTACACTTGCACATGTAACTCTGACTTAGATGTAGAGATGAGTCATGCTTGTTTTATTGTATACTAGAAAAATGCTGTTAAAATGTATTCATCTAGAAACCTATATACCTATATCTAAAAATAGATTTTGAGGGCAGCTCTGAGCCCTCCACTGGGGAATAAATGAAGAGCAAAAATGAATGTGATCTTTTGCCTTCATGCAGCTTACAGTCGATAGTTGAGACAGAAATTAATTAATTTTACAAATGTAAAATCACATTTGTAAGCATATGAAGTGCCCTACGCTGACCTTCAAAAGCATTGTGATCCAAAACAAAACAAAACAAATGAAACAGACACTGAGAAGGGACTGGTAGTCACCACGGGGCTGGGGTGGGGTGGGTGGATGAAACAGGTGAAGCAGATAAAGAGGCACAAAATATCCATCATAATAAGTCATGGGAGTGAAAGTACAGAGAAGAGAATATAGTCAATAGTTCTATGACGTCTTCCTACATTGACAGATAGTAACCACACTAGTTGGTGTGAGCATTTAATAATGTAGATAACTGTGAAATCACTGTTGTAGACTTGAAACCAATATAATACTGTATATCAACTATACTTTGATAAAAATATCACACAAACACATACATACAAAACACATTTGATCAATTTTTAAATGTCTTTAATGGCAGGTTCTGTGCACTAGAGTGTTAGGTTGATTTTTTTTTAAGAATATAATTTGTTGTTAAGCTTTCAAATTTTATTCTGCTTCTCTATTTAGCTATTTTAAGAGTAGTTTTAAGTACAGCCTAGATTAGTGTTTGGTTTCATTTATAAACTTAATTAAACTCATCTAAACATTTTAAACTCCATTTGTGTTTATCATATTTGACTTCCTTTTAAAGTATTTCAACTGTATGACCAGCAAGCCACAAATGAAATCTATAAGCATTGAATATTTTTTAAATATAATAAAAAGAGCCTGCAAACGCAGTGAAACTTATGTTGTCTTAAATGTTTTTATATTAAATACTCACTTAACAAAATTTAATCTTAAAATCCTGAGTCAAAATCAATATTCAATGATACCTTTTAAACTGATGACATAAGTCTGACTTGTTACACTAATATGCTGAACATTCTTAAATATCATAAGTAAAATATGTCTAGATTTTTCTTTTAATATTTTACTGCCCCAAATCAATACATTTAATTGTGACTATATTCAACTATTTCTGTGGTGATTACAGCAAAAAAGAAAAAAAGAAAACGTACTCTTACAGATAACTGAATGTTTTCACTTGGCAGAGCTAACTATAAAGTATAATATAATATCATATTATAATAACTATAATATAACTTTAATGCCTCACCAACCTCTCAATTCTCTAGCTCTTTACCATGTAACAGACCAGAAACCTCCTTGCCTATCTATATTTCCTTCTTAGTTTATATGGGTATATTTTAATTAATTTCTTGTTTCTTGGCCTATACAATGTTTCCTTATAAATTTGTAATTTTCCTAATATCCTTTATGATTTTCCTTATCAAAATGTTATAATTGTACTGATGACTATTGCTTTTGTAATTCTGTCTTTATATTGGAGAATACTGAGACAGCATCTTAACAGAACGAGAAAAAGCAGACTGCTGAAATGGGTAGAAATTGCGTGGCAAGATACCAAATAGCAGAAAGCTGTTCAAATAAAGTAATCTAGAAATTTCTAGAAATCTGCATAGGAGTCACTTAGGTGGGTCCATATGTAACCGTGCATGAGTTGAGGGAGGTGATGTGAGGTCTGGAAATGGACAAGGTGGCTGTGAGCTGACCAGAGGTCCTAGAGACCCCATTGTGTTGGAAGGTTTCCAATGACCCAGAGTGGAGGAAACACACTGAGCATCCCAGGCATTTAGCTGAGTCCCCAGAATAGTCGCACATTAGCACTAAGGCCACTCTATCCCCAGAATGAAATCCACTATAGAAAACAACTGGCAAACGGCCTCACAAGGATCTGGTCCATCTGCCTGTAGAGTAGCTTCCAGAACTAAAGTCAATATTCTGTTGTTAGAAAGGAAGACAATAAATAGACTCTCAACAGTGAAGCCATGATATCAGCAAGCAGTTTTAATTTACTGGAAATGAGAAAGGAACAGTAAAATGTGAGCCTCTAACGGGCAATGGCATTAAAATATTTGTTAAAATATGTTTAAAATATAAAGAAGAAGATATACATAAAAAGCGAAAAGATGAGGAATCTAAGTAGAGCAATGGAAGCTGTAAGAAGGAACTGAATGCAAATTCTAGAACCAAAAAACATAATAACCATGATGAAAAATTCATTCATTGTGCTTAAAAGCAGACTGATGCTGCAGAAGAGATCACAATAGTAATTAGGCAGTATGGTGGTAATTATTCAAATTAAAACTCAGTGAGAAAAAAGGCTAAAAAAAGAAAATGAGCAGAACCTTAATAACCTGTGGGACAATACCAAGCAGTTTAACACATATGTAATTGGATTCATGAAAGGAAAGGAAGGAGAGATTGGGGCAGAAAATATTTGAAATATATGAAATATTCCACATTTGTAATAGAAGTTGCAATAAAAGCCACTTACCACCTTCTCTCTTATTGTAGGAAATGTTACTGCCGTTTTCCTCCAGTAGAAAGCTTCCCCCTCTAGTTATTGTGAGTGAAAAATTGCCAGACAACATGGAAAGCTTTCTTGCCCTCCTTTCTCTTTGGCTTCTTATCACCTAGGTCCTCCTCTCGGACTCACCTGATTATCCTCAGACAGCTCCGTTCCAGTACATTTAAGACCAGCATCTACAATAGGGGCTGCAATTGCAGTCAGCATCTGATTAAGCTTAAATTGGCCCATAACCCACTGCCATTTTCCAAAACTCATTTGTCTTTGTGTTGGTTAAACTGGATGGTCTGATGGGGATGTGATAGGAATCCCCCCCACCTATGCATTTTTCAGGTCTTTAACTGTGTCACTAAGCTCTGCCATCTCCCTACCTCCATAGGATTGCTTGGGTCTAACATCTCGGTGAAGTAGGAGTTCCAGGAGCTACCCCCTCACCCTAACACAACATCCCTCAATCTGTTGGTCAGAGAGCCAACGTGAGGGTTCTGCCGATTGCTGAACACATCTATTTTAATGACACATTCAAGAATGGAAGATGGGGCTATGCAGTTAAGTTTGGGGACCCAATGAGCTTCTGTAATGTGAGCACAAATCAAACGTTCAACATGAAATGACCCTCAGATGCACTGTCCCCTGACTGAGAGCACATGGGTACATTCTGAACCCTCAGCAATTACAACTACCTCAGATTCTGGGTCCAAAATATCAAAAAAAGTCTAGCTTTTTTCCTATTTTCAGTGCTGAATTGTCTGGTAAGAAAAGTCTGTTTGGGGGACATTTCATGGAAAATTTAGAATGTGCACTTTGAATATCATTGCCAGACTTTTCTTTAAGGTGTTTGATTCAAAGACATGTCCTGTGAGTTGGCTAGGTCTGGAAATGGGGTTGGAGGTCAGCAAATTTCTACTTTGATATCTCATCGTAGGCCTCTTCTGCCTGGTGAATTTTCCCCTCATCATAGAACAAAGAACATTTTTGTGGATTGCCCATCTCCTGAACTCAGAAACCTTCTAATCAATCATTCTCTGCCAATCAGACCAATCCGGGCAGCAGGGTTACCACTCTCCCCTGGAATTAATGTCTCACCACCACTACCTGGTACAACTCCACATATCTCTCCTTGTTGAAATCAGCTCTGAAGTCTGCCATCCGCACCAACCCTGTTCCATAAAACATTTCCACAAAAATTATTTTTCATAGGTGACAATGCACCTCTCCTCTTTTTAAATTAAAATCTTGGTGAAGGGAAGTCCATCTAGGTCTCTTAAAGGAATTAGCCTCTAACGTCTTTGGGTTCTTTCTCTATTATATCAATAAGTTTCTTGTATCTAAATTGAGTGTGGTTCACTTTTTTAAGTTTATTTAAAATGATTTCTGCCTTCCTTGTTCTATCAACTCAGAATTCATTCTCCCATGTATTCCCAAGAGATTTGTCTATATAAATCAGAAAATTCTTGCATTTCTTCTCCAAGGGGTGCTAGACACCTGACACTGTGTATCAGGTTTGCCATTCACACAGTTTCTGTTCTATGTGTTAAGTCATGATGTGTCAGAAACCCCAGATTCACACAAATATGGAGCTATAAATGGCAACCATGTTTTCCACACTGGCTTAGGTGCTTTGTCTTGATACCTAAGACTGCTGTGTGACCACAGCCAAATATGTGGTCTGGTGCAACATTTATAACTTCCTCTTCATAGTTATCAATGAAATATTTGACCTTGTCATCACAAACCATTGTAGGAAGCATTATTTTTCATTATATAAACAATATAATAAACATTTCTAGTTTTTTAAATGCTTTTATTTAGTCCTGAATTAAACTGCTCCATTTTCTTGCTCAGAAGGCAGAATCTATCTGAACAGCCGAGCAAGCTCTCAAAGTAATCAGTTCCCCCCTAGCTCCCACTCTGCAGGGTTTCTCCATTTCTTCTGAAAATATAACCCAACATTGCTTTCTGGACATAAGTTTGCATCACTTGGAGAACGTTGCCCTCCTGCACACCTGTGACTCATCACATCCATACTCTATACCTTGAATATAGAACTGCTGATGTTTTGAGAAAGCACCAGGCTGCTTCCCACCTCCTTACCTCTGAATATGCTGCCTCAGCTCTCAGGGCATGGCAGATGCCTGTTCGCCTTTACTAATTTAATGAAATGACATTCCCTGACCTCTTCTTACTAGGCAAGCAGCATTTGCACATTCGTTTTATTAATGCCATGCCGTATTTCAGTTATTTCATTTGTATCCTTGACCCCCCCCCCCATGTGAGTGCCTAAGAGGTCCTCAGAATAGAGGTATATAAGATAATGTCTTAAAGGAACTGGAGAAATGAGGAATAAGCAAAATTAAATGAAAAATGAGGTATAATGATAATAAGACACACTATAAAAAAATTCAAATTGAGTTTACTAAACCTCTGCTTACTTTCAAATCCTGAGATGTCTTTCAGTCTTGTTTCTGAAGCAGAATTCAGCAGCATATGGGTACATTGGTGAGGTCTCGTTGTTCTGCTGGTTTCCTCGTGGTTATTCTGTTTGACAGAGCCTCAGAACCAAACTCTTTTTTCTGCCCTGCTTAGGGGCCTCATGAGGTTGATCTCTCTGGATTGCATCACAGATTCCCTCACTGGCTGCCCTCTGTGGTTTTGGCCAGTGAGGTCCCCTGGTGGGAGACTGGAGACAAGAGGAGGGAGAGACAGGGTGTTCCCCCAGGGCTGCAGCCCCTGTCCAGTAACTTTTGTCCCTCCACGTGGGAGTCCACTGGGGTGTTCATCCTAGACCAAGGGTGATGGAGGCTTCTCACCTTTGCTAATCTCTGGATGCTTTGACAAACCTTGCTGGTTTTTAAAATTCTATTCACACCCTTCTTAGAGTCTTTTAAACAGTATTAGTTTTGTTCTGTTTCTAGCCTATACCCTGATTGATGCCTAATGTTTCTGTCCTGCTCACTGGTATGTGATTCAGCTTAGGCTAATATAAGCCTTTACTTGTGCTTCTTTAACACTAAAATGCATTATTAATTTATCTCTTTGTTCCTATAATGGAAGCAAATCTTAATGCAGTTGATTTATTTATGACCTGGGGAGATACGATAATCATTTATAACTTTTCCCGAAAAGTCATGCCATCTTTCTTGGGATAAGGAAAAAATGTAGATGAATCCTTTTTTTTTTCAAACTAATAAGTCATAACTTTAGAATGTATCTTTCAGAGCTTAAATTATGTTCCCCAAATAACATTTTTTCAGTGTTGAATTGTGATTGTTTTCCAGTTAAGCCTGACCAGTAAAAACCCTATATTACCGATAGTGTCGATCAGTAACAGGGCTAATATGCATGTTAGAAGGTTTGCATCGGTAATTGTCTTTGATTTTAGGCTATTAATAAGTTCCAAAGCATATCAAAACTGTAGACATTTTTCATCCTGTAAGTGTGATTGATGATAATTTAGGAATAAAATGTACTGAACTTGATTCTTGATCACTCAGATAAGTAAAGAAATTATTACAAGCGGTCCTTGCTTTTAATGATAATATGGGGTTGTAAAGAAGACATGCATACTGAAATTGTACAAAGTGATCTTAACCAGTGGGAAAATTATGATTTTTTCCATGATTTTTAAAGTTATTTCCAAAACATGAGAACCTCTTCCAATCCATTATAAATGTATGGGGAAAGGAAAATAAATAGCAAACTTAACGTTTTTTGGAACACATTAATATTTATGTAGAATACTTACTTGGAATACTGTCATTTAAAATATTACAGACATTGAGAATTAACGTGTTCTGTTCCATTGTAAAAATCTTACCAATAGCAGTTGGAAAACCCCTTTAGTGTGAAGATTTTTGCTACTGTCACTTCCTCTAGGACATCTTCAACCTTTTTGTCCGCCTTTACTTCTTTTTCCTTCATGTTAATCTTTATTAAGTTTTTAGTTAATCTTTACTGCGCTCCCCCACTGCTGCACGGCCTCTTCCTTTAGTCAGCTTTTCTGTACTTCCTTGTATTCGAATTTCACTGCCAGGGTTACCACTTTTCCATTGTTTTTACTGAGATTTCCTCTTTGTTGTCTAATTCCCTCTTTCGATTATGTGTTTTGCAAAATGTCATCGAGGTTTCTCACTAGGAGACCCAGAGGCAGCACGAGGACGTGCTTCCCTGTTTGCGTGTGAGCAGAGCAGCGAGTGGACAGCCGCTGCACACTGACCCACTCCAGAAGACGCCCCATGGTTGCCCACTGTTTTGCATCTGGATGTGATTTGCATCTGTTATTTACACAGTGATTTACAAACTAAGGAGTCAGCAGCAAAGTGTGTACTTTATGTAATTATTCACAGTCAATAAGCCACGGCAACTGAAATCGGGACCGTGTCGTTTGGAGACAGGTGTCCCAGGACTAAACCACCCTGAGATCAATGTAGATGGGAACCTTGCAGAGTGAGACTGCCTATGTCAGTGTTTGAATTTTGATATAAGAAAACTTATTTTCATTACTTAACATTGTTTAAGTCTCTGTTAAATATCAGACATAACATGGCATGTACAAAAGACAGGATGATTTGTGACGTCAAAGAAAATTTTTATGAAATGAAAATGAATTAATATATATTTTTTCTTCCTCAAACCATGGATTTCAGCAGGCTTAACAGCCATTGTTCCATCAGATATTATCAGTACCAGAGCAGAATACTGGCCTCATTTCCTCAATCACTTCTTCTGGATGGTAATATAAACTTCATGTGAAGACTAGATATAAAAATTAGAAGCAGTTTGGGATCTACTGTCTAAACATATCTTGTTCTGATTCTTAATAATAAACTCAGATTGAAGTTAGAATTCTCAAGTAGCTTGCTAGAATAAAGAAAACAAATTTTCTAAATTCTGAAAGGGGTAGAAAATTTAGTAAATTGTGAAATTAGAATCACATTCACTCTAGAGTAAACAAGTTACTATTTTTTTTATTAAGGTATCATTGATAAACAATCTTATGAATGTTTCACATGAGCAATATTATGGTTACTACATTCACCCACATTATCAAGTCCCCCCCACACACCCCATTGCAGTCACTGTCCCTCAGTGTAGTACTATAGAGTCACTACTTGTCTACTCTGTGCTACACTGCCTTCCCCATGCCCCCCTACATTATGTGTGCTAATCATAACGCCCCTCAATCCCCTTCTCCCTCCCTCCCCACCCACTCTCCCACACCCCATCTCTTTGGTAACTGCTAGTCTCTTCTTGGGGTCCGTGAGTCTGCTGCTGGTTTGTTCCTTCAGTTTTGCTTCGTTGTTATACTTTACAAATGAGGGAAATCATTTGATACTTGTCTTTCTCTGCCTGGCTTATTTCACTGAGCATAATACCCTTGAGCTCCATCCATGTTGTTGCAAATGGTAGGATTTGTTTTCTTCTTATGGCTGAGTAATATTCCATTGTGTATATGTACCACATCTTCTTTATCCATTCATCTACTGATGGACACTTAGGTTGCTTCCCTATCTTGGCTATTGTAAATAGTGCTGCGATAAACATAGGGGGTGCATATGTCTTTTTGAATAGGTGATCTTGTTTTCTTTGGGTAAATTCCTAAGAGTGGAATTCCTGGGTCAAATGGTATTTCTATTTTTAGTTTTATGAGGAACCGCCATACTGCTTCCCACAATGGTTGAACTAATTTACATCCCCACCAACAGTGTAGGAGGGTGCCCTTTTCTCTGCATCCTCACCAGCATTTGTTGTTCCTTGTCTTTTGGATGTTGGCCATCCTAACTGGTGTGAGCTGATATCTCGCTGTGGTTTTAATTTGTATTTCCCTTATAATTAGTGATGTGGAGCATCTTTTCATGAACCTGTTGGCCATCTGAATTTCTTCTTTGAGAAGTGTCTGTTCATGTCCTTTGCTCATTTTTTAATAGGGTTGTTTGCTTTTTGGGTGTTGAGGCATGTGAGTTCTTTATATATTTTGAATGTTAACCCCTTATCGGATATGTCATTTACAAATATATTCTCCCATACTGTAGGATGCCTTTCTGTTCTGCTGATGGTGTCTTTTGCTGTACATAAGCTTTTTAGTTTGATGGAGTCCCACTTGTTCATTTTTACTTTTGTTTCCCTTGCCCAAGGAGATGTGTTCAACAAATTAATCTTTATTGGTTGGACATAGTGTTAAAAATAAAAGCAAATTCTAGATCAATTGAGGTATAAATGTGTTAACTATACTCTCAGACATAATTTAAAGGCTAGAATAATACAGAAAATAATCTAAACCAAGTATTATAAACGTTAAAATCCAGAAACAGATGCTCTCATGACCTTTTGCTTATTGAAATATGACTATTACAACGTTTTGTAGTTTCACATGCTGCAGAAATAGTTGGTCACCTTTCACATTACTATTGTTGCTGATGGCTTGTGTTCCTGCACTAAAAAGCCAATTTTAATGAAAAATGATCTTCCTTTGTTTATTAATCAATTCACTCACTCATTCATGTATTTACTCATTTCTTTAGTAAGTACTAGTATTAGTGTCCCACACACTAAATACTGGGGATGCGATGGTGAATCGAACAGCCATGATTCTTGACCTTCCTGGAGTTCATACTCTAAGGACCAGGCAGACATTTAGCAAGTCAACGTGTGGCATTAAATATATAATTACTAACTCACGTGGGAGAACAAGAGCAGAATGAGGTGAGGGAATAAAAGAGGGGACCTATTTTAAATAGAGGCTCGGTGAGAGCCCTCTGTGAAGGAGACATCGGTGCCGAGACCTGAGGGAAGAACGGGACCCGCCTTGAGTCTGGGTGAGGAGCACAGAGCACGGTTACAAAGGTGTGATTTTAGGGGCCTCTAAGAGTACGAAAGGCCAGTTGGCCAGGGGGCAAAAGTAGGAGAGGGAGCAGTGCGACAGGAGGAAAAGTGCGCAGGGAACTGAGCCTTCCCGGCCCTTGAAGTTGTGGACTTGAAAGTTCAAAAGAGAGCCCTTGGAGGAGCCCCTGAGGAGGATGGCGGCTGACGCACTCTTAAGTCACTGGCCTGCGTGCTTGGCAGGGGCGTCGGGAAGCCTCACAGGTATGTCCATGCACCCAGGGGGGCATGGTGATCACCTTGGGAAACCGGGAGGTCCCCAGCCAGTGTGCGTTTGGTACTGGGAGCCCCGCTGTTACTGGTTGTTGGATTCAGAGCCGGTGACCGGGCGCTGTGCTGAGGTTCTGGATGCAGCTCACTTCCCAGGGCGCGGGCCGACTCAGGCCAACTTCCTGCTGTTCATCCGCCCTGGGCAGTCATCGGAGGTGACATTTCCCCCTGCACCCCACAGTGACATCTGCCACAGACCCGTCAGCGACTCCCCGAGCTGGGCTGTCAGCCCACTCGGGACCCACGTGTGGACGTGTGGGCCGCCTCGGTCCCGCGGCTGAGTGCCGCTCTCCTGTGCCAGGCCCACCCCACCGGCCGTGTTTCCTCCCAGACCAAGCTCCTTAACTGTGCCATCTGCCCAGTCTTGCCGAGATGCGTCCTAGCCTCAGAATTCACCTGCTCTCTTGAATGCCTTCGGTCAAGAGCCTCGGCAAGAGGTTCAGCGCTTATCATTGAACAATTGGGCACGTTTTAGGTCCCTTTTTCTGATAAAGCTCCTTTGGGAAAAAATGTATGTTAACCTTGGTTGTCTACCCTTTCAGTAATTCAGGCGCCATTTCTTTCTTTTTCTCTAAACTCTCCTCGATGATCTCAAGCTGTTCTGTAGCTCTAAATATCACATAAATATAGAGATTTTTCAGATTGTTTTCTCCAGCCAAGATAATTCTTCTAAGAGCCAGACTCATGCATCTCACTTGACATACCCTCATAAATGCCTTTTAAACCTCTAGAAATTCACATGTTTATATTTGATCTTGCTTGCCCTCCAGTCCCCCATGAACAAAGCCCCTACACACTCCCGCCTGAATTTTCTGCTTTAGGAAATCACCCCAACACCAGGAAGCTCTTCAGCACCAGTGCTGACTCCTTTCACCTTCAGGCCCACCAAAGAAAAATCAGAACATTCTTTCAGTAGTGTCATCAGATCACCCAGAACGGAACCATTTCTCTCCGTGTCACGCGGGTTCCCCCTCCTCTTCCACTGCGTGGTACCTCACCATGAGAGCAACTGACTAACTGGCTTGCCTGATTTCACAGTTGTTTCCCTCCACTGTATGCTGGAGAGGAGAGTGCCCGTGGGGCCAAATCTGTGAGGTGCGGCAAGCAGACATGGCAGGATTTCTGTTACTGGTAGCTGTATTCACAATTTAGGCAATGGTACAGCTAATTCAGAGGGGAGGACCCCAAGGAACCCACCTTGAAATTTCAATCATGTGGTCAGGCATCCTGTGTTCCTAAGAACATGTAAACATTTTTACTTCTTTTCCTTTTGAGACGATCCAATACTGCCTGAAACAGCCTCAAACCCAGGCCTAAAAATATTCTTTTAATTATTGCATTTCAATTCTCACATTTCCTAAATATTCATGTGTTTTCAGAGAAGAAAGTGCTGAAGTTGAGTATTTCCATTTCCTATGTTCCTAGTTTGTGTGAAGCAACCTGCATTTCTACATGAATAGCCAATGACCAAAAGAAAAAAGAAAAAGAAAAGATATCTTTTATCTGGAGACATCATTTGTGAAAATATAAAAACGCAATTTTTTATCCTTTACTTGCTAAGTCATAATCTATACTTAATAAATTTCAAATCTTGCAGTCAAGTGTAAATTACATTTGGCTAAAAAATGGGATAACAGGAGTATTTTACAGAGATGGAAGAAATTGACATAAATTCAAGCAAGAATAACTATAGAAGTCATCTCCCTCATCTCACACCACACAGGAAGTTTTGTGTATGTGGGTGGGGAGTTTTGCTATTATTTTAAAACGTAAGTGGTAGTTATCCAACTTCTGCTTAAACTCCAAGGGACTGGGTAATCATTATTTTTATAGCTCATTACATTTACAAATAGCTCAAATTACTGGAAAATCTGTCACTCTTTTGTTCCCCCAACAATTTGGTCCATGATCTGCCCTCTGGACAGTGTTGCAATCTAATCCCTCTTCTAGGAGATTTTTGGTGAAAGCTCTCTTATTCTGTGTCCTGTTGGACAACTTTCTACTTCAACCTAAGTTTTCAAGCTTCTTTTCAATCATTCTTCCTGTGATTCTACATTATTCTGTTCTACTTTTTGGGCTTTCATTCTTGGCTATTATCAGGAATTCACATCAAATTTGCAAGTCTACAGTTTCCAGGATCTTTTCATATTTATCACACCTAAAATCTGCACAATTATGTTTCTCAAATTGTATGGAAACATTTCTACTTCCTCAAAGATCTCCTGAAGTTTCTGGAGTCATATTTGAAAGTTATTTCAGTGTCTTCACTTTTTTAATTCCTTTGATCATAAAAATTTGAACTCACTTAAGGCAAGAAGAAATTCCTTATCTCTGTCATAATACAATGTGAGTTCCAATTCTTCTTTAATGATATTCATCAAACCCTCCAGATTGAAGACGGACCTAGGTGGATGAGAAACTGAAAGCACTTCAAAACAAACAAATGAGAAATACACAAACCACACCTTTCATTGAAATCACTGTCAACGTGCCTTTTGCCCAGCTGAAATTTAAAACACCCAATCTTTTTTCCTATTATTTTATAAGATGCTTTGTTAATTTGTCCTGCATGAAAATTACGTGACAGTGCTGAAGTGCTGCAAGTAAAGCTGATCCCATTATATTGTTTTCTCTCCAAATTTTCAAGTAGTTTGATCCATATTTGCATGACCTCAACTGTATACCATTAGCAGACAAAAAAGGGAAAGACTATGAAATACCTATTAATCTGTAATTTATGGCCCTCTCCCATCCTCCATATAATAAAAACCTGAGATTTACTTTCTCACATGGTCGTGAGAGGTAAGGGAAGGGGCACTCCAGGAGTGCAGACTCCTAGTGAATGTTTCACACCGCTGGTTAGCAATGCTACATATTAAATGTAACCACCTCATCTTCTTGGTGCAGTTACTACATGATAGAATTTCAACATTTTTTTTTCTTCCCCCTGCTTATTATGGAACAGATATTACAAGGGCTAAAAGGGGTCATACATTAACTGGATGAGATGCAATTATGGGAAAAACCAGAGCAGTACTCTTGGGCAAACTGAAAGCTGTACTAAAGTGATCACATGACTACACATTAAGAAGCATGAAAATGTTCACTTTTTTCAAGTTAATTTAATATATGTATGTCAGTAAAATTATGATTAAAGAATCCACTCAGTCAGCTATAGACACCAAGTGATTACACTTCCTAGAAAAAGAAATTCTTGTCATTAAAAAAAAATACTCTTCAGATTCAATATTTGCTATAAAAATGCACTTTTTGGGAAATATATAATTATGTGAAAATAATTAAAGGATGCTTTTTGGCTTTTCATCTATATTTAAAATATTTTAAAATTGAAGTTGCTATTACTCCTACTTCAAGGAGAACCATGATCTCATACAAATTGTTAGACAGCCTGAATTCATAGACTTTGAACACAAAAACCATATATTGCTCTGGATAATTACCAATTTCTGAGTAGCAAATGATACGCTCCAAAGTATATTGACATAAACATGTATCTACTTTTGGTAGCAGAAACCAAGCATTATTTTTATTTCAGTTTGGAAGATAACATATGTGGAATATATTATTCCAAGTATAACCATTCTAAAGTAAAATATTACTTGAAAAAAATCTCAACAAGAGGTACGTTTGTGTTTTACAAAATAATTACTGGATTCCTTTTATTATCTTTGATGTTTCAGATTTTTTCCAGAGTTTTATATTCTAATGAGTAAAACAATTACAAGTAGATATTTACTGGCACTTAAAAAATAACAACTTTATTTTCAGTACCAATTTTCATATCAGAGTACTATAAATAATACCAAGAAGTATTATAAAATTTACCTCCAAATTATTTCATTATAAACGTTTTTTTACAAAGAAATCATAAAGACTTAGGTTGTAACTTCAACACGGTTAGAAATGCTACCTGATGCAATAAGTGGATACCCCTAGCCAGGTGCGCCAGAGTGCTAGAACAGAGCATCTTCTTAGAATAGATGTGCCTGGAAAACAGCCAGATAACAAGTAGAATTCTCAAGCAACACTAGAGAAACAGGAAAGTAAACACAGGTCTAGTAGACTCAGTAACCACAAATTCATCCAAAATTAGAGAAGGTAAGGATATTTGACTACACATGAAAATCAAGTCAAAACGATCATTACTGGGCGCCATGACTCTGCCAAGACTCTGGGCAATTCGTCTGAGCTTGATAATAGGATCTTTGTCCTCACGGACTATGAAACCCAGTTCAGATTCTGCTGGTTAACTTGAATAACTTTGCATGAAGAAGGGCTCTTCAGGGTATGGAAAGTTTATGTATCCTCCCGAGGAGCTTGCATGTGGAGAGAGAGGATTCTGTCTAGCCATTCCATTTCAGCTGCATCACCCCTCACAGCTCCAGCTAGATTGCTTCTGTATCTGTCATTTTGACCAAAACTAAACATGAGTAACTGGGGGACATTACAGTATGTTCCTAAGTAGAGCGCTATTACAATTTTTAGACCAAAGTGGTCCATTTGGGCAGTATCCTCACCTGGACCATTGACCTATCCTTAGGGTCAGTTATGTCATTGCAAGTCTGGATTTAAGATCTCAGAAGGGGGTGGGGAGAGCAACAGATCCTGATTTTTCCTCCTTTTATTTCCTCTTGTTATTTCCTAACTGGGATGTTGTCTTGCCTGAGAGCTTCAGCCCTGGGCAAGTTCACTGTGTATTCAGTGAGACCGAGAAATGACAACCGAATGTTCTTGGGGGGAAAGGGTTCATACCTGGCTTCATACTTCCAGCAGTAGGTTGAACACTAGAATCCTGTCTGCATACAACAGTCTGCAGGTCTGTAATCCTCCTTAGTCTCTGCCTCTGCCCAGAGCACTGGACAGAGCTCTTTATATAGTGACTCAGTCAATAATAGCTTATTGCCCAAGGGTGTGGAAGTAGTAGCCTAGCCATAGACCAATTATATCATCAAGTAGTTAGGGTCAGGTGAGGATCCTGGCCATAGGAACTTCCATGTTCCCCACAGACGTCTATGAGGGTAAGTCAATTGCACCTTTTTGAACTCACATCTTAAAAGCCAGATATTTCTGAACAGTTCCTCTTTTACTTTGCAAGCATGTTCTTCCCATTCTTTTGGTTATGAATGAGCTTGAGTTCCTGGGGTCCCTCATGTTCCTCCTTCACGTATCTGTGTTTTGTTTCCGTGGTCGATTACCACTACTAATGCTTCCTAAATGTTACCCAGGGTATGCAAAAACAGTCTTCCATGGCAGGGGGCACAATACAGGAACCCCAACAGTGTCTCCCCCATAACAGTTCCTGTCACTGCTAAAGTAAATCAGAGGCTGTGTCAGCCTTCACTCTTCCCTCCTTCATAAGTTCTGGGTTGCTATGCCCCTCTCCACTGCTGCATCTCTGGTTCTGCCTTGGAAGTCTCCACTTGGTCCTAACAAGTAAAAAGCCAAACAGACTGAAAAATCAACAACTGTTCTTGGACCTATAAGAGCTGGGGGTGGGGGAGGTCACAGAGGAAAACAGAACCTTTGAACTAGAGGATAGATCACTGGAAAACTCAAAAAGCCAAAAGCAAAGAGAATGACTGAAAACAGACAGAATATCCAGACTGGGGACACCAGAAGGAGAGAAAAGGGAGAAGAATTGAAGAAATATTTGAAATAAGAATTTAGAATTTTCCCAAATTAATGTCAGACAGCAGGCCACAGATCCAGGATGCTCAGAGGACACCAAGTGGAATAAAGATAAAAACAAAGAACCTTGGCAAGTCATTGTCAAATTACAGAAAATCAAAGATACAGAAGAAAAGTATTGAAAGAAGCAAGAGAAATAAACCATCTTACCTACTGAGGAACAAAGATAAGAATAACCTCCAACTTCTCCCAGAAACCTTGCAAGCAAGAAAAGAATGGAGCAAAATATTCAAAGCTTTGAGGGAACAAGACCACCAACCTCGAATTCTGTACCCTGTGAATTATCCTTCAAAAGTGAAGAAGTGAAGACTTAGACAAATTGAGAGAATTTGTTTCCCGTAAACCTGTCTCCCAAGAAATGTTAAAATAATTTTTTTAGAGAGAATGAAAACAACACAGGTCATAAACTCAGATCTACATAGAGAAAGAAAAAGCACTGAAGAAGGAACAAGTGAAAGTAAATAAACCTTTATTTTTTTATTGAAGTGTGATTTATATACAATTACCCATGTTATTAAATCCTCACCCCCACTAGTGCAGTTACTATCTATCAACATAGAAAAATGTTACAGAATCATTGGCTATATTCTCCATGCTGTACTACCATCCTTATGAAGAACTTATATTATGATTGAGAAGTTTTGTTTCCCTTTATCCCCCCACCCTCCCCAACACCCACCCTAGCCCCTCCCCTATGGTAACCATTAGTCATTTCTAATGATGCATTCAATTATGTTTGTTATATACATCTTATACATATATATACAGGAACACACATGCATATTCATGCTTATGCACACTTATGTATAAGTGAGATGAATGACTGCAGTGATACAAAGGACAGAGGAAGTATGAGATAGTTTGGCTGCTATAAGGTGCTCACACTACCCATGAAGTGGTGTAGCATTATTCGAGTGTGGATTTGGATTAGTTGTAAATGTACATTGCAAACTTTAATCATTACAAAAGGTTAAAAATGAAGTGTAACTGATACATTAAGAAAGGAGGGAAAATAGAATCATATAAAATGCTCAATTAAAACCATAAAACTCAGGACTAGAGCGAGAGAAGCCATTTTATTGGGCAGTGTTTGGCTATGTATTCCCTGGCCATGAGAGGTGCACAGTTTGTTAGCTGTGACTTGACGAAGTCCATGTAGGGGTAGTGAGTTTGCGAGTGGGAAACCCAACTCAGGGAGCCTCAGTGGATGTATCCTCTGCTTCGCTGTTCACCTATTCTCAGCAGCCCCTGGTAGGGAAAACTTCTGCTGATTGCTAATTGGAAGTTCTTAAAACTGGCCCACCTGCTTCTCTTAGTAAGTCTGTAGCTTGTGGGTGCTCAGGATGATGGACGTCTGTGTGGGTGGACGTCTACATTACTGCAGGGCCGGCCTCAGCACTTCCTCCCTGGGGAGGGCTGGCCCCTGCCTGGATGGGAGGGACGTGGATCTTCTTCCCTTAGATGCGTGTGACGAGGACTTCTTAGAGGGAAAAGCTGCCCAGTGGGCCGCATCCCTGTTCCCACTATTGTACTTTTCTTCCCTCATTTTCTCTAGAATGGCTCACGCATCTCAGCTCAGGCATTTGGGTATTCCTTCTATAATCTTCAGGGCAGATGATAGCTTCTCGTACCTTTTCCACTTTTTGATTATATATTGTCACTCTTTTCTGGAGGAAAAGAATTTCCTCTGCTACCTTTTCTACTGGAGTAAACAAAAGCCAGGACATGCAGTAGGCTTCTATCACCACCTCCTATGCTCCATTTTTCTAACCCACTTTGATTCACTTTATAAGCCTGCTTTGTCTTACTGATTCCCACATATTTTACACACTGTATACCAAAGAGCAGTTAGTGGTGACTCCTCTCCTTGTTTTTTCCTTGTCCAGTCACTTTAAGCTGGCCCTTTGGCCCCACCAGTTCAGAAGATGGGTTCTAATCACCATGGTTATAGTTACTTATCACAGAAGAGCTATGAAGTCGGCCGGGAGAGGCAATGCCCACCTCACACAAAAACAAACTTTCATGCAGGCTTATGCAAGTGTCTAGACAGCTCACAAGAAATCCAAATCTCCATGATTTAAAACTTTTATTTAAAACTGATTCTGGAGCCATTTCATTAACATTTAAAATATGAAATGTCTAGTCATGCCACAATACCTAGGAATTCTCCAATTCAAGGCTCTGATCAGCAATAGAGTTTTCCAAGGAGTAAAGGGACCAGTTTCTCAAAGAGAGCTTAGCGGTGCCTATGATGCCCCCAGAACCCCTCATCCTGACACAAAGCTTCTCCCTACACCAATTTAATGCCTGCATTGCCACCAGAGCTATTGCTATAAAAATAAATCAGTAAATTTGATTTGAATGTCTTGTTTTTCACTGAAAGCTCAATGCCCTTCATGCCCTTTATCAATGGTTACAAGCTTTTCTCTCTTCTCCCCTCAGAGTTGTTTATTTTAAAGACTTAATTTGAAGATACCACTTACAGGAAACCGTCTCTTAACTTGCCTAGAACTAATTCCTCCTCCCTCTGTGGTATATTTGCAGAAAAAAAATTAAAATAAGAATACAAAATTGAGTTAACTGGTTTGTTTTGACACTTAACTCTCTCTGCAAAGCTTTATTTGGTCACATGCATTGCTGGAAATTTTTTATAGCACATAGATAATTATTCATAAAAACAGGTAACTTGATGTATGAAAATAAACTCTGAATATAAGCAACCACAGTTAGCACATTTCTAGAAATACGTTTTGCACATTTAGTGGAAAAGTGAAAAATATCTAGCGGTTGGAATTGAACCCCAGCTGGACAGGTCTACAAGAGCCAATTGTACACATCTTTCCCCAACCACGTTCAGTGAAGTCACATCAGCTACATTGTGGAAAGTATTTACATCATGGAAATCAGCAATCTATTTAAATCAGGACTCTTTCCTGCCACCCTGTCAGCCCCTCCCATAGTCAGATATTTACCAGCACTCCACTGAAAACATTCCTTTTTAAAGAACCCACATCTGTGGTTGGTAATCAAACCTTCTCTATGATCCTCATTAGAAAATTCTTAGTCTTATCGTCAGATTTTATAAAAAGCATGTATTTGCATAGCAATGAAGTTCATGGCTGTATTGATTTATCTATGGAAGCTATTTCTGCAAATATGTGGCTAGTTAAGTGTTTCAATAGCCGATTCAATCTGACTGATAATTCTCAATTTTAAAATCAATATTTTATAGCTTTATTATGTGAGATTATTGTGTCAAAAAGTTCAAATGATGTATACGCACATTGAAAATTACAAGAATGAGCAAATGATTTCAATAAATTGTGAAATATAAGGTAGCTCTTCGTTTATTTTTAAATTACAGTAGTTTTTCATTAATACTACAAAGTTTAATCTTAGGAAAAGTACAAGTCACCTATATTAGTGTCTAAAGCGGCTGTAGCAACTCACTGCAAACTTATTGACATAAAACAACATATTCTGGCAGTTGTAGAAGCCAGAAGCCCAAATCAGTGTCACTGGGCCAAAATCAAAGTGTCAGCCAGGACCACACCCCCTCCAGAGGCGCTGGTGGAGATTCTGTTCTGTGCCTCTTGCAGTCTCAGGCGGCTGCTACCCTTACCCCTCCATCCTTGGCCTCCATCTCCAGGGCGCCCTCCCCCTGTGTGCATGTGTCCGCCTCCAACCTCCCTGGGCCTTCCTCTTATAGGAACACTGATGATTTCATTGGGCCCATATGAATGATTTCAAGATCCACCCCATCTCAAGATAATCACGTCTTTTACCATTTAAGGTAACATTCGCAAGTTCCCGGGATTAGAACCCACTATCAGCTCACTGTAGCACCTATCATCTAAGGGGGAAAAAAAAACTTAATATTTGTGAAAATCTATTCCAAGGGAGCCTAGATGTTTCAATCATCCTGAATAACATTATCCAACATTGCTAAGCATTCAATGAACACTCAAGAAAGTGGCAAAAATGAAACAAAGTATCTATCTTACTCATATTTATGGATTTTTTTGGTTATTTCTGAACTTTAGCTTATGAATCTGTCATTTTAAGGTTTAATATATACAATATGCCTTGTTCTTTGCTTTCTTAAGAGGAGTACAATACTCTGTTCATTTTTAAATTGGGTTATTTATTCATGAAAAAGTATTTTTCAACACCCTGCTTGTGTTAGGTACTTATTTCATTCTTACCTGAAGTTTTATGACAGGTGTTACCAATTATAAATTTTTTTCATAAGTTCCAGTATAGATTAATCAAATTGATTTGCTGAAATTCCTTGCATTAGCACATTCCCACTAAAAATGTTTTTAATGAATTCCCAGTATGTCCTCAATGTTTTATCATCTTCTCAGAAAAATGAAGAAATATAAAGTCTTGTCAAGCAATTACAGAACTTTAAGGTAACAGAAGTGATCTAGGTCAGAACAACACAGATCCTCAGCGGCACAGCAGGTTGGAATGAGGCATATGCACACGTGCACTTACTGGGTCATATTATCTTACTCTTGCCAGTGTTTCCTGCATACTCCCTCATTTAATACACAGAGTTTACAATGGAGAAATTGCTCACATCATATAGGCAGTTTAGTAAGGTAATGGGGAATATGTTTTTGGATTTGGACATAGGTTGGTTTCTTGACCCTGGTGTGTATGTCAGAATGTACAAATCATTTATCTCACTGTAGTCACTTACCCAAGTGACTAGACATAGTAAGCCACCCAATATATGATAATGGCTACTATAATAAAGGAAATATTTACAGACCTTTGTTATGTAGCTAGAGACCATGTGTGCCTGTGTGTGCAGAGATTTTTAAAAAGATAACAATATATTTGAGATAGTAAGAGAAGGCTTTAGGGAGGAGGGTTTTCAGCCTTTAAATATTGAAAAAGGGACAAAGAGAAAAGGCATTATATATACAAACAGACAAACAAATAAGAAGGAGGAAAAGGGTCAGGAGGAAGAGGATACCTTTAGGGAGTTAAGACCAGCATGGTATGTTTATATGGCAGTGGGGAGTAGCCCCTACTGCCTTAGAAACAATGTTGGATAATACTAGAAAATCATGTTGTGTAGTGAGTGGAAGGCTCAGGTACTGTAGATCTTGAAAATCAGACAAAAATAGTTATATGTGATGTGACAAAAGATTGGGAGCCATTGAGGGTCTTTAAGCAGAGTGACATAATGGAAATAGTTGATAATTTGCATATATAGTAAAAGAGCTTAAAGAATACTAATCAAATGAAACTGAGAAAAATATTTCTTCTGAATAGACAATTTAATGGAAAATTGTGACAGTATCCAAGTAAATAACATTACAGGAAAAAGACTGCAGAATATTGATTTAATGCATCACTTAAGCAAGAGAATATCTCAAACCTGCATTATCTATGCTCTATTTCCTTGTACCTTGGACAGCTTATCTATTTACCTCCCTCCAAAAAACAGGCATATTTTTCTACATGAATTGTTTGCTTATGATGTATAGTATTTAACAGTATGATAAACTACATCTCAAAGAGAATTCAGCACTTTTAGACATTATTATTCTTTAATATGCCATGGGTTAGAATATCATAATAAAAATGACTAAAATAAATTCAGACAAGCAGAAGATAACTACCATGATCATCAGTTGAAAACATATCACTACCAAAGAAACCACTTTCAAGATGCACAAAAGTTTGTAAATTGCAATTTGACCCCATTGTATAAATTTCAATAGTCATCTGAAACATCAAAAGAACCCATTTAAAATAATTATGTTGATTCTAAATTGTGCATTCAAATGATAAGTTCAGTTCACAAATTGGGGAGATGACAAGAGCATATACCATATAACCAAGATAAAAAGTTGAAGTTAGTTATCAAGCCTATTGTTAATTTTAAGATGTAGGTAAGGAAAATCTATCTCTTTAAATTAAGGGGACTAATCTGAAAAAAAAAAGAGTCAGAAATTATATGGTTATATCTACATAGTTACCATATTAGAGATAAAATTAGCCTTTATTACAAAGAAAGCTCTGTGGAATTCTTTTAGGATAGGAAAATAAATGTCACTCCCCATTTCAATGAAGCAAATGCCTTATTTGGTCAAGGCAGCATGCATAATTTAATTAGATGCCCTAATATTTTGGAAAATGGCATGAAAGGGCAGCTCAAATATATTTAGCAGTTCTGAATTTTTGAGCCATTATAGCTAAAAGATGTGTGTCCTTACGGAACACTTTATGGTAACATCACTTCTGGTCATGGCTACGGAGGGATCTTAGCAAACATCTATTCCCTTAAAACCGCAGAACACAGTAGGACCAGGAACGAATGAATATGACAGCTGAGAGGCAGAGAGCTTAATGAACTTCATAACAAGGACCTGAAGAGATCAAGGTCTGCAGCAGTCTGAAACAGGGAAGAGCTGCCAAGGAAATGGCTTTAGGGAACAGAGGGTGGAGGGAGAAAAGCCTTTGTAACTGAAGTTCTATGGGGGGGGATGAGAAGTCTGATCTCACTTTTGCTTTCATGAATATAAGCAAATAAGAAAAATGATATCTTACTATTTCTAAGGCCCTGAATATTTTGACAAACCTCTGATTTAGGGTTGGAAGTCAGAACCAGATGAAACACATCAGTGTCATTTAAGTTTCCCGCCCTCCTTGCAAGTGAGTTTGACTCTAGTTCAAGGAGAGGATTGGTAAATGTGAAAAGATGTAAATGAACTAAAAGCATTGATAAGAGCTCCCCCAAAGAACTTAATGGAAATTGTACCATTTATAGGCATCATGAACATCAAAAATCAAAAGGAAACAGTCATAAGAGATAATTGCAGAACAATGTTCTCGATAGCTAGAGAACATTTGTGTTACTGTTGACTGACTCTAACGTCCTGAATGTCAGGATTGTTTTCCCTGGTTCTCATTTTTAGATTATGTGTGGCTAACATATGATTCAATATCTTAAGTAAGCCTAAGAATGAGTGCTGTATCTATTATTTTTAGATGCATTTCAATGATTCTATACCTTTACATCTCTTTCTGTGTGGTGAGAAAAGGCATTTTCCTCACTTCTATGTTCTCTCTGATGACACTGCTAGAGAAGAACACATTATCAGTAAATATGTGTGCGCTAAGTAATTCAATCTCACTGTACCTCTTATAAATGGAGAAAACATTTAGGCCTCATGTGGTCCTGGAGGCAAACGTTAGGACAGCGTCTCGGTTGCTCCTGGGAGCTGGAAGTGACTGTAAGGAAAGGGTTGTGTCTTTTTCTATTAACATGTAATCTATTAAATACATCAGAGGGGAAGTGAGACCTATTTACAGGTGATATGACGGCTGTGATTAGAAGTTACACCAAAGCAGTCTAAAATGGATGTGTGTCTGGGACCAGCTCCATCTCAGATCTCAATCCAAGGAATGCAGGTCTTTGGGATTGAAGGAGAGGTGTCAGGAAACCCAAGGGCCAGAACAGAACTGACTATGAAAACTGAGCCAGACGATAGCATTGTAAAACCAGACTATGACATTATAAAGCCAGGCTGTGGCATTGTAAAAGTCTACCACCCACATCTATAGGCCTGTATCACTCCTTGTTCTTGCTGACAATTGCCTTTCTTTACTTGTTATCTGTCATCTTGTTAAAACTGGACTCTCACTCCTTCATAGTGTGTAGACTGAAGCAGAAAGCTCTTAGTCTCAACTTCAAAGTCCTAAGAAAAGCACCGATTAACTGGAATGAGATCAAGTCTCATGTCTGGATCAGTACCTTGTGGGCTGGGCTATAGGAACATAGCTGCTCCAGGTGCAACATGGGAGCAGAAAGCCGTGATGGGATTCCTAGGAATCAGAACCAGCCAACACGCACCCACAGTGTTCCTGCCTGTCTCCAGTTGGAGACATACTTTCCAGTATGACATTGACATCAATGCTTTCCCCCTGCAGTGCCTCTGTATCCTCCCAGATGTCCTTATCAAGACTGAGCCAGAGGGTTCTTTTTGACCTAGAGCTGTCAGCCTGAAGACCGGTTCTACAATCGCCTCTTATTCACGTTTGAGCTCCATCCATTCCTGCTCCCTTTTGCTTGTCGGCAGACCTACAGCCCAGGTTCCCGCCTGCTTCACTGCAGTCGCTTCTCTCCCCACCAATGAGGAAGCACATTTTTGTCATTTACTTTTCTTTCCTGAGCCCTTCTCTAGTGGTAAACCTTAAACTGGGAGTTTCCAACATAAGAATCACCGTTAAGGCAGCCCCCGCTCATGTTACTATCCCCCTCACCCCCCAACCCTGTACAAGTGGGAAAAATAATCTGGCAGAGGGGCAGAATGACTCCATTTTCTTTTTAACTTTTCTTTCCAGAATTGAGTTTTTCCCAGTATATACTCCTCTAAGACAAGTCTCTGAGAAGGATTTTTTTCTCCCGGTTTTTAATGTCTTTTAAAACTATCTTTAAACATGTACCTAAACAACCCGTGTTTCTAACTGATATGTTCACAGCTTATCCTAAAATTTTAAGCTTCACTGGTAAAACTTTCTATGTAAATTATTAATCCAATTTGATTTAAATTTTCATAATGTATTAAAGAAGATAGCATGTGAATAGCCAATTTTCAGATCTGGTAAGTTCTAATTCAAGACACTGCTCACATGCAGCCCCTGAGTATTAACTTTCCTTAAGTAAAGCATGAAATAGTTTCTTTCATCCAAGACAAAATGTGGATGGCAGATGCTTTTCAAAGGGTTTAATTAATTATCTCAATTTTAGACCACCCAAGAGTTGGAAGTAGAGTTGGAATTGAATATATAGATACAGCTCAAGAGCAGTGTGGTGTCTGGTAGGCTAGGAGTTTTCATAATTGAAGACCTTAATAGATAATTTAGAATTTCTCTGACAGCCAAGTAATCACCTAGGTTAAGAAGCTAGAGTTTATTTTTTTGTGCCTTCTCTATATTATTTTCTAGGGCTAATCAGATAATTTATTAAAGTTAGTTGCCTGTAAGCTACTTGCTTTCAATACATACCATGTCAGGAAGCCAGTCATTATCATGGCCTGAGGAATATTTTTGAAGATAAATATTTGAAGAGATAACAGGAAAGAAACCTTTGTAAAAAGAAGACCTAGGAAGACTGAAAGACCATTTGGCAGAAGCTGCCATAAATATTTACAACTCCCCAAATCGGGGTAACAAGTACTTCAACCTGGATTTCACTGTGTTATAGCCACGTGGATTCTCAGTGTACACCAGGGAAGTGGAACAGCTGACGTTCGTCACGTGTGTGGTATCAGGAGAAACATAAATGCCAGCGCCAGGGTAGGCAATAGTCAAGGAGTAGTGACATTCAAGGATCCTGCAATAGTCTCACCTTCTTCGAAAACGTTTCCTCTCGATATGATCACTGCCTAAAATTTTCACCACTGGGGACAGGAATGGCTAAATATCGTATCCAGCTGAGCTCTTCCACCCCGGTGCTCTCTAACAGAACAGTACTGGGAAATGCTCTTTGACAAATTCAGTCTAGCAGAATGCTGAGCTCATGTTTCAGAAAAATAAGAGGTTGTTTTCAAAATCATTTTGGCAGTAAAATATAACACACAAAAACAGAGGGACAATCAACTGTCGTATCTTTGAGCCGAAGCACCCCAGAGCTAAGTGAAAGCGTGTCGGAGTCGAAGCAGGGGGTGGCGGACGTGAGGAGGGCCGTGAACGGGCCCGCAGGGCAGCCCGGCTCAGACCCGCGGCTGACGAGGGCTCAGACGAGTTCCCATAGGTTCCGTGCTGCTGGCTCAAGCCTCCGAGTCAGGTGAGGATCGCTGTGACCCTTCTGGAAGGTACCACCTGGGGTTGGGCAGTGGCATGAGATACCACACCCCGTCGAGGGAGAGCAGACAGGACGGAACACGCAGGGCGAGGGGGAATACCAGAGACAGAGGAGAGCAAGACGACAAGGGCTGAGCGAGACCCCGTCGCTGGGGACGACCCGCCAGCCCGACTGCGCAGCTGACCTCTAATATCAGGTCCTGATCCAATACTCCTAGATGTTTCTAAAGCCTTCTGATAAAAGTGTCCTCAGAAGACCAGCACGGCGCGACTGTTAGACAAACTTGCCGAATCGAAAACCGAGCCTCCACCCTACAGAATCAGGATGCACTTTTTTACTTAGGAGAAGTTGATATGTGACATGATATGGGTTTCAGGTGGGCAGCAGAGTGGTTTGAGAGTGATCCACATGACTAAACGCTCTCCGCGCAGGCGCCATCTGTTATCGTGCAAAGATGTCACGATAGTTTGACTGCATTTCCTATACTTGCACTTTCATCCTGTGATTAACTTATCACATAGTTGGCAGTTTCTACGTCTCAACACCTATTTCACCATTTTAACAGAGTCCCAGGACTTCATGTGCACATTAATGTCAGAAAACGTTTGGTATCTAGATATAAACATTCAAAGGGATTGAACTGATAACTGAAATGAAGACTCTAATAAAATCACTGGTCTTTTACATAATATAATTATGTTATTTTGATCTAAGACTAGATGACAATACCTCGATTTAGGGAACGTAATTCTAAAAACCAGAGTCTGTGTTCATAGGCTGCATGCTACCTGCATAGTTGTTTCCCTATAATTGGAAGAAACAGAAACTACGCTTTGCCTTTCATCAGCTAAGGTGTTGGAGACCTAAGACAACAGTAGGCCAGCCTACTTCTCTTCCCTTTCTCACATGATGTCAAAATGGCCACGTGAAAATGAAAAACCAAAGGAGTGAGTTAGTCGCTTTGTTCTGCATGAATCGCAGGCGTATTTGGGAAATCTTTTATGTCTGAATGTTTAACTTTTACTTGCTTGCTGGAAATGTGGCCCTCACACTCAACAGAGGATAATAAGCCAAGAAAAATCAAAAGCATTTCAGTCACTTGAAGGTAAAAATCTAAGTTCATAAAAAGGTTTGTTTCTGACAGAGTTCAAAAAAGGGGGAGAAAAAGCAAAGAGAGGCAACCTCCTTAGCATGTTTGGCCACCTCCCTAAACTCGGACCACATATCCCAATATGTGCTTATTATAAATTCAGAGCAGTTGAGAAACTTCCTGCTCACATATCTTTCATTTTCATTTGATCCCAATTTTCCCACCCAAGTCTCAGACCACCCATGACAAGTAAAATTACTACCCAGAGCTAATTTTATAACGAAAACAGTTTGTATGCAAATGTGTAAAAAGCAGAAATTTCTTCATATCCTTTCTTTACAACGCAAATTTGAGGCCAAGTTAGAAGTTTTAACTCAGTCCAGTAATGGGCATGCGTGTCTGAGGGACAGAACCCAACCTTCTCACTGTCCGTCAGGGTTCGCACAGCTGGAAGCAGAGACAGGGCACTGCTTCTCTGTTGTGTTGGGAGTTCCTACAAAGCGTAAAATTTTCCACATCCCCATTTCCCTCTATGCAGTAAAGGGGAAAACAATACTTGTACCACCATCCTCATTCTGTTATTGTAAATACCAGCTATAACAGCGGACAGTAAAGAACTTTGAATGTCAAGTGCGGTATAAGAGATTGTTATTGGTAAGTGTTCTTTCTTAAAGACATTTTAGGATCTATTATGTGGTGTGTCTTCTCTACTTATTTAATAATATGCAGTTTAGAAGGTCCAATTCTGCCATCAATAACATTCATTCTTTGATAGATTTTCCTTCAGAAAGCTGAGAGTAGAAACTGATCTTTTTAATGTAGAAAGAAATACCTATATATGAAAAAACATATACTTCTTTATACTTTATTTGATTATCCTTGAACATTTATAAAAGCACATATTTACAACTTTGAAAGAGTGAAAAAAATACATAAACACAAAACTAATTGATTGTTGGTATTTTTCCTTTCTTTTCATCACTGCCACATTTGGGCATTTTATTCATTTCATTTTCTCAACCAACACTTTAATAATTGAATATTCTTTATGGCCATTACCTACTGTATTTAGAATTTGAGCTCAAATTTTGACAATAAACACAACAAATTTCAGAAATTAGCATGTTAGGTATTCACAGAGCAGTCAGTATCAATATGTTTTGGTGAACTAGTACATTCAATTTTAGCTTTTTACAATAATGCAGTAGAATTTCTCTATTTTTCCCATACATGGGACTACTTTAACAATTTTTATTGTAACATATGGGTAACTCTTTCTTCTTGAATACACTAGTTGAATTATCTTAGTTATTCATGCATTTATTCATTCAACAAACATATGAGTGCCTTTCAAATGTAATACAATGTTCTAAGTACTGGGGAAAAATGACTATGACCAATATTCTCTCATGAGGCTCATACTCAGGAGGCCACTAAAGGGTTCTGAGCAGAAAAGTGAAAGAATCAGGTTCCCTTTTGCCAACCCGTCTGGCTGCAGAAAGGACTGTTACAGTGACAAAGAGGGAGTGCAGGTGAACAAGACAAGACACCTATCCTGAACGTATGATAGACAAGTCCACTAGACTAGAGGCACGCAATAGACAAGCAAATAAAAAAATGAGATGTTTTCTGATAGTAGTAGCTCTATAAACAAAAAACAAAGCCGGCAATGAGTTAGGTAGGTTGGTAGGTGGGCGTCATCCTAGGAGAAAGGCGTCTCTGAGCAGGGACATGTGAGGAGAAACACAGCAAATAAGAAGGAACTGGCAGGTGGAGATCGAGGCGAAGGGCCTTCTAGGCAGAGGGAACAGCTAATCGGACCACTTACAGCAAGGCTGACCAAGAGGTCAGTTCATGTGCTAGTGAAAGAGGGCTGGGCACGAGGTGACATCAGAGTATTAGGCAGGATGACAGCAGGGTGATGTGACTTACAGGTCCTAGTCATGACCCAGGAAGTCAGTGCAAATGTAGCTTGAAGCAGCTGTAGAACTCTAAGCAATAAGTGGCATGAGTATATTATATTTTATATTTTGAAAGTGAACTGCTGTGTGGAGAACATGGTGGTGGGAGTGGGTCACATGCAGATCAGGGACCAGATAGGAGATGATTACAACATCGCACGTCATACATGGGATGTGCCCACCAGCTGAAGGCAGGGTGAGGGGTAACTGCATTTAAGGTCTGTTTTGAAGATAAGTTCCATAGTGTTCCCTCAGAAGTGGGTATGCAAAAGAGGAAAAGAGAAATCAGGAATGGCAGCTGGTTTCACACTGAGCAATGGTTGGTGGGGGTGCCATTAACCCTCTAGGGGAAAGCTGTGGTGAAAGGCGAGAGAGAGGCTAAGACAATTAGAAAGCCAAGTGACTTGCCCAACCCCATCATTTCAATTAGTCCTTTTACGTTTAGGAGGCCCTCACTTTTACAGACCCCTGCAAGGCGAGGGAGCTATGTAAGAACTTCAGCTCTCCTGGAACTCCACTAGAGTTTCAAGACAAACAAAGTTTAGGCCAGGTGAAAAGAAACCTCATTCCTCTGAATATGTGAGTGAGTTTTGAATCTTCTCTAAGAAGAAAGGTATTTAATCCACCCCGCATTTATATTCTGGGACTAGGATGACAGTTCCTTTGGGGGGAATCTCCAAGCCCTAGACAAATGGGGTGCTTTACTGATGCATCAATTTTACTTGAAGATTTCAAAGGCTTGGGAGATGACGTTTAGACATTTCACCCTATGTAATATATAATGTCATTCATTAATTATGAAATAGAATTAAACATTGCCATGCATTTTTCTAGATAAAACATGAGATCACAAAAGCAGGCTCTTAAGGGCCTTTAGGTTTTGCTTTAAGGACAGTGGGGTCCACAAACGGGTTTTCATCAGAGGAAGGAGGAACCAGGTTCCCTTTAGCTGACCCTTCTGGCTACAGGTCTGAGAAAGGACTGTTACAGGAAGAAGATGGTGAAGTGGGATCGAGTGAAATGAAGGAGATCCCTAGCCCGAACCATCATGCACATCAAAGCGTGCACAGCAGGAACGTGACGGACAGATGAGGACATCTATCGGCATGCTGATCGGCCAGACAGGGAGGCCTGGGCAAAGGAAGTAAGGCGTAAATATTAAGCCCCAGTTTTCTGTCTCTAGCTTCTGGTGTTGCAGTTTGCCAAGACAGGCAACAAGGAAAGTTACACGGATTAGGGCAAGAGATGGGCTTTAGTGTGGGGCGTCTGGGGCCTGGGGCATCAGGGAGACATCCACTCTGGTGCTTAGGAAAAAGTCTAGGCTGCAGATAGAAGGTGGCCGTCATCTGCACAGAATGGTCATTGAAACCGTGGAGGCACCACTTAGAATCTGTAGGGTGAGAAGAGAACAGGGTCTATGAAAGAACCCAGAAAAGACACATACGTTTAGAAACAAGAAGAGGAAACCAGTTTACCAAGAAGAGGAAACCAGTTTACAAAAGATTCAAGAGGCATAAGAGGCAAAGAACACCAGGAGTGCACGAGGCCCAAGGAGAGAACACATCAGGAGAGGGTGAGATCAGCCGCACAGACACCTTCCAGCGAAAATATTGAAAGGACTGCGAATCGTACATGGAATTTAGCAGCACCAGACGTGGCGGTCTTGTTAAAGACGGCATGGCAAGGAGGGCACAGGCTGGTTAAAGCAGGGGGAGATATGAGAGGAAAGAAAGCAGAAATCGTGTCACTGATTTAGATTTTGTTTCAAAGTATCCTTAACACAGTAGCATTATCTTACCGAGATGGAGTTCTGATCTGATGGCGACCTGTGAATGGGTCACTGCAAAGCAAAAAAATCAGCAAATATGTATCTCATCTCTACTATGACAGGCATTATGAGGGATTAAAAAATAGTGAAATACAGCCCAGCCCTTGAAATATTTACAATAAATTAGAGAAACTTACATAATGAAAATAGTATAACAATATTATCATGTGGGTTCTGTATGAGAAGACAGACCTAGAGAAGTTCTGCACCATGTGAGGCGAGAACAACTTAGGGGGAACTATGCCTTCCTAAATGAAAGATAAACATTCAAAAAAGGAGAAGACTAGAAATTATCTGTAGTTCTACCTAGGACCGGCTTAACCTCCCCTAGCTGCACTCCTCTCCGAGAGCCAGCTGCCTGTGCTGTAGAACAGAAGGTGAGGATGCATCCGCACGTCCTTCAGGAATGACCTCCAGCCTGCAGACAGACCACCCAAGGGGGCAGGGACTGAAGAGAAGCTCCCTTCCACCTGTGCAGTTTAGGCTGCAGGAGAGGCTAAGTTCAGGAATCACCATGAAGGCTCTTGGTATTTCCTTGGCTGAAACGGGATTTTTAAAGCCATTTTGGAAAGGATCCATAACTTGTCCTACCTGCTACCTGTCGTAGCAGGACTCTGTGGGGCTGCCCCTCCAGCACCTATTTACAATCAGTGAGGGTCACTTCATGGAGCAACCTGGGCGTGAGCTGAGCACAGTCACGGCCTAAAGGCCGTATTTTACATTTATGCTCAAATATTCAAATAGGTTATACCAGAAAGAAAAAAGAAAAAACACCCATATTCTGCACTGAGATAAGAATCCATGTGGTGTGTAAAATGCATGAGAGCTGTTTGAATTGTGTTACCATTCACCACCTTAGAGAACTGGGTGGTGTGAGCCACGTTCTCTCCCCTGTGAGATGGGATAACAGCACAACTAACTCATCAAGGCCCTAAGGATTGAGGAGGGGAGGGGAGGAGCTCCGGGCCTCGCTGGGCACACACGGCAGGAAGGCACCTGTGAGTGGCAGCCACCATTGTGCGGGGAGGCGGCATGCCTAGTTGGAAGAGTGGACATGAAATCAGTCAAGAATGGGTTCAGACCAAGCATGCAAAGTATCTGAGTCTGTTTGGTTTGGTGCAACAATTAAACGAGCATGACTGGCGCCTAGTAGGTACACAGAACAAACCAACTGCTGACTTCCCTGTTCTGCTCTTCTGCATGACTGTGGATCTGTGTAAAGGAATCGAGAGTTACCCTTTGCCAGAGCCTGCCTTCCTCAACTTTAACCCCGGGAATGTGGGATTAGATGGTCTCTAAACCTTTATAAAGGCATCAGAGATTTTTAGAAATCAGGTAAAAATAATAATCTGAAAAACTGAATAACTGAAAAACACCCTCTGGCTACTAGGACTGTGGAAATGTTGCATTACCAAAAGAGGCAGATTAGAGAGAGACAGGAAGGACTGCACTTCGCCTTCATCCCTGCTCAGTTGAAGGCCTTTTTTTCATTTCTTTGACATTGTTGCCTTTTAATATTTTCCAGAGTTATGTTTTCCCCCTGCTTTCTCCAAAATCTAACAGCTATTCAAAAAAGTGAATTCTGTGTCTGGCATCGCTAATGAACAATTTAGCCTATTTGTTTATGACTGCAAGAAAGCTTCTGTGCATATCACAATAAAGTCTGAAAATTCATCACAACAACAACAAAAAAGACTTTGTGCTTCAAAACGTGACTGAGGTTCTCAAAGGAATGAGACAGTGATTTACTTTCTGTCACCTCCAAAGTTCGCTGGGGGAAAACAGACAGACAGACAAACACATTTTCCTGACAGGCGGCAGGCAAACCACAGAGTGAGCGGCTGGGCAGGGGGATGAAAGGGAGAGAAACATCTCGAAAAAGCTGAGCCTCCAGTCTCCTCCCACCAGCCTGTGCAGGGTGACTTCAGTCCCTTCCTTAACTAATTCTGTCACTGTAAAATCCTACAGTCATTCTTCCACACATAGAGGACAAATAAGCTCAAGAGGAGGGTCTAGACGCTTTCAGTTCTAACTCCTCACCAATGGTGGAAAAGGCAGGACGCCCAAGCTGTGTCTTGGGGCCAATAGGAGGGCTGAGTGCCGCCCACATGACTCGCTGCCCCTGTCTTTCACATGGGCTGTAATTTAGTTCAATTCAGAACTGCAGAATAGTACAGCTTTCACGGGAGCAGGGGATGCCTGAGCTCAAGTGGGAGTTCCGAGTGACTTTACGAAGCGCTTTGCTGCCTCCCTCCTGTGTGGAGACGGGGACTCTGCACCTGCATCAGGGACAGTCTGGCCACAGCCACTGCTCTGCCTCCGGAGACAGGGAACTAGCACAAATAACCATTTTGAAATTGTGAGTATACATTTATTTCCATCCAGTGTGCTGATGAAAATAGTTTTATGTCATAAACATCAAATATTTGAAGATATGTAGGGTGCTTCTTTATATGTGCTTTGAAGGGCCTTCCGCCGGCAGGAAATATTTCAGGGGCAATTGTTGCATGTTTTATGATGTTCCAGATCAAGAATTAGAAATAAGAGTCAGGCGTTCCGGAGAGTAGCTGCAGGAGGCGGCACCCCGGAACACTGCCCCGGGCACTGCTTTGTTCGTAAGGAGAAATGAAGGCACACGTAGGTGCTTACTTCACTTCTTCTCGTTCTTTATGTCTAATCAGATCTGATCTGTCCCCAAGAAAAATAAAAGACAAACTTTGCTGACTCCACTGACAAGGGTACCGTAGACTTTCCAGACATCTGACAGTTACCATAATTCGCTAGGAAAGACTGCTCAGGCACTTGGGGGCAAATAGCTCTTACATTCTGAACAATGGCTTCAAGCCAGGGCTTCCTTTTTATTTATTTTTTAGCCACCACTTTGCATTTCATAATAATGATAGAGACCGACCTGTCTTCAGGGTTTTAGTCCACAAAATGTGAAATGAAGTCCTAGCAGAAGTGAAAGGTGACTGAAAGTGGCCAGTGTAAAGACAGAAGGAAAAGACAGCTTTCTGTATCAGGGTCCAGCCTTCCATGTACACAGATTTTTCTTTTTTTAATTCCTAATAGGGTGGGGTGAGGATGTGGGGGTGGGGAGAAGCATGCTGAAGCGTCTTTAAAGAAGAATGCTTGAGGAATAAAATAATTTAGGATTTCTTCTGATTAGCAGGCAAGAGATACAGTTAGCATCTAAGTTACACACATGGCAAGATTTTTTTGATGGAGTTTCAAACAGAAGCAACATACAAAGCAATTTTTTTTATTTATAAAATAATTGGAAACAAATGGGGGAGAATAATCCTATAGTATTCTTCTTACCTTCAGCTAGGGTAATCGAGCAGTGCATTATGCCTTTACTTCTAGAATCTTCCATAGCCTTAAAAAGTTGTAAGTTGAGTCTCATAAGAAATTAAAAGGCCAATCAAATTGATGTGATCTTGATTGATGAAGAGCTCGAACAACAAAGCCTCCAAGAAAAAGAGAGTTTGGAAGAAAACACTGCCCTCCTCAATTTTAAAAGAGAATATTAACTCCATCAGTTATTGAAAGGAATTATTCAAAGGCTCCAGACATAACTAATTACGGCGTAAAGAGATCTGCCGGTGCAGCGCCTGTGTTCTAATTATAAAAGTCCAAGACGCTAAGATTCATTTTTTAAAGAGGACTTGGACACAAATTTTCACATACTCTTTTTAAAATACACCATTTTTTTTTCTTTGTCTGCTCTCCTGTTCTCTACACCTCCCCCTCCGCCGCCCACTGTGTGCGGAGACACCTGAAGGCCGGACGTAATGGTCAGCAGAGCCCCAGCCTGTCTGGACTCCAGCCAGGCTCTCCCCCCTCTACAATCAAACAGCTTTTGCACGCAATGCATGCCGAGCTTATCCCGCTCTATGTGCAGATCCGGGATGGAAGCCTCACACATACTGCGGAAAGATTAAAGACAACAATATCCCCTTTCTCTTACCCCAGACAGCCTCGATTTTTAACCCTTTCATTCCTATTAAAACTAAGACGTTTTACCCGTTCAAAAGCAGGTCTCAAGGGACCGTGCAGCTCCTGCACCATATTCTACAGACACACACGCCTCGATTGGTATAGCAGCCTCCTGTCGATGGACGCATCGGGGTAGTGGAGCATTAACAGTGTGCTAACTAGACAAAACACTGTTTGCTTGTGTGGGAAATGCATTTTTGAATGAACTTAAGCTGTGAAATCTGGAAGAAGTCAAAGGTCTGTGGAAAGATTCTCCAGAAGGTGTTATGATTTCTGATGGAGCTGTTCTCTAAGCGCCTCTCCCTCTGCCTCTCCCTCCCTCACACACCGCTCACGCACACACACACTCAAGAGACATGCTCAGCCAGGCAATTATATCATTATATCTCAGGGAAACCCAGGTTTACTGGTGATGTCATCACATATAAAATTTCACCTTTGAGGGCAGCATTTACAATCACCCCCCTCTCCCGCGTTTTTGGGTGGGGTGCCCATAGGAAGTTCACATGTTTGTGGGACTAACCGGTATCCACGGGAAAGGACCATTTCATCTGTAGCCATCTCTTTCTTGCAGATGTGTTTATGGGGCAGCGTGGGCAGCTTACCAGGATACGTGAAGTCAGGCAGAGTTTCCTGGTTCTAGGAAGCCTTATTCATACGCTGGTTGAACATTTCAGAGGTGGCTGAATGATATGAATAGGATACAGAAATGGTCAGCATTCTGAAATCACCTGGGCACAGATGCTACAATATTGATATATGTTACGACCTGGTGATTCTTATTTGCCATTTACATTCTTGCAACCATTAAATCATGTTTATGATTCACTGATGGCTTAAGGAAAGAATACATACAAATGATTTAAAAGTAATGCTCCTTTGATGTGCTTTGGGTTAGGTGAAAGTTGGGTTAAAATTCTGAGGGCTGATACAGTGTTTGTATTTATTTCCAAGTGTATTTTATGAGTCTTACATTAAACAGTTATCCACCAAACAAGTGTTCAAGGTGTTTAAGAATGTGTATTTTTAAGTACATTATTTTATTTCACAACTCAGATAGAACAAAGTTTAATAATTTACCAAAACTTATTGCCCTGAGATATAAATATAGAGCAACTGTGTATACATGATGTCTCTTAATTACCAAGTTTCGATAAGTAATTTAAATTAATCTTCATGAATGTAGAATGGCTTACCAGTTCTTACATACCAAGTATTTGATACATTCTTTTCCTAAATTTGGAATTTTTGCTTAATACTTTTCTCTTGCACATTAAAAAAGGGTTCATTTTGAAAGGATTTGGAAAACATGTGTATGAACAGCATGATTTATACACCAACATACAAATTAATGAGCCCATTTTGCCCATGGATTATGTGATTATTTTTAAAAAAGTGAAAAGCGTTTTGTTAGTTTTTTGCTTCCATGTTACTATTGTTGAGAGAAGTGTATAGCTTAAAGAATGGACATATTTTGTACTTGGAGAAAAAAATCTACACAAGTTAGGTGACATGTTATGGGATAAGATGCCAGGGTAAACTAATAAACAACTTTTTTGAGGAATTCCTGGGCCTAGCTTGATAATTTTTACATGAACAGTTCTTCCAACAGATAGTGGAGTTCTTGCCCAGGATGAATTATATAATTGTTTTATCAAAGATAAAAACATGAACAAATAGTTATATTTAAATTTCATCTACTTTCTAAAAACAAAACATGACATTGCCCATTGAGGATACAGGTTACTAAAAAGGCATCTTTCAAAGAAAAGATAATGGACTCGATTGAAATAGTTGAACTACGTAACGCCAATTGAAGAACAAATGGTTTTTCAGAGCATAACAGAGAAAGAACAATTTACTATAGTACAGTTTATTCTTCTTACACAATAGTAATGATTTATTTGGAATGGCAGAACAAACAGTAAATATACAAAACAACCAATTATATCTATGTCAGGGATGAATCAAGAGTGTTGTGTTTCATATATTAGAATATTCTTAATTCAATTATTTATCTTTAGTGAAAACCTACACTCTTTCTTAGCATATATGTTGATATTATAACCATGTGTTCTTGTTCATGTGTATAGTATATACAGTATACATTTAGCATATTTGAATAGAGTGGTGACTAAAGATAATTGTTGCTCTTGTATTATAACTCGTTCTTTACATAGCCTTGAGTTAGAATATTTGAATTAGAATATTATCATATTTTAATGCTATGAAACTTGGATGGTGGTGTCCCCTATCTGTGTCTATGCTAACAGAAGGACATGCTGAGATATTGGCTAAATATAATGCATTGATGATATAATTATGCAAATGCCTCATGTCAAAAAATATTTTAATCATACTTAAAGCTATGACTCTAATTTGACAAACAATATAAAATGTCATTTAAACCAAAACTCTTTCTTACCACTCGGAAGATGATTTCTAACAGAAGACTCACGGTTTCTCTTTATGAAAAGACAGACTGGGTTTTTTTAAACCTGGCCTTTAGGGTTAGGGCCTGAAATGGTTTTGAGTAGGTGCCGAAGCAACGTGCAGGGACTGCACAGGAACCCCAAGTCACAGTGAGAAAAGGAGGGAAATTGGTTTGCTTTGCTTCATGTCTCAAATTTTATTCTTTCCAGCCTACAGGCAGACAACACTCAAAATTATTTTGAGTGAAAACTATCAAAGTTATTTTCACAATTATGCAACGCTCCACGGTCCTGAAGGAAAAGTGTTCTCAGAGTGATTGAACGTCCACTGCCTGAAACTCAGTCAAGCTCAGGGAGGCGCGGGGTCAGATGCGCTCATGAATCACAGATAGGAAGTGAACTGTGTATTGCATATTTGGAGGGTTGAAAAGAAACATTTGGGATATTTTACCGTAAAGAGATTTGGGATTGATTTTCAGCACATCTTTTTCAACATCAAGCCTGCAGTTCAGCTGAAATAACTTTTGATTTGTATAGCGAAGGCCAGATGACCACATGCTCCTTTCTTATTTAGATGAATTTTCCCTTCAGTAACAGCTTTCTTCCTGACCTGCTGAAAAATTCCAGCGAATGAAATCAGCACAGGATTTTCAATTCTAATTGACCATGTGCAGAGGAAGGGCCAGTGGGGAAGTCACTGGGGCATTATGAGGCTCACCACCTCCTTTTTCTTTGTGTTTTCCCCTTACCAGCCAATCCAAACAAACTGACAACATTTCATTTTTATTAATATTAATACTGCTGTAAGACGAATTCTCAGTGCACGTGATTTGACGTGGCTCTTTGTGCCATTTCACCACAAGTAATCAAACACAAAAGTTATCATGCACTTCCACCATCTCTCAACAAGCTGGTAAGCAGTTTATTGGTTAAAAAAATGCACAAAAACACTGGCATAAAGATTGGATTAAGAAGAAAAAATGATGACACTAAATTTGTTTTCCTTTTCACTTCAATAAATCATTATTGGAACATATATACTTTTAAATTTGCCATGAAAATATCCACTCCCTAAAATTCTTGGTTCACTGTAGTCATGATAGAAAGAAAAATCGTTTTTCCAGAGGTTTCATTTGGACTGGACTGGTAAAAGATATCAAGAATTGAAGATGATCTCTATAGTCTGTGTAGCTTAGCAAATCATATATGCTGTAAAAGCGGGCATGTCAGTTTTCAGGCTTTTTTTCTTTCTGACAAGTTCTCAAGTAATTTTCTTCATAGTTTATCTATTACTGCAAGGGGTCAAAGACGCCTTCTCTTGAAAATTTTAATTTTAGAACATTAAAAGTGTTAGACAGAAACAAGTTATCCTTTGGATACAGATATTGTTTTGACTAATAAGTATAGAAACATGTACTGAAAGTGCATATTTTAAAAATATGTAAGGAAAACTCCAAATGAATTATCAGTGTCATTGAAAAAAGACTGGCCTCATAGCAGCACTGTTTCTGATTTGGAATTCTTTGCTCATTCTTGTTCAGGTAACCTTTTATCTCAATCATATCTGCCAATTGTCAAATATGAGATGCCTCATCAAAAGCCAGACTAGTGCAGTTTTTGAAAAACTCATTTTATGACTGCTGAAATCAATTAGAATTTCTTTGCACCAATATTACACAAAATCTGAGTAGTGATTGTTTATGGGGTTCACAACTATGAAGGCATGTTCTAAGCCACCAACATATGAGGTCAATTTTTAATGAAACTTGTAAAATTTAAGTTTTTGAGATTGTCATTATATACACATATGAGTCAATTTGTGTTACCAAAATATTAGAACTCTCATCATCCTATGAAGCCTATCTGTTGATTAATACATCTCATATCTGATGATTCTCTACTGATTTATGAATTATAAAAATCCATCAGAAAAAAAGACTATGTGCCAATGATTTAGCCCACTTGGTTCTTTTATACCAAATTTAAAAAATATGTTTAGAAACTTAAGAAATCAAAATATAAACAGAAAATCTAAGCAAAATACAGAGCATAAGGTATTAAATTATGCATATTTGTAGCTTAGTTTACATTTAAATTAACGGATTTTAATTGGCAATGAATCTAACCCTGTATACAGGAGGTGACAGATCATGTGATCTTGGCAAGTATTATTAAAATCATACTGGTGGTGTACTTTTGGGTGGTTGAAGCTAAGATGTTCAAAATAGATGGCTTAACTAGGTTAACTAGGAATAGAATTCTGAGCTACTCCTGTTCTCTTCTTCCATGATATTCTGAAAAATAGGCTGTGATTCTGCAGGATCATAGATAACCACAAATACTAAGTAGGTTTTGGTATTTGTGTTTATATGGGGTCACGGGTGAGAGTCACTGCTCTGTTTTCCTGTATGTGCTGGTTCTTTAGGTGAATGAGGAGAAATGGTGCCCAGTTGTGGAACCTTTGCAGCTGTGTGAAGTGTGTGCCCCTCCCTGCACCCCCTTCCTGTTCTGTGAGACTGGGATGGCCTGTTGGAGGCAGAGACCCCTGAGAAGCCCAGGCTTCTTGAATTCTCCCGGGGCACCACTGGAGTCTGCTCCCACACCCCTGAAGGGTCCCTCCCCAGACTGCAGCCCATCTGGACACTCGAGACTTCCCACCAGTCCGCTTTGCCCTCAGCCTTTCCTGGCTAGGCAGGACTCGGCTTCCTCCTTAATTATGCAACTACGGTTCACACTCAGAGCTGCGCTTTTAAAAAACTGTATATTTTTGAACTGGGAAGGAAGTGGGGCTAACAGGATTTCTGTGCCATCAGAGGAATAAATGTAGGGCCGATATAGATGTCTTTGGTATCTGAAATCTGCAGGGTTGTAAACAGAATAATAAGATTACACTGGATTTGACTGGACAGTCCTCACCTCCAACACATGGACTCTGCTCACTTCAGAGTGGGGGTCTTCTCTCAACTGATGGCCTTGAGGGAGAGTCTCTGTTCATACTTGATTTAGCCTATTTCCTGCAGGAAAATTGCTTTGAAAGGCCTAACTTCTTCAGCAAACGTTGGCCTAGAGAAATAAAACCTAAATATGAAAAGAGATTATGTCCACAAGAATAAGAGAGTGGGAATTCTACCAGATAATCCCAAATGATGAGAATATGTCAAAAGGGTGATTATAGATGTTTGCGTCACACACATGGATTATCTAGAAACCTGTATGTAAATGTAATCTCTGTATAATGAAAAATAAGAGCTAAACAGAAATTCCACGTAAAGCCTGAGTATTTGGGTGTATTGCTATAGACACATTCATAGAAGAGGCCCTGGTGCCTTGTTACTCTCCTTCATCAACAGATACTGGGAGAAACGGAAGCGCTCAGCCCCTGTCCTGGTTGTTCTAAGCCGTTTAACAAAGTACCGTTTACCCTTAAAGGACGTAAAGGTTTAAGCTGAGAGCAGTGACTGTGAGGAAATCCATCCTTTGGTTAGTCTGAGGACAGAAAAGGGTTAATTTTTAAAATCTCTGGAAAGAGGGGAATTTAAAAAAACTGGAAAAAAACAACAAAAAAGACAAGGTGCGCTCACGGATTATACTACATCTTGAAAAGAAGAAAGACAGAGCAGCCAGGTGACCCTGCAGGGGGTCGTCTGCACTGTCCACTGAGTCTCAAGTCTGTTCAGTGGATCCTTGTTAAGGTCTGGCTGTGGCCTTCGGCCTCCCGCTCCCCCGTCCAGTTGCGACATCCCTGCACGTGCTTCACCCTCTCGGGCTCCACGTGCAAGCTTCGGACTGTGCGTGAGTAGAGCGCTAGGCGCAAAGACAGTGCAGTAGTTATGACGCCCACTTAAAAAAAAAAAGTTAAGATCTGTAAACTTACATCCACTTCCTTTTATAATTAACAGACAGTGACGGTAACCCTTCTTTAAATACAACTGAGGCTGTTCGAGTGCAATTTAAAGTAAGCCAGCTCGGTGCATTTGCCCTTGTGATGAGGTTTGGCAAGAATATTTAAAACAGTGATTTCTGTCTAACTGAATTCTCTTTGAAGTGAACGTCGAAAAGCATTAGGATGGTTTGTTTTGTATTTTCACATATACGCTCTCAGTCATGCACAAAGCTAATGTTCTAAGTTTTGTTTTTGTTTCTAAAAAGGATTAATTTTACTTTAAAAAATTTCATTAGCTAAGAGAAGAAAACACAAAATGCCCTCCTATTTTTTCCTGAAATACAGTAAAACTTTTTGGCTCCAACAGTTCTAGGAAGTATGTTTCTGCATTTACACAGTTTGATAAATACAAGAGATAAATCCATTTATATACATTCATGAATTGATATTTTGAATGAAATAACCATGTTTGTACCTCTGAAATGTTAGCTGACATGCATAAAGCATATGAAATGACTCAAAATTAACTACATAACCAAAAAAGGGGAAAATAAAGCTATTCAGATATCAGAATTCATTAGAAAGATTTAGGATTTTACTTTCTGCTGAATGTTTAAACGGACAATTCTCTAAATTACATATATTTACTCATTTTAAATATATATTTTTGAACTCGAAGAAAATAAAATATCTAACTTATGAAGAAAACAGTTTTAAAAATTACAGTGAAGTCATATCAACACATCTTTTTTAGCTGGAATGAAAAGTAAAAAAAAAAACTTCAGTTTTAACTTAGGAAATGTTCAAAATACACAAAAAAACAATATAATATACCTCCTCATGTTCCTACCACCAAGAATTACTATTTCTAATATTTTTATGTACTCCAAGCTATTAAACAACTATAAACTATCTATAGTGGAAGACCCCAATCCCATTTTCATTTCCTTATGTCCATCTGGCTATAGAAATAATCACTATCTTTTATTTGCTAGGTCATATGTCATACCTCCACTTTTACATTTTGGTCACCTACTTTTGAACCAAAAACAATTAAAAAACCAAAGAGGTATCAAATATGAAGTTCTTGAATTCACTGTTTCTAAATTTACTTTAAAATTATTGGAAATTTTTCAAATGAGCATATTTGTTGGAAATAGTATTTATTTATTTATTGGCTTAAAAAACATAATGGTGATTAAATATAAAGATGTAAGTTGATTTCTTCTCCCTGCCTTGATTTACTTCCTTGGTTGCAGAAATTGAGAAAATGCCTCCTACCTCCTTTTCATTCAAGTTCTTTAGAAGTGAGTCTTTTACATTTTAACTATTTTCACATTACATAAGGGAGTGGTAATATGGTTAAAGCTCTGTACTTTAACACAGTCTCCATTGTTCTAATTTTATTGTTTTCATAATAGAGCATGTATGATAAGGTCGCTACATGCACGGATATTAATTTTCATATTTTACACTTCCATAGTGTCTTGTAAGAAGGCTTATTTACAAATATTATAATGAGCCACAAAAGTTACTTTTGGTTTGATTTGCTAAGAAAATATCAACAATATCATAGTAAAGAAATGAGCTTTGACATTAGGATTTTTTTTTTTTTGCCTCTTCATTTGGAGCCAGATTTCCCTTAAAAAAAAACAAGGTGCAAATGCATTTCTGAAAAAGTGTATTGAAACCTAGATCCTTATTTGAGCACAATATTACCATGGATTTGCATAAACTATGGGGCAATGAATTGCATAAAGACCCCTTAATGCTACTGACACCCGTGTCAAGGCAACAGAGTAGAATCTGTGTCAGCACCCTTACTGTCATGTGTCATCTTAAACAATCTCTGGGGAGAAAACTACAGAATCACATAATGGTGAATCTAAATATATTTTTCCCTACAAATCTCTTTTTGGAGGTAGCAGTTTATAGAGCAATACCAATAGTCAATTTACAACTTAAGTCCAGATCTTAATGCCTAAAGAGGAAAGATGCAACTAAATTACTAGGTTAGATACTTACACTGCTCTCCACCTAAACTATTTTCAACTTGCATTAAGGAACTACCAATTGAATAATCTTATTTCAAGACTGAACACTAGCAAAACTTACTCCAGACAATATTTAGGCTGACACTGTATAAAGAGGAATATAGACAAGTATACAAGACTCCATCTTTTTTTGGGTTCAAATCTGAGTATAATGTAGCCCTGAATAAATGTGACTCCTGATCTCTTATACTAGGTGTAAAAAAAAATACACAGTGATTTTTTTTTTACTTCACCATTTCTTAAAAGAATATATTGCTCTACAATGTATTTAGAAGTTATTTCTTCCATAAGTTCTGTTTACTAAATCATTTATTCAAAAATATCACCTTTTTACTATAAAATGAATTCAAGAGCATGGAAAGCTGATCTTTAAAGGCTTTTCCTTATAATATGGTCAGAAGAAATGCAAACATAGTCTCTATATTTTTATTGAAACTTTTCTTTCTTTTCTTTTTCTCAGCCACATATTATCTTTCTTAGCCTGTAAGCTACCAATATTCCTTCCCTCCAGATAATTTCACTGTCAATGTCATTCATTGGGGTCATTTCTATTCTTGTTTCTCATTATAGTCACAACAGCTGATAGGAGCACTGGATAAGGAGTAAGAAGATGTGTTACTAAATGACTGAGTGACTCTTTTTGGATCTCAGTTTCTCTATCAGTAGTTTAGGGAATTAGGGTTAGTGGGTCTTAGGGTCCTGGGAGATTAACTAAAATTGAGACCATTAACAGATTGATGAATTCAGTGCTCTCAGAATATTTCAATATGTCATGCATGTGGGAAGTGGTCCAAACTATTTGAAATGTAGTCACACATACTTATTCAAGACTATTCCTTTTAAGTATTTAATCGTCACTTTTTAAATCCCTTGTATGTAGCCTTTGATCCCTCTGTGTGCCTTCTGAAGGGTATTCTCCGTCTGAATCTGCTGATTTCCTGAAGTACCATATGTAAAATGAGAGCTTAAGGAGATCTTAGATAATTCTGATTGCATTTTATTGATGAGCCATGTAGGGTCAGGAAACATCATAGTCACATATTTGTAAAGATCCTTTTGGGCAGGATATTCTTTGTAAACTCCTTAATAATCTGGAACTATTGGGCTGCACAACAAAAGGAGGGATTCACTGCAGGACAGATTTTAACTGTTATTACTGTGTCCATAGGATGTGACTGCAGCAGTTTCCCAAATACTGATTTAGACAATAATACTAAGAGTCGCAAAATAGACATCCTCGGGGCATTACTAAGGTGTATTTCAAGGGAGCATGACCACTCTTTCCATTACAGGGAAGTTCATCGTTGAGTGACTATTGAGGGACTCTGCTCACATTTTTACCCCGGATTTTAAGCAGTGCAAACTCATTCAGATTTATTGTTAATGAACAACTTAAGATAAATAAATTCTCTTGTTAATTCAGGCTATGCTTTAGGTTTAAACTAGTTATAACCGTGGGGTATGTATACTGAACTTTCCCAGGGAATAAATGTAAGGAATTTAACTTACAGTTTCAAATGTTGGAAACAGAGATAATGCTGCTTAAAAGCCAAAAATCAAGAGTGCAGCTTGAGTCCATGGAGGAAAATACCACATCAAGTGAATTAATAACTATAAAATGAATTACAAAAATGCACCTGAAATAAAATATAACTATATTGAGAATTTTTTTTCTGCTTGAGTCTATACAAAAGATTTAAATTATTCTTTTAGGAAATAATCAATAATTTAATCAACGATTATTAAGATCATGTCATAAAGCAGACAGTTAGAAATGACTTTCTTAAACCTATTTGTCCACCAAAATGATCACTGCCTCTAGAATATTGTATAAACAGAAAAATAGACCCAAATTAAATTGCTTTTGTGGGTGTCCACAGCACACATTAATCAAGTGTCATCAAAGTATGAAATTTCAGAAATGTCTGTGATTTTCTTCATTCTTTTAAAAAAAATACTTTATTCAAATAGTCATATAAGGCTAATCTTTAGAAAGGGGGAAATAAAGGAGAAAAATGTAACATGTAAAAGATGAAATGGCAGATCGTAGTAAATCTAGAAAGTAGTTTCTTAGCTGAAATTGTGAAATTAATTATTTAAGGAAAATCATACTGACTTTCAGAAATATTTGCTTACATCAGATTTGGATATTGATACATTATACTGTATGCGCACGTGAACACACAATGGATTATTAATTACCATATTTGAGCTTGGTAGGGAAAACTTTAATTCCATAACTGCTCTCAGTGTTAAGTTGAATTTATGCGTCTGAATTTCCATCATGACTTTTTTTAAATGGGATGTTAAGCCAAAGGAAAAGCTGCCCTAGAGAATGTCAGAGCTTAAATGATGTGTGTAAAATGAAATGTAACAATGTGTTTTATGAGCAAAACGTGGATTCCTTCTCTCTTCATTTATGATATTTATTTATTAGAGTTGAGCCTCAGAGTTCAAGACTTTGATTATCTAGTTTGTGAAACAGTATTATTTTCAGCGAGAAAAGGACCTTAGAGATTTCCAATAGACAAAGAAACAGGCCTGAGAAGAGAAACTAGTAATTCAGATTCATGGAGTAAATTATCTGGAGTGATAAAATATAATTCTTGCAATTTCTCAGGTGTTTCTTTAAAAATGACTGGATTAAGGGAAACATACTGAGATGAAACATAGTCATTCCATCTGGTTAATAACATTAGTTCTAATACAAGATAGAACCGAGTCAATCTGTGTCAACCAGAAACATCAAACCTCCTACACAAGCACTTAACCCCTTTGCCGCTCAGCTTCTCCATCTGTAAACAAATACGTGCCCCATATATGCGTCACAAAACTAGGGGTATTTATTAGTCCTTACTACCAGGAAATCACACTACACTCGCTGCATCTAATTCGCATTAAAATTTCTGTGATATAAGTCTCATTACTAGTCTTACTCTGGAAATGAGTAAACAGAAATGAGGCAGCTAGCAAGTTCAAGATGCCATAATACTATAGGGTAAAGCTGGCATTTGAACCCTAAGACCAGACTCCTCACCTGTGCGTGTAACTGCTTTTCTGCCCTAAAATGGCATTTGCCCTCAAATATGGAATAACAGGTGAGGGTGGGGGGAACATCAGTTTAATAAAGCATTTTACATATAGAAGATGGTACCTAGAAAGGATGCTGGCCCCCTCTCACATTATCACAGGTAATCAGTTCTTGGATGTGCAGGTCAAATCTCTGTAATGAGTTCCTTTACAAGAAATATCGAGATGGAGCCTACATACATAAGCACCATGGAAAATTTTTTTACTTTACTTTTTGTTTTACTTCTGTATTTCAAATTCCTGTACACTGAACTCTCTTGAAAGTCACCATAATAGAAGTTGACCAGTGTGGATAAGACACCTTTCATTTCCACACCAACTACATTTGTTTGATGAAATAGTTTGTTCTCAGCCACATTTCCCTGTGGCTCACCAGTTTGCCTGTTTTTAATCTCCTTTACCTAATAAACATATCATATTCTGCTATTCCATTTAAATAGAAGTAATGCCTCAAAAGAAGTATATCAGTAATGGTTGCAAATTTAAAAATCAGTCTCAAGCATTTTAGTAAATGCACTGAACTTGTCTATAAGACAGCTGAGTGGCAGAGAAGGGCAGCCTGTAATGGCCTCCATCCAGCTGAATGTAGCCACCAATAATCCTTACAAAGGGACAAAATTACACCCAAGGCTAGTGCCATTAAACTGTTAAAATGCAGCCCCTTTGTAATCCATCTGAAATGTTTATTTGAATGTTTATTTTGAATGTTGTCTCTGGGGAGGATATTGGGCATCAAAGCAGTGTGTGTCCTAATGGTTTAAAAATTAAAATCTATAGACAACCTCCATGTTAGACAAGGGTCAATGGGGTCTGTCAAGGATTAAAAATATGTACTTTAAAGTCCTAAAATCTCACACCTCTCAAATTTTTCCTGACGTTTTCTAAAATGTCTATAAACAACTCAAATTTGGCTTAGATGCACAGTTGGCTGGACTCACAAGGCTTGCCTTCTCATGATCCCTTAAGCATTAATCAACAGCATCTTTCTCGATGTGAAACTCTGACTCAAATCAACTTCTGTCTTGGAGAAGAAGTGTAAGTCATTGCCCGAAAAGTTTTTTTTGTTGTTTCTCAGCTTTCTAAAAAAATAGTTCTTGATTTCATGTCAGAGAGTGAAACTCACTACAGAAACTCCTTCATTTCACAAACAACAGTAGAGCATTTATTATATGCTGCATATGAAAGAATTTTTACTATATATATTTCTCATTCACTTAAAAATATCTTTGAAGGTATTCACTATCTTAAAACATGTATCAGTGTATCTATGTGCCATTTCAGCCTACTGTGGTGAGACTTTTATTAAATGTCAAGGACAATATAATAGCAAAACCCTGGAAGGTATTGTGGTAATTTCCTGTTTGTAGTATTGCTCTAAATTCTAAGAAATTCTACAACAAATTTGAAATTATCTTCTAAAGTCAGATTGGCTATTCTGAAAAATTTCCATTACTTATCCCTGAAAAATAAGTGCTCTAATCAGTCTTGGAAATGTTATTGAATAATTACTGCAAAAGTCAGTTAAGAAACTCTCATTAGAAAGTTTTATATTGGAATACTTGTTCATGATTTGCATCTAGTTTTCTCTTCATTCATAAATGGTTTTTGAAACATTCTTGTGTTATCATGGATTTGTTACCATATATGTAAATAGTAAAGTCAAACTCACATGGTGTCCCTGAGGAGCAGAAACCAGGAGTGATGCTGGCCAAATTGCATAGATTGTGGTCAAGGTGAAAAGGCAGAGAGACTGGCTCACCATGCAGTCTTAATTCAATACCTGTCACTGAGCTCTTGTGTATTCTAAATACTGGCTATGTGGGAAAGAGGGTATCAAAAACACAAGAGCTGCTTTTTCTCTGCCCTCAAGTTGTTCCATAATCAAGTTGATTCAAACCAAAATAAGAAGTACTCAAGGTAATTAACTTTTATCTTATTCAAAATATAGACTGAAATTAAAAGGTAGAAAACCACCTTTCTATATGGTTATAGGAAATTTCATCATAAAAAATCTTAACTTTGAGGATAGCAACTTTCTAAGTATGCACAATAAAAATGAGCAGAAATTTCAAAGAATTAGATTTCAAAATTGTCCTTATTCAGTAATTTTCAAAATAATCGATCTTCATAATGAAGTCTGGACGAAGAAAAATCCTAAACTCTCAGAATCACAAAAACAAACACTGGATTATATTCAGTTTATCCTTTTGGGATAAATCCTATTCTTTGATTCCAGCATATTTTAAAATGGGAATCCAAGGATTAATCAAATACATCAGCTCATTTTCGGGAAAAAAATAGACACATATCTGATTCATATTTATTGTTTCATCTAGTTTGAAGCAGCAATTTTAACCAGGTGATACCGCTTGCTTTGATAGTATGTAACAAAGCGCTGCCAAGTCATTGCTAGTTGATTGCAATCATATTCTCTCCAGTTCTTAGAGCATGTATATGTCATCAACGGAGGAAACACCAGCCAGGGGCATCTTCTGTGTGATCAGACACAAGCCGCTTTTCCTATAGGACATTTGCTCCAATGAATCTGAGTTTGGAAGAACTCAGATCTGTTGCAAGGACCACCTGGATTCTTAAAATGTATTCAAGCCCTTTTCTGTGTGGCAGGGTCCACCCTCACCAAACCAGTGATGTCATCAGGGTGTAAATGGCCCAACATGAGCACAGACTGCGTTTTCTGGCTCTGCTCAGTCCCACCAGGACTGCCTCAGGCAGCTTCGTGATCACAGCTGGTCTGTCTCCTGGCTTGAATGCTCCCTACCGCGTAATGTGTTAGCAGAGCTGGAGACCATGAAGGAGTGGCCTCGAAGTCATTTCAAAGCAGTGAAACCGTGGGGGCGCCGTATTGCCTGCGCACAACACCTCCGTCCGACCGTGACGCCTGCAGTCACCTGGAGTCTCACAGGATCGTGGCTCTTGGGATCGCTGGTCCGGCTGACTGCTGGTCCAACCGCTGCTGGCCACCTGGAAATGTGGTCCCGCATTTCTTAGATCCTTTCTCTGACCACTGAAGCCTCATCTTCCGTCCCATCCATCCTTCTCACCACCGTTCTCTCTCTCTGCTCCTTCCCACGTGCAGGGCCAATGGAAAGGGGCTTATTGTGACTTTGACTGGTCCGCGATGAGCCTCAAGGATATCTGAGCCAGAATGACAGGACCGTGTTTCCTAGAAACTGGCGCACCAACGTCAGGGGGTTTGGGTCATTCTGGGTGGGACCTGGAAGGGTGTCTGTCCAATAAAACTGCTAAAAAGACTTGAAGTTAAGACGCTTTCCAAGAGAACAGGATTGTTTTATAAAGAAAACCAACTTGCCGAGAGATAGCTGAACAGACGCGTGGTGAGACCCTGCGGGGCGCTGGGGCTCTGCCCCCGCAGTCAGGATAGAGCAGGGGAGCTTCAGAAGCCACAGGGACTCAGCTTTGCCGTGTTACCTCGAAAAAGAGATTCCAAGTGTCCTGAAAGGCCGCCCTTAGCCTTCCCTGTTCTTCCCTCATTTCTGTGGACTGATCCTTCCCAGAGGGGCCCCCAGCAGCTGCGGTAGCAGCCCCGTGCTGCTCCCCGAGAGGCGTCCTGGCTTCCTCCCTGCCAGGTCCGTGGTCACCCCCAAGCCTCCCAGGACCAAGCTGGTTCGTCGCTGTCCACCTCGAAGGTGCTGAGCGACGTGCATGAGGGTTGGCGCCTTCAGGACCAGAGCTCTTTGCCTCCAGATCAGCCTTTTCCCAGGGTTTGGACTGAATCGCCACAGCTTTTACAAGGTTAAATGTTATGATGCCTGAATGCTGTAGAGGCTTCCGTCTCTGAGAAAGTAAATGAGAAGGAGAGTTTTATTTCCCTCTGGGTTTTGGTGGTTTTCCTCACTGGGAAGAAATGCCGCCTCTGAATCAGGAGGTACACCCTAGGAAGAAATAAAGAAATCCTGATACTGTGCCAGGGCAGAGCCACCTCGGAGGTGAAGGGCTTGTACGGTAGCATGTCAGCTCTGCAGCCACACAGTCAGTCTGGGGTCAACGTGAAAAAGGAGATTGGTAAAGCTGTTCGCTTAGAATCTCTAACAGAGCAAAGGAAAATACTGCAGGTATTTGCCATCAAAGGCCTTAATTCTTATTCATATGATTTAATATCCTAATTTAGGCACAGATCATCATTTTACCACAGAGAAAAAGCAGGGTCAGCCCGACTCCTTGGAAAAAGTGATTTAGTTTGTTTAAAGAGAAAAATAAGAATATGTCAGATTGGGCCTCACTACACACAGAGTTCTGAATCAAACGGAAAAACAAAATGGGTTGTCATAATAATGGTAGGAAATATAGGTAAATATATTCTGGTAATGCGCCATGGTGGTGCAGGAGACAAGAGCTTGTTGGCTTCAAATGGTGCACGAAATAGTTCCTATTCTTGAGGCACTCATTAAATCACACCTTTCCCCACACAGGTTCTGAATAAAATGAGTAGCAAAGCAGAGTATCTCCTTGTCAGCGTGGCAGTTGAGCATTTTGAAGACTGTGGCACACACCTTCAAACACGTGGGCTGAAAACTGCACCATGGAGAAGGTCAGCCAAGAGTTCCTACAGGTTGCAGGCAGACCAATTCTTCAGGGAGGGAAACAGAGAAAGGGAGAGGCAGAGAGACACACACACACAATAAAAGAGAGGTGGAGATAGGCTGGCGCACATGCCCGATCTTTCTTTCCAATTAACATCTGTCTAGAGTAGAATGAATAAGCGAGCAAGGAGCTTTATTCCAGCGGAGTCACTACCATGGAACGTCAGGAGGAGAGGGAGAAGACTCTCTCCATGAATATATGCATAAAAGAGATAAAAGCCAGTATAACAGAAGTACAAAAAAATAGCAAAAACAGCTTTAAAGTAAAAACAACCCTCCGTCTTCGATCCTTTATCTGAATGAATATTGTAAGCTAACTAATAACCTATAGATACAAGGTAATAAGGAGAATTCTCCATAGGGAACAGTCATGACCACAGGTCAACATGATTGCTGGCATTCTGCATTTAGAACACCCAGAAGAGCCTTTGGAGTGTTGCGTGGGGCATGCGCCCTGTTGTCCTGCGGAGCTCAGGGTGAGGCCCCAGACCCCACGGAAGGCTCCTCCCAACCTCTGTCCACCCCTCCGCCAGCCTTTCACCTCTGGTTTCACCATCCAGGGAAGGCTGTCCTTTCAGATAAAGGATTCCGTTCAGCATTTCTGCAAAGGCTCCCTCTAAAACTGCCTCACTATCATACCTGCTTCAAATAATAGGGCATGGCAAATATCTAGAAAAAATATTTTATCATATGAAACATTTTGTTGCTTGAGATTCATATTGGATAAAAGTCTTCTATCAATATTTGCAGCCCTTCATCCGAATCACAAAAAGAAAACATCTCAAGCCAAGTCCTTTACCACGTAGTATAATTTAATTTTCGCAGGGAATAGAAACAATTTTGCTAAACATGTTGGAATTCTCTCGTGTTTTTCCCCCATCGTCTTCTGTTATGGGCCCTTCCACTGATATCAACTTTTTGACTTCTGGGCCAGCTAACTGCAGGGTGGCTGTGGCATAGAGCAGAAATAACCTTCAAAGTTGCCGCCTTTCAGCACGGAAATTCTAGGGATGTAACAGTGGCTGCTGAGATAGTCCTGTGTATTAGAACAATTCTTGTGCACAAGTGAAGCCAACACATCCTACAGATTTCTACTAAAACAATTCTAAGAGGGGAGCCTGTGACAGAATTCGCCACGAAGTTAAACAGCAAAGCATGCCTGAGGGGGCTGGTCCTATTTGGAGAGCCATCGTTAAGACATCCGACCTTCCAGAATAGTCAGGGTTCTCCCTGAAACAAAAGCAGTAGGTTGTGCGTGCGCATGTGTGTGTACGTGTGCAGAGAGGTAGAAAGAGAAAGATTTATTGTAAGGAATTGCTTGTGCTATTGAGGATGCTGGCAAGTCCCAAATCTGCAGGGTGGTCCAGCAGGCTGAACACTCAGGGAAGAGCTGCAGTTTGAGTCAGAAGGCAGTCTGCTCCAGAATTCCCACAAACCATCGTGGGTTTACGGAAGCATTTACTCCTTGTATACATGTGAAGCACTTTATTCTGGGAATCCCATTTTGCTCATTTGTAAACACGTGGTTCAGGTACACAACCTTCGAGCACTTGCTGTGTATCAGGCAAACAACAGTCATTTGAGGATTTTAAACCAATGTACGGCAGGATCAGATCTGGCTTTTAGAAGGATAACTCAGGCCTCAGTTCAGATGAGGTAGCATGGCAATTGCCAAAAATTCAATGACTCCAGCATGAAACATAACTTGTATTTTTCCCACACTGTTTCCTCTCTAAACAAAACACTACAAACTCACAGCCATTTGTTTTCCCCTCCATCTATGTCCTCATTTACACATTCACAACACATGCTCAAGTCAGTGTCATTTCAGACTGGATGTAATTTTGTTATTGGGATGCAAAACCCATCAGGAAGGATCCCAGACTGTTAATCCCAGAGCAGGGCCCGGTCCCTGAGTGGCCTGCACGAGCATGGGCCTCCCAGCCACCCTGTGTAACTGCTCTGCCCTGCTCGAAATCCACTTTGCACAGGAATGTTAACATTTTTTCTTTGAAAATGAAAGTAAAGTGAAAGATGCTTTCAGCTGTGGAAGGTGCCCAATGCTGACGTTCTCATTGAGGGTAGCGTTCCCTTCTTCTGCCATGTATTTCATGCAATGGATTGAGAAAGTTATAGTGAAGTTGTGAATTGCACATGGGAGATAATTTTTTTTCTATTCCTAACTAGAAATTTAAACACTGAAGAACAGTTTTACCATCAGGTTTCTTAGCAAGGTCTCCATGTTTATGTGCACTGGACATACGAAACATGAGAAGCATTTCAATGTGTGTATGTAAGCATTGATCTGATAATGTTAACTCACTTAAAGTGTAACCTAATGGATGTGGCACATTTCTGATTTATGTCAATTACAAAGAATGGCTTAAAAATGTATATAATTTTTTTTTCTTCAAGAGCTCAAAGATAGATATGAATACATTGCCTGTAATTAGATACAATTGCTACCTATTGAATTTTCTAATCTCATGACCACTGAGAATTTTTTTATTTTAAATAGTAAAAGTAGGGAAAATAATAGAAATGTGTAGGTTTTTTTAATGCTCATTTTCAAGTGTACAGACAGATGCATTTACATTTAGGCCCTGCCATATATTAGAGCTATTATTCTCTTATACAGAGAACTTAAGTGCATAAGCAGTCATAGCCCAGAGTCCCCATTATAATGTGAACCTGTGGAACTAGTGTGTGAACCTTTGCCATATACCCTCCAGGTTTGCTAATGTTATTTCCTCCGTTTGAAATGATTCTACCTATTCTTCTCTGAATGTCCAAATGTAACCCATCTGAAATGCCACTTTCTCTATAAATACTCCTCCCCTATCCATCTCTGCTAAACATTATCTCTTCTGAAACTCATATAACTTCCCAGCTCCCTCCCTTCCAGGAGTCACCAATTCGTTCCTTTTGTTGCTGTCTTCTCATCCTTATAAGACCAATCCCTAAAGGCAGGGTCCCCATCATTCAGCAGAGTGCTTTTAATAGAGTAGGTGCACAGTGAATATTCACTGAAACATTGAGTATTTGTTGAAATATTGAAATATTGGCTTCGGAAAAAAAAACCCTTGCAGACATCCCAGAACTGGTCCTAGGACTGAAATAGCTCTAGCGATGTGAAAAGTACTGAACTGTCTGGGTCTACACTGTAATCATCAAACAGTCTCAATTTTCTTTTTAAGCTGAATGCGAGAGCCTTAGAAGTTGAGGAAACTGGAGAGGAGTGTTTGGTTTTATTCTATAAAGTGCATTTCCTTTGGTTCCCATGACTTTCACAAATTGCCCATGTTGAGAAGATGGTTACTTTTGGAGATTTTAATGGGACTATGCTCTAAGGATTAATCACTTCGAAGTACAGATAAAGAGCTTGTCAAAGAATAAACCTGAAGAAACACATGAATCGCATAAAACAGAAGCATCGTTGTAAGATTAGGAGAGAGGTGACTATGGAATTCAAAGTAGATGTGCCCCTGGGAGGTTTGATGGCTTATGTCCCTCTGAGACTGATGGTCATACGTTCGTTCATTTTTTTATTCTATGAGTATTTATTGAGCAGCTATATTTTAAGTCTGACATTATTCTAGTTGCTGAGGGGACATCAGCAAACACATTCCTTGCACACAGTAAACACATATATAAAATCAGTAAGGTGACAAAGGGTCATGAAAGTGTGTGAGGTTATGGGGGAGGGTCTCTGGGATAAGATATTAAGTGACCAGCCTTGAATGAAAGGGCTGTGGATGTGTTATGAATATGCAAAGGTGAGCTTGCAGAGTGGTGGGGGGGGGTGTAGGGGGGGAACAGCAAGTGCCAATGCCCTGAGGCAGAAAGTCAGGAGTGTGCCTGGGGAAGAGTAAGAAGACCATTATGGTCCGAAAAAAAGAACAAGCAACATGGTTAAGATTTGGGATCTTAAACCAAGAGAGATAGGAACCTATTGGAGGGCGGACTCACTGTGATTTGGCTCGAGCTTTAAAACGGCCACTGTGGCTCCTGTGTGAAGAGCAGGGCAGACCAGGGGCCTGGTGATGAGCAAGGAAGCCTGGAGACCAGTCAGGACAGCGTGACAGGATCCCAGGCAGGACATGTAATGGCTCACATTAGGGTGCAGTGGTGAGCAGTGGCCGCAGTCTGGATATACTTCAGGTTAGAACCAAGGTCAAAGTATTCTTTAAAACCTTTACTAAGAAGATTCTATGAGATACAGATGAAAGGAAAGCCTCTTTCCTAAGGAGACCCCATGATATCGTACTTATCATGACCACTTACCCTCCAGGGAGTGCGTCTGTTAGGATTAACCCTAGTTCTCAGAGAGGCGCGAGTCACATGCTGTCTGTCAAGCCAGAACGTGGAGCTCCGGACCTACTGTGCTTCCCGCCAGCGGCACGGTTTCCTGGTTTTCTTCCATGTACCCTAGAAAAGGCCATATGCAACGTATTTTTAGCATTTAGGACAGATTCTGAATATTGACTAAATGGTTAGCTTCATAAAAAAATCATTACCATCCTATTTTCAAAAGATTAGTATAGTGATTTTTAGCAGTGTTTTGAATTTTGTAGGCCTCCCAAAATAATGCAATTATTCATATTTGAGTAATTTTAATAAGTGTGCTATGTGGGGAATGCTTACATTTAATTAAGGATATTTTCTTTGTTGCCTTGTTTATAAATATGTGCTTAAATTTTAAATGTTTTTAAAAGTACACCTGAAGAGGCAATTTGACAAATTATTTCTAAGGGTAAGGTGCATGTTTATTGCTAGTCCTGACTATTCATAAATTTATTAATTCTGAAATGTTAGCCAATGATCTGTTTTTTTTAATTCTGAAAAATTTCTCACTATGCATTTACTTTAGAACATTAAACAATCAGCTAACAGATTTTATTGTAATGATGGTATTGTGCTAAATAATATATACATACTTTTTTTTGGAAATTAGGGTTCTAACCAGATCTTTCCTTCTTGGTCTTAAATAAGAATCTAAGTATTCTTAGAGAGTCTTAGCTGCTATTATATTTAGACTGCTAAAGTATGATGCAAATGATCATATTTTAATTGGGAAATTCGGACACTAACATTAAAATTGTCTTCCCCCTCACATTCTTGTGAGTCATTTTTTCTCCACAAGATTCTCTTCTGCATATTTCTACTAGACACACACCTGAATCAAATAAACTCTCAGCCACTTGAGTCAGGCATTGATTTCTCTCTTTCGCATCTCCTTCCTCTGGAAACTCAGAGTGTGAATGCACTGTGCATCTCCTGATGGCCCCTAAAATGCTTATGCTGACTGAGAGGTGGGAAGAATAACAGCTGGATATATTCCCTGCTTTCTGAACATCTGAATCCTAAATGATCATGCAAGGCAGATGATCTAAGGAAAAGCTTGCCATCAGCCTTGAGAGGCCAAATAATAAATATCTGGTGACTCCTACCAACTGCTTATTCTTGAAGAAAAAAACCAGCATTGTGCCAAGTATCCAAAGTGAAATGTTACCTTTTTTCCTGTTCCATCAGAGACTAGTTCTGCCGTATCTTACAAGGCATCTTCCTTTGGGTCCTTCTGTTTGCTTCATTCCTCAGTGCTGGGCAATCAGGGCTGAGAGGAGAACCTGCCGGTGTAAGTGGGAGGGGTAAGGGTATAAGAAAAGAGGAAGCATTATCTTCTAGCCAGGATCATTCATTCAACACATATTTACTGGAATACAGATATATTACAATACAGAAGGGAACAGGGTCTGTTGAAGTGGGTACACCCACCAGAAGCATTCAGGGCAGCACTGTGTATCTGCTGCAAACAGTCCCACAGTTACGTGGTGCCTAAGGCCCCTTCTGATGAAAAGCTTTCATGTCTCCATACAGTTGTTAAGGGGAACTCGTGACTTTTCCTGTTTTAGGAGCTATGATGTATGCATGTGGATTCACTATAAGGATAGAAGAATAATTTATCTGTCAGAGTCACTGAAGCTTAATCCTATCTTTCTGGAAATTGGATTGGTTGAAAGTCAGGCATGTTTAAACACTAACTGCATATTTTAGATGTTTTTAAAAGATTATGTAAGAGTAGAAATTGGAGTGTATTATCCTGTGCATCTTCTATTTAGCCTTCTGTTCTATTTTCAGTGAATACACTAAATATGATGAAAGAGCATAATCAAATGGTTATTTGGTAGTTTAATAGGTTTCAGGGTCCAAAATGTTCTAATCCCATTAACAAAAAAGTACATTGCCTCTCAAAACAACAAATATCTCAAATATTTAAGTTAATGAAACTAATCATTACCATTAGAAATATTTTCTCTTAGAGCTTTATGACTGTAACAAATAATTCTTCTTGAAATTATATATTGAAATTTAGTAACATAATATAAAAATAATGGAGCTCTCTTTTTATAATGTGTTGACAATAAAATTCATAATCTGCACTATGTTGACTTTGTAAGACCTAATTATTTAAAAAGAGGATATTGAATTATGTATAATTAAAATTGTGTATTCTATCGAAAGATAAATCTTGAGTGGTTCTGCTTAATAAACATTGTTACAGGAGGAATTTTTGTTATCTGAAAATATAATTTATTCTGTGTAGCAAGTTTGGCTTGATCACTGTATGCTGCCTTAGAAGTTACAGGGGAAAGTGTAAAGCATCCCAAAATGAAAAAAAAATCTGTGGTTTTTCTATTCAATAAATTTTTCCCAGATAGGTAAATAGCTGTTGCGTCTATTCCCACCCTGTAAAATGTGGAAGCCAATGAAAAAGTAGGAACCAGCCAAATAAAAGGGCACATACCCTGTTCCTATGAGCAATAAATACTTATTTAGGGAATGAAGGAACGACAGAATCAAGGCGAGCTGATTTGAATCCTATTCTCCGTGTTCAGTTTGACATGCCTATTTATCGCACTTCAATAAAAGTGAATTGCAAACTTTAGGGATATTGTATCCCATGCAGACTAGAAATGTAGAATTGAACAGCATCAGTTTCCAAAAGTTCCATATATATTATTCCAGTTCTCTTTCGTGGGGAAGTTATGTACCATGTTTTTAAAGTTTCAATAAACCCTTCATCTGGAAGCCAGTAAAATGCAACAAAATTCATGATGCATAGTTAGATTTTCTGTAATTACGTAAGTTCTTAAAGAGTCTGGAATTCTCTTAAGCAACATCACCCAAATTCTTCATTTAAATTGGGGAAAAGCAGTTTATACTCTAAAATTAGTTTTAATCTTAAATATCCACAGATTTTGTAAAGTGGAACTAAACCAGCTTCCGATAATACTGTGGATGAAACACACTCTACCTGTTAAGATACTAACACAAACTTTATGCTTTTACTTTCTAAAATGAAAAATTATAAACATAATTTCCCTTGTAGCAGAGAAAATTGATTTTCTTTGAAGGAGGAAGGTGCGTAACTGGTAAGGAAAGAAAAGGAAAGAATATTAATTGGATGGCAGGAATAGGGCACCATTTTGCTCTTACTGTGAGGCCAACAATTTTAAAAGGTTGCCTCTTATACCTTAGACATGTTCTGTTGTTTATTACAGGAGAATCAGCATCCTAATTTTTGGAGATCGTGTACATGCCCAGTCCTGACCCATATTTATACTACAAATAAAATTTTAATTGTTACTTCAATGTAAGTCCCATCCCAACCATCATTTATCCATGTTTGGATATTTGAAAACTGCTCTTCCATCTTAATTTCTGCTGCTAGCACATTATTAACACAATAACATGTTTTCTACCCATAGGTTCAGCAGATGTTGTTGGTGGCAGTGTTTAGAAAGATGACAATGACAGGAAATGGACTGAGGTATGCTCACTACAGCACACCGACAGGCAGGACAGGAATGAGACCAAGAAATCTGGTCCAAGTTTGAAAGAACTTCCTTGTGTTGAAAATATGGAATAGTTTCAGAGTTTTGTTTGATGATGACAGTGAAACTTATGAGGGAGTAGGAAGGGAGGTGTTGAAACCATGAAATTCTCTAGTACCAATACCCCAACTGGTTCTAGCTTTCAGCCACCAGCATCGAGGAGCACTGCGACGCTCATACCTGAGAGCTGGAACAGAAATTCCCCAGCTCGTTGGAAATTTCTTAGGTACCAGACAGAAAGGTGTCAGAAGGCAGGCATTACCCAGTAATCAAAAAATAATTTGCCAGCTTTCATTCGTATCCATATATTTTATCTCTTTGAAACACCTTTTTGAGAGAATTTATAAAAGGCTAAATATATATATAAATACATTCATACATACATAAAAATGAAAGAGGGAAAGGTATAAGTCAGGAAATGGCTTTTCAGTTTCTCCTGAGGCAGCTTCCTAAAAAGCAAATAGGAACTAGAAAACAGTCTAATAGAGAAACCAGAAAGCATACAGTTATATGAGGAGCAAAGAGAAGAATGAAATTCTTATACCAGACACAAAATGCGGAAGGCATCATGGTCAGAAAATTTATGCAGGTCTCACTTATAACTCTGCTTTTTATATTTTTAGCTTTTCGATCAAAATTTTGACCCAAGGTCAGCATATTTTTTTTGCTTCCAGATCTCATTTATAAGGACTGAAATTTCAGTCAGTATTCTCCACAGGCAAGATGATTCGCTGACTCTGAGGCAGACTCACGGCTCTCTCTTAGATACACCAGGTTCTCCCCATCAGCTTCAGCTCCAAAGGACTCAAATAAAGGAGGGGAAATGTTTTTCTTGTCAGGCATTGGTAATTGTCTTTAACCTAACTTCCCTGGGAAATAAGCATAACCGGATCTTGGGATTCTCTGGGACCACTATACTGAACAATGTTAAGTCCCGTTATCTACACTATCTTTGGGATGAACCATTCCAGGAACAACTTTAAATATCATGACCTGAGTGTACAATATTGAGTCGTCCTGTGAAAATGATTATCTTAAAATTTATATTCATTGTTTCCATATAAACTTATGGTTACCCATTGAAAGTTTATAGTTGATACTTAAAAGGCTTCCAAAATCCTCCCCTAAAATATTTGCAAAAATATTTTGTATTTCCTACAGCATCAACTTGCAAATGGTATAGTTCTAGTATTAAGTTGCTGGGCTTTTCATTCCATAAGGATCTAACAAAAGAGAACTGTAATGAGATTTCTTGTAATTTAGGATTCATTAACTTATGTTTTTCTACAAAAAATATTCTGAATGACTGTTACACGTCTAGTGATCAATAAAAATTATCCATCCTATCTATACTATAGAAAAACTCAAATAAGTACATTGAAATTTAATCACTTAAAATGTTCTGTACCTTTCTGCACACCTCCAAACTCCCTAAAATTTTACAGCTTAGAAAATGTCTTACTTTCACTTGCAATTAACAAAGTTTCACTCTGATAATTTTTCCAATTCCATTGTTTCTTTAAATTTAAGATATTCATTTGGTGGGTTCCAAATTCCACAACCAATATAAGATTCTGGAGATAAAGTGTGTCATATTTACTTTTCTTCATCCATGTACATACAAAATGTGAAAACTTATTTTTATTTTTAATTGGGCATAGTCAGCTCTGAGCATCACCGCTCTGCCTTAAATTTATAACTACTGCCTCCGGCTTTCAGCTTTAGGTCAGTTATGTGGATGTATATGACACATGGGCAAAAACCTCTGACCCTGGTCCTCAGGACACTGTCCATTCTGACTTTTCTAATGTTAAGATGCCCCAGGGAGCTCGCAAGGAAAGCACAGCACTCTTGCTGTGTGACACAGGTTAGATTTCTTTTTTTTACACTAAAATAGGCAAAATACATCCCTTAGTTTGCGATATACTACATCATAAAACAAAAACATTTCCTTATTTTGACCATCATTCGTTCTTCTCCCATTCATTCCGCAAAACCAGAAATGAAGTTGGTTAACTTGTATCTTACATTTAAGAGTCCTCATATCATCACCTTTAAAATGTAATAACATTTTTTCGTTTAAAGGATCACACCATTCATACCTAAAAATTAACTGCAAATTAAGCGGCTAATTGTGAAACCCAAAAAATTCAAATTGAGCTCAATGTTCCTAAGAAACAGGGAGACAAATATCACAGTTCACTGCTTTCCAGGTCAGAGCTGTGATCAGACAGTCCCCACTCTAGGATGCTACTGCAAGATAAAGCCACTTGATTTCCCAGGAAGCTTTGTCTGGAGATTGAAGGACAAGTGGGTCGTGTTGTTTAGTGATCCTCTGCATCTAATTAATGACTATTGGGTTTAGCTTGCCTGTGACTTTGCGGATATACACCCACCCACCCCCAAAAATAAAACTATATTACACAAACCAAAATTATCCTATCATGTCTTCTCATTTCTAGAAGTGTGAATCAAAGATAGTTTAAAAATCTCATAACAATGTTACAGAAAAGAAAAAAAATGTCTTCCTTTGTGCTTACTGTCTGGAAAACCTATATTCCAGAAAATAATGATTTTCTGCCTAAATGTTAAGCATATAAATCATCTAAGATCACTTTCAAATAGTAGCCAGTGGGAGCTATGATTGTACTCTATAAGCATGTGTTTAAATGGTCAGAAATTACCTTCAAATGTAAAATTAACAATCATTTACTTGAGGTTTATGTGAGCATTGCGTAAGTCCGTCTGAGGGAGCCGCTGTCTGGGATGCTATACGATGTCGCATTGTTTCATTTCCCATGTTTCTGTGTCTATGCAGCCACTCCAGTTTCATTTGTCAGCAAATGTCTGTTTACTGGGCTTCCTGCTATTAATTATGGGAAACAGGTTTTCTTGAAATATATTAGGACTCTTTTTAACTCTTGTCCAGACACTTCAAGGCAAGATATTGATGATTCCTTTAATGTTTGTACAAAGCCGGAAACTGAGTTAAAATACATTGTTGCCTCATGTAGCTGACAACTTCTTATCTCTCCCACACACAAACCCCCCCCACAGAAATAACAAGAAACGAGTCACAGCAGCCTCCACCCCTCTCCTGAGACCCTAAGGTAACAGAGTTGGGTGCTTTCTTCATCGGCCGCAACACTGAGTTAACAATCATAGTAGAATTCTGAACTCAGACCACAAAAACGTTTCAAAAACCAACTCAACTGGTAAGTGCTAAAAGACAAAAAGGTATATTCTAATGCAAATGTATCCATAAAGAAACAAAAATACTGCCCTGATTATTGGCGTATTACAAAGCTTTTCATATAGTAACATCTGGTCAGTCCATCTAGCTCTGTCTTTGAAATAGGAGCAAATATACTTGCCTGCGTTAAAATCATAAAGGATCCAAGACATCTGGAAGTTTTAGAAGAAAGCAAAATAGTTATGGGGGGAAAATCCAGATTAAAAAAATGCAGATGTTTAATGGGGCTGTCAGTTATGTTATGAGGAAATAAGGGCAGAAATAACCAGAAGCCAGTGATAGAAAATTAAAATAGTTTCATGAGCCATTGCCAAGCTAAAAGCAATGGAATTGGTAACATAATATGGACAGGGGCTTTCTAAATTGAGATATGAAAATGTTACCATGTACAATTTTGTATATTAGCTATTTCAAAAAAAATCTTTTTCATTAAAGCACAATAAAAGTTTTTCAGCCTCTCCTCTCTCTCTTTGGTCATTAACATCGGGCAGTTACTCGGAGTTGGGCTTTCATCAATGACAAGCTCTCGCCCCACCCTCCTCGCCCCCTTTTTAAGACCCTCTAATACTGCCGAGTGGCCAGAAATTACAGATGCGAGAAGAGCTGACAAATGACGGCCATGCCCCTCCCCCAGATCCCTGGCAGTCAAAGCCCCGTCAGGACGGGCCTGAAAGCAGCTCGCGGGGAGACAAAGACACAAAGATTCCATTTTCTCAGGGAAAATAGATTTCATGTGTAAAACACTAGTGAGAAAAATTGAAAGCTGACATATATGTGCAATTTTAGAGAAGCAAGACTGAATATTTCAAGACTGAAATTGTATTTGATTGCATCAACACCTAACAAATGTTTAACCTAAAAGTCTTTTCAGTCTGTACAAGACATTCAGTGGCAAGATTTTTTTTTTTTTAAGCGCATGGTTAAAAGAGAAAAAGAATCTTGAGCTCGGTAGAGAGAGGTTGATCACATACTACTGATGCATAAAGAACACTGGCTCACGTCACAGTCTACAAAGTAAAGGGAGAAAGTTAAAAAAACAACAACTATTGAATCAAAGGGTTCAGGAAGATAATATTTAATCCTTATGAGTATGTTTCCTATAAAAAGAACCCCTCCCAGCAGCCCTAGGATATCATTACCGAAGAGGCAGCAAGTACTTTATTAGTGATTCAGCCCTTGGGTGTTTGAGGCTGGCCAAGCATACGCGTTTTAGCTTGTGAGCCCAGGGCGCTTGGCTTCTGGCTCCCAACAGCGGGGCTGTCTGTGTGGCCTCCACACCACGCCGGGCAGCGTGTAGGTGCGAGGCTGGGAAACAAAGAAGATGATCATGAACATGGAAGGTCATGCTTTCCTTCCTGCCCACATTCATTTGGGCCAGGATAGCCTTTCGGGAAGAAAAGAGAAATAGGTGAGAAAAGAAGAAATAACAAAATGAATTAGGGAATTAATATGTACCATATCTTCAAGGAATATCACAAATGTATTACAAATCAATATACAAAGAGAGAAGAAAGAGGAAGAGAATGAAGTTTTAATTTAAAATAGTCTTTTAAAGCAAGGGAGGGAGTTTCACCTGCCTTTTTAGATCTTTAACTTTGATGTGTGTTTGTATTTCCTAAATTTCATAAGCCACGCAAAGCAAATTCAGTTCTATACGGAAAGGGATGGTGAGGCCTTATTTTTACTGAAGGGTGATTGGCACACGGTGTACTATTAGTGTCAGGTGCACATCATGGCGATCTGATGTTTTTATGCATTCTGACATGACCCCCCTGGTAAGTCTGGTCACCCTCTGCCGCCAAGCAGAGTCGTTACATATCATTAACTAATTCCCCGTGCTGTGCATTCCATATCCATGACTTTCTTATTTTGTAACTGGAAGTTCATACTTCTTAATCACCTTCTCTTATTTTGCCCCTTCAGCCCAACTCTCTCCCCATTTGGCAACAATAATTTGTCCTCTGGATCTGAGTCTGTTTCAGTTTTATTTTTCATTTGTTTGTTAGATTCCACATATAAGTGGAATGACATGGGGTTGTCTTTTTCTGCTGACTTATTTCACTGAGCACCATATCCTGTAGGTCCTTCCATGTTGTGGCAGATGGAAAGGCTTCATTCTTTTTTATGGTTGAGTAACACTCCAATGTATATTGTACCATTTCTTTTTTATCCATTCATCTATCAATGGACACCTCCAGATCTTGGCTATGGTCAGTAATACTGCAATGAACATAGGGGTGCATATATTTCTTCGAATTGACGTTTTCATTTTCCTCAGATAAGTATCCAGAAGTGGAGTTGCTAGATCATTTGTTATTTCTATTTTTAAATTTTTGAGGAGCCTCCATACTGTTTTCCATAGTGGCTGTACCAATTTACAATCCCACCAACAGTGTGAGAGTTCTCTTTTCTCCACATCCTCTTTAACACTTCTCATTTCTTTGTCTTTTTGATAATAGCCTTTCTGAAAGGTGTGAGGTGATATTCACTGTGGTTTTGATTTGCATTCCCCTGGGAGTTAGTGAAGTAGAGCATCTTTTCATGCACCTGTTGGCCATCTGTAGGTCTTCTTTGGAAAAATGTCTATTCAAATCCTCTGTCCATTTTTTAATCCAGTTTTTTTTTATATGGAGTTGTGTGAGTCCTCTCTATGTTTTGGATATTAACCCCTTATCAGATGTGTGATTTGCAGATATCTTCTCCCACTCAGTAAGTCACCTTTTCATTTTATTGATGGTTTCCTTCACTGTGTAAAAGCTTTTTCGTGTGATTTCATCCCATTTGTGTATTTTGTCTTTTGTTACCCTTGCCTGGGGAGACTGGCCCACAAAAAAATATTGCTAAGACAGATGGCAAAGAGCTTACTATGTTTCTTCTTTCTCAAATTAAGTCTTTGTACATCCCCATCCATTCAATGGTGTTCTGTTCTTAATAGTTAGGAACAATATTTGCAGAATACTTCGAATATACAATGAAAAATGTTAGACCGTTAATGAGTTAAGATGTAGTGAATAGTAGGAGTCAGGGGTTATAAACCAAGAAAATGCACTGGGAATATTTTATTTTTAAAAATTACAATAAATTTTCAAAAAATTGATGGTATATTTTGAACTCTACCACTCTCCTTCAAGCTTTTACATTTCTTAAATTTCTTCAGTCAATAGGAATATCAGAGACAGAAAAGAAACTAACAAATTATTTCATAATCTAATAAAAGATGACTGAAAAAATGAGAATATTAGGCAAATCCTATGTTTGTTGAAATGTTTGTGTAAAATACAAACTCTTTATTCCCACAACAGTATTCATGTCAGGATACATTCTAGCCATCCTTTCCAGTCTAATCAAAATAATATATAACATTTTAAACAAAATACTTACAATAGTAATTAATAAAATTTATACTGAATTTGAGCTACTAAAAATAGTCCAAGTGCGCAATACATTTATCTATTTGCTATTAAAAAGGAGTATAGTGGAGCCCTTGTTTGGGAATTTGGGAGCATAACTCCTTATACATACTCGGCCTCTCTGTAATTTTAGTGAGTCTTGGAGCCTCAGTTTCCCTATCGGTAATATGAAGAATTTTGCCAATTATAGGAAATTGTGTGCGGATCAATCTACAAAGGCAACATTGACTCGAAAATACTAACATATGTGTGTGCCTGGTTAAGCGGGAATTTAAAACTTCTGCTGTGTTTTAAAACTTTAAAATTTAATATGATAGGATGTCCCTGGTGAATTCAGTAAAATCAATCAGTAAAAAGTTATGTAATCACCATATCACAAACAACTGGTTCATTGGTGTATTTGTGTACTTCTCAGAATGTTTCAACATTCTGCAGCATTAAGTCTGATGCTCTATGATCTTAAATTTTTTGAAGTATATCTGACATATTTATTTATACCAACTTTCATACCCTGTTACTCATTTTCCTACTAAGAGGATTGCACAGAATAGCTGAGGGAGCCAAAGTGAATCAGAGTGGTACCCAGAACTCCAGCTAGAACCCGAGTTATTTGAAGCCTCTCCCCTTACTGCCAAGCCCACTGTTTCTGGTCTGAAGACTTGGGAATAGCAGTGGAAGGTGTGCAAGGCTGCCCCACACACTTCCTCGCCCCCCCAGCCAGCACGGAGATTCACTCCTGCCTTCTCTCTTTCGGAGCCGAGGGCTACAGCCTCACTCCAGGCGTCAAGCAACAGGGAGGAAATTTATGGGAAGAAAACATTGGTATAGGAAAGATGTTCAGAAAAACATTGATAGTCTTTAAAATGAAAGTAATAGAATTATATTTCTGAAGAGAGAATCCATTATATCCAACCTAAAGATCAACAAACTTATAAATTCTAAACTGTCTTACAGTATTTTTTAACAAAATACCAGGATTCTCTATTCAATAGTAAAATGGAGAAAAAAAAAACACATTTGCTTGTCTTCATTTAACCTAACTGAAATGGAGAAAAATCACATTCATAATTACATTTGGTATTCTCTTTTTGAAATTCAGCTGTTGCTGTGCTGGAAGGATGATAGGAAGATAGCATACTATTATTTAGATGGACTGATTAGTCTCTTTTGAGAAATTAGATGATGAAAACAAAGCAAATATATTTAATATATTTGGGAATAAAATCTACATTTATTTAACAATTGTATTCATATTATTTAAAAATTTTAAACTTTTGCACATGAGGAATACATCCAAAGAAAACAATCCTTTTAATTAATCATCAGAGTGGAGGTAGCCAAAACCATTCTGTTTCATCCTTCAAGGATCTCTGGTTATCTGACATGACTTATTTTATGGGGGGAAAATCCCAGGCAATGTGTTCAGGGGCTAAATTAACAGCCTTAGAAAAGGGAAACTTTTGGATATGAAGTTGGCAAATCTCCATGGATTGCTGGGTTGGAAAACACTCCCATAAGAGAATAAAAATCAATCAGCTGATTTTCTTAGCATGGCCTGAGTTTCACATAATTAATCTCTTTTTGTTTTGTACAGGGATTTGAGCAAAATTACCATCAAATCCATAAAGGAAACTGAAGGAATTTGATCTCCCATGACAAAAGTTTGAAGAAACATGCGATGTCTCCGGAGAAGAGCTTCACTATGCCCCAAATCAGGACATGATTCAGGTGCGTCATTTCTTCTGCTCCGCTGGAATGCCTTGTCCTTTCCATTCCAGATCCTTTCTCCTTCTTTTTCCCCACTCTCTCTCTCTCTTCCTTTTCTCCCTTTCATTAACACATGTCTTTTATAATTGATGTCATTCAATGCCCTTTCATCGAGTGCATGCCACATCACTTAGGCAAACCATTCCTTGTGGTCTGTAAATACATGCTGGGTGAGATTGGGGGCCAGGAGCCACTTAGACCATCTCATAAGGGCGGTTATAATAAGCATCCTGGAGCCACAGAATGCGACCCTGTATTCAAATAATAGCTTTCATCGTTTCTCTTTTAAAATATAAAAGTAAACATTGAAGCCCTTTGAAGAACTTAAGCAAACAACACACATGTGAAAATAGATCAGTAAGCCTTTGAAAAAACTCCTTAGGTAAAACCTGTAAAGAATCTTACCAGGTTTTCAAGAAAGACCTCCAGGTCAGTGATGGCTTTTAATAAGACACATGACAATCTCAATACTGAGAATCATTACTGTGTGCGCTCTGTGCCATTTCATGTTCCCAGCAGAATTTTTCTTTTCTCAATCAGGAGTGTCCAGGGATGTCTACTTTTCTCTGTATGTAAAGCATATTTAAGTGGCCCCCCAAAGCTGCGCTAATTAAAAAAAAAGCCAAAAAATAAAAACCACACAACTTTGTCAAGTGGTCAGTCTGGAACTAGAGAATTATAATTTCTATTTCTGTGATGGCAGCTGGATCAGCTCTTGGAAGTGAAGCAGTTTAAAGATGCGGCCACTTCAGCACAGCGTCTGGGAAGGAGGCGCTTCCGATGTCACCGTAGATCGGGCACCAGGAGGCGGGGGCTCCTCGCTGGCCTCTTTCCCTGCTGTCCTCGCTCCCCTCTCCCAGGCATGCCCTTGCCCCCACTGCCCATTTGATTCCATCCCTGTCTTGGCAAGTCCATCTATTACTTTCCTTACTCCTATTTTCTTGCCTTTTTACTTTTTTTTTTTCTTTTTCTTTTTCTTTAACACAAGTTGTGTTTGGCATCTGACTGTTGTTCCAGGATGGGTATACTAGAAAACAGAGAATATGTTTTAACAGGAGACACTGCATCTCAAAGGGCTTCCTCATTAGATCAGACACTAGTTCATTCTTGAACTTGCTCTGGCTGTAGATTTTTTCAGGAAAGCCTCTCCCTGGAATGGTTTTAAAGGGCATGCATGCACATGTGGGTGTCAGGCAATCAAACTTGTAGATGGAGTATTTTGAAGAATGAATTATAATAGTAACAGGATCACCAATAAAATGATGAGAAATATGGGTGCCAGTCTAGCTTACATAACATTAACTATGATTTTGGGAGCTTATTCTCTCACTGGAATTAACAGAACCATAGAGCGCATAGGAAGTATAGAAATTTTGTAATACAGCTCTCATATTGAAGTGAAGAAAATGAAGCCCGGAAAATAAACTGTTCTAAATTATTCTGCTTGCATATAAGTACCATTGGCCTAATGTTAGTTTTGCTATTTAGACAAAAAAAAAAGTATTTTGCCAGGAACTAGTTAGACATGTTTGATAGTATAATTATTTAAATATACATGCAGTAAAACATAATTATCATTCAATGGGCAAAAATATTGAAATTGCCTGGAGATGTTATTCATGCAGCAAAGCTTACTTTATTAATAATACATCATCCTCTGGCCTTGGTATATGTATATGGCTTACATATGTATAATGTAAACCAGCTCAAATCATCTACTTAAATTAATACTATTTTTGTATGTAAGTACAACTCCCTTTTGGCTTTTTGTATTCCAATTATGTTACTCACAGTTCCTGTAGTTTTAACCAGACAGAAGGGATTGCCCACAAAGAAAGAAGGTGAGTTATTTCATAAGTTGTGTTGGAGATTCAGAAATTCTTTTCCCATTACTAACATTGTGCTTTAAAAAAATTAAGAAGAAACATTCCTATTTCTTATTTATGAGAATGGACAGAAGTGGGGATGGGAAGGAGACCCCCTGGAGTTAAACAGTTAGATCCTATTAACAGAGGTGATTGGTGGTATTCTATAAAAATACAGTTTGCTTTTGAAAACATAATAAACTTCATGTTAAAAAAAAGAAGATATTTTACACACAAAAATGTTTATAGAACAAAGCTTTAAAAGTTTTAACTGTACCCCTAAACTGTTTTGATAGAATTGATAGGATATCTGTTCAAAAACAAATATTTACTCAGATTTATGTTTGAAACGTCACATGGAAATGTGTGGTGCTGTCACTAGAAATGAGGGTTTCTGTAAGTAAATAAGTAGGGTGTCTGCTCTCCTAAAGGCCTGATACCCTGTGTCAAGATTCAAATGCAAGTCTTAGATATAGCTAAGAAGTCATAACGTGGCTAACTTTTTAGTTCTAAGTATATTTTGATGCAAATATTCAAAAGATGGTTATCTCTTCAGTTTAGAAGGAACATTTAAAGAAATAGTAATAGTTCAGTGGCTTTCAGTTTCCATAATTAAATGCTATGTGAATCTTATTCAGGACATATATTTCAGCCCCAAAACATGAGGACACATGTAAGTGAAATAAAAATTTTAAAAGAGAACTAAACAATGATTTGTGGCAGTCTTCAGGTTTAGTCTTGATTTGCATCTCAAGGACTCCAAATTCAGTTTAAAAGCATCAAGTTCTGAATTTCTCTATGACTGTCATACTTTAAATAATATAGAACGTACAGAGCACTATAATATAATGTATGCAGACTAACGGAAAAATGCCATGCCCTTAGCCAAAAGTGTAGGTAACCTCAACACAATTAATTGAGCATGAATACGGTTATCTTTTCTGGGACTTTGTAGACTAATTTGTAAAAATTAGGCTTGATATTTCTTGTCTTAATTCCATTTGAAGAGATACATGGCTAATATCAACATCTGTGTGTAGTCTGAGTGTTCTCGGTAAGATATCAGTGGTCAAATATTGCACGGATAATTAGGCTTGATGAACTGCCTCTCCTGGGATCTTCAGGAACAGGGAAACACTGCTGTGTATCACCTGCCTACATCCTACAGATTATGCCAAAGGATGTATCTCAAAGAAACCCAAATCAGAATGTGCAGAAGTACGATATATTGCCAGATAAATTGCATGTGTATAGCAACACTTCTCACTGTTAACTTTTATGTTACACAATTACACATTTTGAATGACATCTTTAGCCAGGGAAGCCTAGAAACATCCTTCAGCTAGCAAAGAGAAAAGTTGTCATATATACTTGTGAAAACATTTTTAGAGTTACTGTGGGAGTTGCTGAAAGGAACATTGAAAGATATTTATTGATTAAAAATAGGTTTTGTTTAGAGACAAGGCTGTGGTTTAGTATTTTATCAAGTTGATAGTGTTCAATCATAAAGGAAATTTAGAAAGAGAAGAAATTTAAATAAACATCTTGTCAGGAGCAGTAGTCACATAGCTAGTCAAGAGGCTGCTTGTTGTTTTCAAGATGAAGTGTTATTCCAAGTAAAATCAAACAAGGTGATTAACAAGGCTGAACATTCACACAAGGCAGTGAGCCACACGACTCAAGAAGCCAGTGTGAAAATGTTAGCTCAGAAAAGGGGAGTCAGTGCTGGTCTGTAATAATTAGCTGTCTCTTCTGAGGATTAGTGTGGAGGTGGACATTTTGAGTATAAGAAAAGAAAGCTTCATTCATATTTTAGGACTGTACAGCTAGGATGGAAGGCTTTGGATTCTTACATGGATATCATGGAAATTATAAAACTATGACCAACTTTTATTGACTAAATGGGAATTTATTTTTCTCTAGGCCAGGGTTTCTCAACAGTGATATTTTGGTCCAGATAATTCTTGCTGTAGGATATTTCCTGTGCTTTGTAGAGTTTTAAATCAGCATCATTGGTCTCTACTCACTAGTTGTCCAGAGCATCCTTGCTAACCACATTGGTATCACCAGACATAGCCTTCGGTTGAGAACCACATGTCCAGACCTTTTCATTTCTTCTCTTATCTCTTTGCAGCTATGTTGGTTCTTTGCATTAACTTCACTATTGAAGTTACATTTTGCATAGAGAACTTTCATTTTACTAAGTGAAGAACAGCTCTATAATGCAAATATTTCTGCAGAACACACACAAAAAATAGGAATCCCAATAGTACATTCACCTGAAATAATCAATTTTGTATTAAAAATTCAAGAATTTTAAGGGATCATGAATGTGAGCTCATACTTTGTGGCATATTTGAAAACTTACAATGTAAACTAGGAAAATTAATGTGAAATACGTTTGCCATTGATTGGACATGAAGAAGTTTTCTTGTGTATTATAGTTAAATATAGCAATATGCTTCCAGCAAACATATTTTTTGCAGCAGAGAAAATAAGACCCCACTAGGTAATTCTTCATGGGGCTGATTATCGCAGGAGAACGGGCCTCCCGGTGCTTTCCATAAATATTGGCTTTATCCATGTACTAAAGCATAGCTTTCCTGGAACAGAAATGCACAAAATAGTGAAAATAAAAGAAAAAATCTGGGAGAGCGTGGGGATCACCACTAAGATGGGCTGGTGAGCATGCATATAAACTCTGAACTATTAACTTTTTTTGTAAACTGACAACAATGAGATGGTAGAGACACAGTTGACTTGACTCGTCTTTGGGATTTTTTGTTTTGTTTTGTTTATGTGTGTTTTGTCAAAATACATTGATAAGAAAGGAAAATACGGAAGTCTATTTTGTTTTAGGTCATAGAAAAAAATGTGTATTGAGCCATTATTCTTTTAAAAACTGTGAAAGATGCAATAAGTCTTAGCTTGATTTGCCTTTAACAAAAAAGCTGCATAAATGATTCAGATGTATTAAATGATGAAGGTGTATTTCATTTCTGTATACGTTTATAAACGCCTGATGAGTGTGTGCAGTCTCCCCAGAGAGCACCCGTGAACTGAGCCGATTCACCTTCCCATCCTTGAGGTGGCTGACTTTTCCCAAAGCCCTGTGGGATCACCTACTTTAAGACCCTCTTCCAGTGGTACAGATGCATTAAAACCTAAACATACCACTTTTTTAATTTATATTTTTCAGACTTGAGATTTAAAAAAAAATCTCTGGATCCATGAAAGATAAAATAACAGGTTTGCCTTTTAGGGACCTTGAGTCCTACGCTAAGGATAGTTACGGGCCGAGCTCCTTTTGAACGTGAGTTGGCGCATCACTGACACATTAGCCATGAATCTCTAATGACAAGATTTATACATAAAACTTGGAAGGCTTATAGCTCCAACTGGTAGTAACTAAATTGTAAAATAAGAGTCGTTCTTACAGTTTTTTTCCCTCTTCATGAAGAGCTCTGGGTAACCATGTTTTATTAGTGAAGTCTTTTCCTGAAAATACCTGAGGGGAAAAGTAGATATGAGAACTTATCATCGCTAGTGAATTTGAAAAGTAGTAAGACATTTTTGTAGGAAATATGTTGAAATTGAAAAGAAATTACAATATCCTCTACCAAGGTACTGTGTCACTATTTTTTGCAACTTAATTACTGAAGAATCATTTGAAAACCACAGAATGTCTAAGTTGAAATTTCTCGAACTTTGCCATATCTGAGTTATGTGGAAGGCTTGCTAAAATCTAGATTCCTGGGCTTCATGCCCCGGGTGTGTGATGCTGTAGGTGGGGCCTGAGGACCTACACCTGGTTCTCAGGCGATTGAGGACCAGAAGGGTCACCCATCCTAGAGACACATTTAACTTCAGAGGTAGCTTCCTAGTCTGACTTGATAACTTTCTCTTCATTAAAAATGGCAAAGGCTGTAAATATAAGTGCATGAAGGCATGCTATAGGTTTGGGTTTGCTCATTTTCAATAGCTCACGTCAGCTTCGCCACCGGAGAGAATGACTTATGAAAGTGGGTGTTTTTAATAAAAGAGTCTTCAATCCATTGAAAGACAGGAAACGATAAAAGAAAAAAAAATTAAGAAACTGCTCCCAAACAGGGACTTAAATTAGCTAAGAACCTTTTCAAAAATGCCTGCTGAAGTACAGTTTCTTACACTCACACTTAATTATCAATATTTTCTTCATATTTTCCTGTTACCCTTTTTCCACCTGCCAGAAAATAATTAATCATTCTCCCTCCTCAACATCCTCTCTCCCGAAGTGAGCAATAGCTCTTTCCCTTATATATTTTATAGCTTAAATGCACTGCAAGGCCCTACTAAATTAATATTTTATTTAAGCCTTGGCAAGGTCCTATTGAATTTAAGGTGTCATTAAGCTATAAGGCATCTAATATGTTGAATTCATTATTCAGGATTCAAAATAGAATTTTCAAAGGCACGCAGGGCTGTTGCTGATGACCATGGTGGTGTGCATTGCACATCTCCAGAAGGGGGCATTGGTGTCGACAGCGATATGAATAGCATTCTCTGGAACTGTGCACGCAGGTGTTTCCTAGTCAGAAATAAAAGACCACGTTTAAGAAGGTAGGCATAAAGTTCTTGTCCTAACTACAAAATTCTACAGAATAGAGGACACATGGCCCAAGACTTGCACATGTGACTTAGTTGACTGTTATTAGCTTACTTGAGTCAATAGTTTTATGGACTGCTCACCAAAAATGTGAAAAGTTTACGTGTTTTAGTAGGATAGGGTTTCTGGTATAAGGAAAGTGAGAGGTCCGCTATCTTTGTGGCCAGTAGAATGGACCAGAATTGACCACTTCTCAGACACTTTCCTTCACTCTGCCTTGTTTGTAAGTGAACCAAGGCACCGACTGTTGTGTTCATCTAAACAGACATCTAAACAAATGTTCTACACTCAGCAGAATAAGTCATGGAGAACCTAAGACTAAAAAACAGAAAATTATTAAATTGAATTTTTTCAATTAATCTCCATAATCTCTGAACAAATATGTGCTGGTTTGCCAGTGAAATGTGCCAAGTAAATGTAGTCTTTAAAGTTCCCATATAAAAATCATGGCACCTTGATTCGAGCTTTAGAATAAAAACTTAGAGGATTTTTGAGAACACAACAGGGAAAGCTGAGAATGAAGTTATTCTTGGTTGAATACTGGAAAATCAACATCCAGTTTCCCTTTCTCAGTCTCTAATAACCAAAGAGCTTTAAACAGAGCTGCTGAATGATTAATCTGTGTCCAGACATTTTATTTTCTCTTAATGCAATGGGAAAACCATACTTCTGGAACACTTTAGTTAGACCCTGCTATTTGTTTCTTGGCCGTATAAGACCAACTTTAGCTGGTAATGCCTACTGACACTCACACACGCTTTACACACCCAGCATCATGGCTTTGAGTGGGCCCACTCTGTTTCCCACACACTTTAATAAGTCTGACCCATCCTTTTCCACAGAAGCAAAGGTACAAACCTCTGTACTTGTCCATGAAGTCCTCCAGTTCATAATGTGCATATCCGCCAACATTAGTGCCGTATCCATGGTTTTCGATGGGAAGGGTGCTCTGTGATCACAGGATTGTATCCCTTCCTTCCTGCAATTACCTGCTATCCTCATAGACCTGACATCTGGAAACATGCTGCCAGAGAAGCAGCCATAATTCCTGTCCTACTGCAGGAAGCTGGCTACACATTCCAAAGGCCCTTAATTGTTCTGCTGTTTTCTGGTGGCTCAGGAAACTTGGATGTTGGAGAAAATGCTATTTTGTACCAGCCACATTTTGGAACCATTCACAAAAGTATAACTCATCACAGTATGAACCACCTCATACATGTTGGAGGGTGTCTTTCCCGTCATGACCCATAACTGTGCACTGCGATGACGTTCCACATGCACTCATGTTCCGCAGAGTCGGCTATAGATCCTGTTCGTGTGCACAGTACTCCCGTGGTTCATTTGAGGGTCTCACCTCTGCCATCAGATTCTTAAGTCATCGACATGGACGAATGCTTACCCAAAGATGGGCTCCTATCCTATCTTTCTGAAATATACTGATTTTGAAAAGAATTGGTATATTAAAGCTAGAAATTGATTTTCATAGTGTGGAAATCATTATGCACTGTGCTGGTTCACGTGGTGCCCTGTTCAACAGAGCTTTGCAGATACTGATTGATTGGCTGGAAATCAAGAGTTCTCAAAAAGAAGTGCAGAATTAAGGCTTCACTAAATGTCTGAAACTCTTGTGTTTTTGAGCTGATAAAATCTATATATTATTTATTCTGAATGCTGTTGGTCTTTAGAATCAAAAGGAATAACTACTGGGTTGATTTAATGTTAATTTATCTTTGAAATGGCTACAGATAATTACTATCTTCCTTGTAAGAGCATTAGCAATTTTTATTCATAAGATCAAGAATGAAATGGACGTTAGTAACACCCTGCAATTACCTTATTAATCAAAATTATTACCAATGATCTTGAAACAAAACTGGTTTGCTGCAAAATAGGTTGAGGGTTGCCCTGATGCAGAGTATAACTGAGAAAGTACAGTGACATGATTTCTATTTAGTTTATAAATTTTATATATTTTTTCCTCTTTCCCACATTTCTTCTAAAACATAGCAGTATTCCCATTGTATACTTTTATTTGCCCTAATGTCCAATTGTACTTAATATTTCTCTTTGCTTTATTATTTCTTCTGGAATTTCACACTCATAGTGATTATATGTATATCTTTTATAATAGTCCATTTTAAATAATTATGTATGCTTTCTATTATAGTGACTATAATCTCTGATATCCCCTTCTGGTTAGAAATGTTTTTGTGCTGCGTTTATGATGTATTTTCTATGATACTGAATCTTTATATGCTTACGCGTTCTGTCAGTTTTTACCCAACTGTTCCTATGATAGAAGATATTGTGTCTTCTCCTAGTATTTAATACTCCAATGTACCCTGAGTGTTTAAATAACCATAGAAGCAATTTCATTTGCTTGGTGATGGCTTTACCTTCACTTCACCAGAAAACCTTGCCAGGCATCCTCTGGGATTATAGTTGCAGACATTAGCAATTACGGATTCCAGAAAGATATTGACATGAAATTTTAGGAAAAAAAGATTTCAAAATCAGATATAACATGTACGATGTATTCTCTAGGGTTGTTTCCTGTTACCATCCAGGGCGTTGGTCCTTCTTGTCATCCAAACCCCAGTTCCCTTCCACGCACACGCACTGAGTAACAGGAAACCCTCTGTCAATCTTGGGTTGTTCCTGGACATTCACAGACAGGTGAAATTCACATCAGTTATGTTTTGTGGAGGTTTGAGTAAAATACCAGTGACGTGCTCTCCATTGTCTGGGAATCCAGCTACACACAAGGGGTGTGGACGGCTGTCAAGCCCCTGGGGGCTTTGATGTCTGACATACGTGCTGAGCTCTGAAGGGGACGCGGCTTCCAGGGAGGCTGCACTCTAGAGCCTGCACCTGTAACATGCCACAGACAGGAAGCAGTGGGGGTGGGCAAAGACTTTCCCACCAAGTCCTCTCCATCAGGCCCCACGTTGGGTCAGGCAATAAAAGAAATCTCCATTTCTACTGAATACAAACCCTCTCTCAGAATATGCAGAGGAACAGCGCAATGAGGAGCTCAGTGGGGGCTTTGGTTTGATTTTGTGTGTTGTTATTGTGTTTGGCAGAAATACTCAGTGCTTCTGAATTGTTTTACTTGAAGCACCACTGGTGCCAGAAATGGTGCTGACGCAACTTTCTGCTTTTTTTTCACTTTTTAAATAACTTAATTTTCCAAAGACTTCTCAATCTGAAAGTTGACTTTTCGAGTTTTTATATGATAATATAATAAAATATATCAAGGCAGGAAAAAAACTAATAAAAGAAACAGGTGGTTTATGCCTAAAATATTTTGCCCTTAAGCTATCAAACTTGATTTTAGTAGTTTATTATCAAGATTTCCCCACCTGATAGCACAAATTTGACAGAATAAAAATGTTATTTTTGGGCCATTACACATACTGCTTTCAATCATCCCAAAAATTTACCTAGAAGAGAAACTGGAAATAACTGTTAAGGATAATGAGAATAAACACAAATGATGTTTATTTTATTAGATTAATCTTGGCAAAAAATATTCTTAACTATTTATTTTTTAAAAGATTACTCCTCTTTTTTTAATATAAAAGAGAATCAAGATATAAATGCCGAAGATAGAATGTATACTAGATTCTGGAAACTATCACTGGCGTATGGTGGTCCAAAAACATTTATGTTTTTGGCCTAATTTAATCAACCCATGTACAATGAGCCATCAAGAGTGCACAAATCACAAAGATTAGTAGCTACTAAGATTTCTTACAAAGCCAAATGTGTTTTTGCGTTTTGCTGAGTCTTATAAGCAAAATAGGTCCCTATTCTTTGAGAAGAAAAATGTATATAAGAAGATAACTACAATGTTCCTAATTCCTAAGATACAAGTGGCAGTAAACTGTCTGTATCAAGACATTTGATGTCAGAGTCTTGTCACTTTAAACCCAGATGTGTGTATTCTGGTGCATTTTTTGAAGCACTACATCATCATAAAATAACCTAAAATAACAATGGAAGAAAACGAAGCCCTGCTGATAAAATACACTTCACTTTTTATGTGTTGTTAACAAAATGATTTAGATGGGAAATGAAATCTGTTTAAGCTTAAGACAGAAGCACAAAGACGTTTCCCTTCTGGACAACAGACTTTAGCATTGCAAGATCAAAGGAATAATTTTATCTGCATTTTACTACAGATCAAAAAAAAATGTACAGTATTCCTGTCTCCGTGCTAGAGCTATGTGTCTTTAATGGCATTTAAATTATAGCCCTTCTGTAGCCATGCAGTCAAAACACCATGTCATCTGATGAGACGCCATATTATAATCTGTCAGTATGTCACATTTAAAAATTCTTCTATACTGTACTTGTCCTCATTTTTCTCTTTTGATAGAAAAATTGAGCAAAATGTCTTTTAAACTGAGTTTGCGAGTCAACCTAATCTAGCTGGACAAAAGGCATACTTTGGATTACATTATTTTAACTTAATTAATTTAAAACAATTCATAATTTCTTTTCCTCACTTTTTCCTGCAATATACCTTTCCACATTTTTGTTTGTTTTTAGGGTTTTCATCTTTCTTATATATGACATGATACATGATATGTTATAGACATGTATTAAGTGAAACCAAGAATGTGTGTCCATTAGGGAATAATAGCTAAAATGATGTTTCCCAATTGTTAAATTAATACATAATAGAGTGACTATTATATACAAATGAAAGGGGCTGTTCTCTGAGTTCTCATGTAATAACACGATGTAGATGGTCTATTTCAAATATCACCGGAGACACAAGTTTTAATCTGGATATGCACTTTTAGCATAATGTTTATTAGAGCGATTTAATAATAAACTTTTCTGAAAAATCAACATTTGACCTAGAATATTCCTGCAGATGTAAAAATAAGATGGTACATCTCCTGTAGAAGCAGTGAGTTTTCTCGAAAACATTAAGTTAAGCAGGAATATATAATCTATTTTCTTAACACCTTCATGCAGTCCAATATCATATATATTCATAAAGAGTTATCATAGGTATTTTAAAAAGCAAAACTCACTTTGTCTAGGAACATATGTTAGATTAGTAACTATGAATGACTTTGCTTTCATGTTTCAAAAATATAACATGGAACTTCATGCATTTCCAAGTAGATTTAAATAATTTTTAAAAACAATGAGTTTAACTCCCATGAAGATTGAAATGCAAAATGCTCATTGAAAATAAGGGATTTTAACGTGTCATTGGGAGGCTTTTTTTTTTATTAAAATGATACCACCTTAAATATTCATACTAGATTAACCCATCTGTTTTGGAAAAAGTCAACCATTACAAGTAAACTGATTCTTAAATCCAAGTGATTTTTGACCCACTTTTATTCCTAGATTTTTTGAGTAGAAAACCACACCTTCTGTCTGCTACATGGAGAGCAGAATGAAGAGACTCACAAGTAGTTTTGAGGAGTTTTTAGTAGGTTTGAGGAGTCAGGCCCCTTCCCCAGCCTGGAAATGCCAGGGGTCCTCCAATGTATTTTAATTATCTGAGGAGCTGCAGAAGGTATTTCTTGAGAATGGGACCATTTAATATATCGTTTTCTTCATGAAATCAGGACTGGGGGTTTCCACACTTCGTTGACATTTGACAAGAAATCATGACAAGTATTTTACTTTCAGAATTTGATGTAGTTAAGGGGGGCCATAAAATGCAATATTTTGATTTGAAATACATATTTTTATTGTACTGAAAGCAAAAAAATAGTGATTAGCTTAGGGGCAAAAGACAGAACTGAATGAAAAAATTACCCATTTGTGGAAAACAGTTGACTTTATGTCCCCACCCTCTTCTTCACCAAAGCCCAGGATATATTCTGAAATTATTTCTGGGTGTCTATTATTTGATAAATACAAAAGATTACATGCAATATAAAGAACACTTGTAAATGTACTGCCCAATTTGGGAACTACAACAGTCATAAAAATGATGCTTCTCTCCCATCTCCCCTGTTCCCAGAAGGCTGCCACATACAGTTTATACAGGGTGTGGACTCACACATTTGAGCCTACTCTCATCCAGCTGGGCCTGATATAAACAATGTCCTTTGAAGTGTGCAATAAATAATCTACACAGATTTTCACACTGACTCTGCCCACTTTCATGAGCTGCTTTGGGATTATCTCTTCATCTATATATAATACTTTTGCTTGTATTGCACTTTATAAAAATGGTGAACTTTTCTATATAGTCTCACTAGAACTAGCTTTTTCCATTTAAGATCGTTTATAAGAATCATCCACGTTGTTGTGTATAGTTACATGTTTGTTTTCTTCATTGCTGTATGATATTCCATTATGCACATATCCTCAACTTATTCTTCTCTTCTCTTCTTTGACATCTGAGTTGTTATCTACTCTGGAATCGCACATGCTCTCTCTAAATATCTGTATATGTCTCCTAGTGCAGATGGGCAAGAAATGCTCTAATGTACTAGGATAGGAATTTTGGAGTCTTAAGGCTAGTGGTTGTATTAAGGGCATATGAAAGGTAAAATTTTAAAGCTCTAATGAGTATATGTAAAGAATATTATAATATTTGACTACATAAAGTTTCAAAAAACCTGAAAAGTTTTGAATACTTGCAGCATTTATATGACTACTATTTGTATATAGGCATCAATTCCATTTACAGCTAAATATTGGGGGGGAGGGGCGTGTTCTATAAAATGCTGACCTTGCTAAATTAATCAATCAAACATTCTATCCAACTCCATTAGCTGGAATAGGAAGAAAATCGGAAACCATTTTAGTTATCTTAACATGGATTAAACACATTTATTTTAAACAAAGAAAGTGAGGACTAAAATGAAAAGATTCAGCCAAAGCAAAAATGACCAATTTTACTTCCCTTCTCACACCGTGTTCAAATTATTTTTGGAGATACTGAATATATACACACCAAAAACCGAAGATTGTAATTACAAATCTAAGAATAAGGAATTAGAAAAATGTGCAGAAAATTATTAGATAGGAAGATATTTTATGGCATTAAATATGCATAACAGAGAACATAAACTGTTTTTAAGTGTACAGTTCAGTGGCATGAAGTACATTCACATTTTTGTGCGACCATCATCACTATCCATTTCCAGAGCCCTTTTCATCTTTCTAAACTGAAGCCCCATATGTCTTACGCAGTAGGTGAGTAACTCCTCACTGCCCCCCTGCACAGCCACGGACACCATTCCACCTTTGCCGCCAAGGATCTGACCATTCTAGGCGGTACCTCAAGTAAGTGGCATCATTCAGGGTCCATCCGTTTGTGACTTGTTTCACTCAGCTTCTTCAAGCTTCATTCATGTTGTGGCAGAGCTTCCTCTCCTTTTAAGGCTGAATAATATTTCATTGTCTGTACGCACCTCATCTTGTTAATCCATTCATCTGTTGACGGACAGCGGGTCGCTCCGCCTTTTGATGGTTGTCAGTAGTGTGGCTATGGGCACCGGTGTACAAATGTGTTTTAGTTCCTGCTCTCGATTCTGTTTAGATAACAAGATTTTTAAGAACTCCCCTAAGTCAGCCTCCTGAGCAGCTTGGATGTTAAAAGAAAATCCTAAGGATACTTTCTTTAAATTGATAAAAGGAAAAACAGTGACAATACACGTTTTCATGCTTTTTTCTTTTGTGATGTATTCCTGCTCCTTGAATGCACTCATTTCCCCTAGGAATGAAAATTTGATATTGATATAATATCCAAGGTTCTATGCTCTAACTTGGGTGATTTATAATTGCTTGAGAATTTTAACTATAGGCGAAAAGTTGTTACTCTGAAGGACACCTTTAAGAAACACAATTTTTCTCATGTTATTTCCATTAATAATGGGTTATGTTTGCTTGGAATATTAATCTACAAAAGACTTTCTTCTACTTTATTAATATTTTCCAGCACTCACAATGTGATAATTACTTGATAGATGTGTTCACAGGTAGATAGAAAGAGAGAGAAAGATAGATGGTGAATAGACAGGTAGATGGATAACTAGTCAGTCAGTCTGGCTCAACCCTTTCATGCCCATTTTTTTGAAGAGGAAACTGACATTTATGAGAGGTTAAGTGTAGAAGGTTTTCCAATTAGAAAGTGGCAAATTCAAAGTTCAAGCTTTGGACTTCCTGGTACCAAAACCCATTTTAACCATTATAAATTCTGTCCTCCCTTAGCTAAGCTAGTTCTCACCACAACACCATGAGGTTAAATGGGAGTTGACAGCTTTTCATTTTCTCTTGAAGAATGGAGTTCAGAGAGGTTGAATCATTTGTTGGGGACTCCATAGCTGATAGGTCGAATAGCAAAAACTCAGGTCTTCTGGTTCATTCTGTATACTTTTCCTCATAACCTATGAATCCCTGACTACCATCGGTTTTTGTTCAAGTTAACAGACTGTATTTTCATCCCAAAAGATAAAGTCTGAACCATCTACACTGCATGCATATTATAAAAAACAGGTAAAGTGTGTAACTTGCCCTGTGCCACATTTCTTTTACCAAGAGAATGAGCACCACATTTTAGGTTTATTTAGTTTGAGGAAATTTCTTAATCATCTGGACCTTAACTCATTACACTTAAGAATTCCTGCAAGCATGTCCATAAATATAAATGTAGAGAACATTTATGCTTATGTAGTATTGAATATTTTTAAGCACAGACACAAATCTTACTAGTCTTGATCTGATCTGGTTGGACGTGCACAGATACCTCAACTCTGTATCCCTCAAAGGGTTATCCCCTAAGCTCATCTTTAAAAGTAACCCTAGATATCAGCACTCCAGAACCTTCCATGGAAAAATTCAGCAGTCATCACGAAAACTATTGGTAATTTGGCTGTCTTAGAAATTCAACGAATAGAAATGTCATCTGTGCATCACCACACCGGGGAATATCCCCTAAAGGTCACTGCTCATCATCCTTTGGATTAATCAGGTTTTTGTGTTGACGAGCTGGACTGTAGTTTCTACATACTCTTATGCAAATGAGCAAGTACAAATGTAATGATTTTACCTTTCATTGTGGCCTAAAAAGTTTACCTTCTAGTCACTTCACCAAAATATCTTTATGCCTTTTATTATATTGTCTTTCCAGAAAAAAGTGGGAGAGATGTACTGCAAGTGTTAAAATATAAACTATATTAATGAAGTGCTTAAAGTCCACACCCATACCCTCCTAGGTTTCTATTAAGGAAACAGATATTACATCCTCTCCTTACACGTGTGCTTCCCCACCTCTGCCACTACTGGGGTTTCTTTCCATCTAAAGGCATCCCACCAGTCATGCCTACATTATCCCAAGTTCCATCAGTGCTCACATGGTCCCTCTCTCCTGGGGTATGAATCACTAGGTATACTTTACTTTACCTAATTGATTTCACATCCTCTATATTTTGATTTCAGTAGCATAAAGCAGAACAGAACTTAGAAAATGATTACTTATTGCCAAACTCAAGGAAAGGGAAAAAAATTTGTTTTAATAGAGAAAAATAGAAACATGCGTATATTTATAATTTTGATAAAACACATTTCACAAATGCATTCTGAAATATTACTATAAATAATTCCATCTCCAAAAGAGAATGGTTGTCTGCCATAATTTTTCCTCTACTTAAATGAATAAGTATGAATTTTTTTTATGATGGGTTAACTAATTGCATAGCTCTTTCCCCACACACAAAGGAGAAATAGTTATCTTCCAGACATAAACTTTGTAAAAAGCCTGTCATTGACTGTTGACATAATCATTTATATTTAGAAAAGCTACACTCTGATTCTCAGAGAATACTTCTCCAGAGTAAATTTGTTTTCAAAGTTGTGAAGTTTCTCTTCCTTTATAATGATACGTTTTCTGTCACTTCCAAATATTTACTGTACAAAGGTACAAAATGTGAGACCCGCATTTTAAAAACCTTCAAACAGTTTGAAGGTAAGACATATATTCTAAAAAACTTAGAATGGTAGGTGAGGAAATGAAGGCTTTAAAAAATATATGGGTGGTAATAAAAAGGCAGAGAGAGGGAAAATATGGGAAATTAATGGGGCTTCTGTGGGTATCATTGCTTAGGAAATATGAAGCTCTATTGGGAAGGGGAAAATAAAGTTTATAGATGACCTATTAGTTTACTTCTAAAAAGTCACTACTTAAAGCAAAGCAATGATACTACTTACTATATATAAATATATACGTATATTACTAAAATATAGATGTAGACATAGATATACCCACACATATCAAAACTGTCAGTGTACTAATTTCTCTGCTTCTTAGAAACAATCACTATAACACACAATGAATTTCTTTTTATGAAATCAGTGTACCGGTGGACACTGTAGTAATTTCCAGAATTCAGTCACTCTTCTTTTCTTCTTTATGGTAACTTGATTTATCTTAGGTCAAATTTATTGATTCAATATTAGTTAACTTAAATATTTAGATCTGAAAGTGGCCGCGATTATCTAATTTGGTCCAAGTCCAGAGTATCCATGCTTTTTTGCATCTGTTATACATTTTTTTTTTTTACTTATCCATTCAGAAATGGGTTTCTACTAAATTTTATTAGTGTATTTCATAAGCTATTGCTGGAAACAATACATTGATTTTTTATTGGCCTACAAGATGTATGCAGCACTAATGTGCCACTAACAGTGTGAATCATACACAACGACTCTAGGGGACGAACATGGTCTCCAGTTTAGAATGAAGGGCACGCACGGGTGAGTCCACATGTGAGTCATCAGGAGTGCAATGCTGCGCAAAGGCGGGTGCACCCTGGTGGAGCAGCTCTTAGAGCTTGTCACCCAGATGGCTACCGCAGACCATGACTAGGAACGGCGAGGGGGAGGGGGAGCCGAGGAAAGGGGGGAAATAAGTGGTGGTGGAGGTGGAAGGCATCTCTATAAGCAGCTTTTATTGTTATTAATTTCTTGACCAATGAACCCACTGCTTCAAGGAAGCCTGCAACTCTTTTTTACAATTGCCGTTCTTGTGCACATACAGCCTTTTGAAAATTCTCAAACTGATCATGTTCAATTTAGAGGTTCTTTTTTTTAAATATAATTTATTTTATTATCATTAATTTACAAATACATGTGCAATATTACGATTATTAAACTACCCCTTCATCAGGTCCCCCCCACCAACCCCATTACAGTCACTGTCCATCAGCGTAGTGAGATGCTATAGAATCACTACTTGTCTTCTCTGAGTTGTACTGCCCTCCCCGTGCCCCCCCAACATTACATCTGCTAATCGTAATGCCCCTTTTTCCCTCTTATCCCTCCCTTCCCGCCCATTTTCCCCAGTCCCTTTCCCTTTGGTAACTATTAGTCCGTTCTTGGGTTCTGTGAGTCTGCTGCTGTTTTGTTCCTTCAGTATTTTTTCTTTGTTCTTATACTCCACATATGAGTGAAATCATTTGATACTTGTCTTTTTCGGCTTGGCTTATTTCACTGAGCATAATACCCTCTAGCTCCATCCATGTTGTTGCAAATGGTAGGATTTGTTTTCTTCTTATGGCTGAATAATATTGCATTGTGTATATGTACCACCTCTTCTTTATCCATTCATCTACTGATGGACACTTAGGTTGCTTCCATTTCGTGGCTATTGTAAATAGTGCTGCAATAAACATAGGGGTGCGTGTGTCCTTTTCAAATTGGGCTGCTGCATTCTTAGGGTAAATTCCTAGGAGTGGAATACCTGGGTCAAATGGTATTTCTATTTTGAGTTTTTTGAGGAACCTCCATACTGCTTTCCACAATGGTTGAACTAATTTGCAGTCCCACCAGCAGTGTAGGAGGGTTCCCTTTTCACCACATCCTCGCCAACACTTGTTGTTGTTTGTGTTTTGGATGTTGGCCGTCCTCACTGGTGTGAGGTGATATCTCATTGTGGTTTTAATCTGCATTTCTCTGATGATTAGCGATGTGGAGCACCTTTTCATGTGCCTGTTGGCCATCTGAATTTCTTCTTTGGAGAAGTGTCTATTCATGTCCTCTGCCCATTTCTTAATTGGATTATTTGCTTTCTGTTTGTTAAGGTGCATGAGTTCTTTATATATTTTGGATGTCAACCCTTTATCAGATATGTTTTTATGAATATATTCTCCCATACTGTAGGATGTCTTTTTGTTCTACTGATGGTGTCCTTTGCTGTACAGAAGCTTTGCAGCTTGATATAGTCCCACTTGTTCATTTTTGCTTTTGTTTCCCTTGCCTGGGGAGATATGTTCATGAAGAAGTTGCTCATGTTTATGTCCAAGAGATTTTTGCCTATGTTTTTTTCTAAGAGTTTTATGGTTTCATGACTTACATTCAGGTCTTTGATCCACCTTGAGTTTACCTTTTGTGTATGGGGCTAGACAGTAGTCCAGTTTCATTCTCTTACATGTAGCTGTCCAGTTTTTCCAACACCAGCTGCTGAAGAGGCTGTCATCTCCCATTGTATATCCAAGGCACTTTTATCAAATATTAATTGACTGTATATGTTTGGGTTAATGTTTGGATTTTCTATTCTGTTCCACTGGTCTGTGGGTCTGTTTTTGTGCCAATACCAAATTGTCTTGATTACTGTGGCTTTGTAGTAGAGCTTGAAGTCAGGGAGTGTAATTCCCCCTGTTTTATTCCTCCTTCTCAGGATTGATTTGGCTATTTGGGGTCTTTTGTCGTTCCATATGAATTTTAGAATTATTTGTTCCAGTTCATTGAAGAAAGCTGTTGGTAGTTTGATAGGGATTGCATTGAATCTGTAGATTGCTTTAGGTAATATAGCCATTTTGACAATATTTATTCTTTCTAGCCAAGAGCATGGGATGCATTTCCATTTGTTAGTGTCCTCTTTAATTTCTCTTAGGAGTGTCTTGTAGTTTTTCAGAGTACAGGTCTTTCACTTCCTTCGTTAGGTTTATTCCTAGGTATTTTATTCTTTTTGATGCAATTGTGAATGGAATTGTTTTTCTGATTTCTCTTTCTGTTAGTTCATCATTAGTGTATAAGAAAGCAACAGATTTCTGTGTGTTAATTTTGTATCCTGCAACTTTGCTGAATTCAGATATTAGTTCTAATAGTTTTGGAATGGAGTCTTTAGGGTTTTTTATGTACAGTATCATGTCATCTGCAAATAGTGACAATTTGACTTCTTCTTTACCAATCTGGATGCCTTGTATGTCTTTGTTTTGTCTGATTGCTGTGGCTAGGACCTCCAGTACTATGTTGAATAACAGTGGAGAGAGTGGGCATCCCTGTCTTGTTCCCGATCTTAAATGAAAAGCTTTCAGCGTCTCGCCGTTAAGTATGATGTTAGCTGTGGGTTTGTCATATATAGCCTTTATGATGTTGAGGTACTTGCCCTCTATACCCATTTTGTTGAGAGTTTTAATCAGGAATGGATGATGAATTTTGTCAAATGCTTTTTCAGCATCTATGGAGATGATCATGTGGTTTTTGTTCTTCTTTTTGTTGATGTGGTGGATGATGTTGATGGATTTTCGAATGTTGTACCATCCTTGCATCCCTGGGATGAATCCCACTTGATCATGGTGTATGATCCTCTTGATGTGTTTTTGAATTCGGTTTGCTAATATTTTGTTGAGTATTTTTGCATCTACGTTCATCAGGGATATTTGCCTGGTTTGGTATTAGAGTGATGCTGGCTTCATAGAATGAGTTTGGAAGTATTCCCTCCTCTTCTATTTTTTGGAAAACTTTAAGGAGAATGGGTGTTATTTCTTCTCTATATGTCTGGTAGAATTCAGAGGTGAATCCATAAGGCCCGAGGGTTTTGTTCTTGGGTAGTTTTTTGATTACCAATTTGATTTCGTCACTGGTGATTGGTCTGTTTAGTTTTTCTGTTTCTTGCTTGGTCAGTCTTGGAAGGTTGTATTTTTCTAAGAAGTTGTCCATTTCTTCTTTGTTTTCCAGCTTGTTAGCATATAGATTCTCATAATATTCTCTTATGATTCTTTGTATTTCTGTGGGGTCCGTCGTGATTTTTCCTTTTTCATTTCTGATTGTGTTTATGTGTGTAGATTCTCTTTTTCTCTTAATGAGTCTGGCTAGGGGTTTATCTATTTTGTTTATTTTTTCAAGAACCAGCTCTTGGTTTCATTGATTTTTTCTATTGTTTTATTCTTCTCAATTTTATTTATTTCTTCTCTAATCTTTATTATGTCCCTCCTTCTGGTGACTTTGGGCCTCATTTGTTCTTCTTTCTCCAATTTCAGTAATTGTGTCTTTAGACTATTCATTTGGGAATGTTCTTCTTTCTTTAAATAGGCCTAGATTGCAATATACTTTCCTCTTAGAACTGCCTTTGCTGCGTCCCACACAAGTTGTGGCTTTGTGTTGTTGTTGTCATTAGTCTCCATATATTCTTTGATTTCTGTTTTGATTTGGTCGTTAACCCATTGATTAATTAGGAGAGTGTTGTTAAGTCTCCATGTATTTGTGAGCCTTTTTGATTTCTTTCTAAATTTATTTCTAGTTTTATACCTTGGTGATCTGAGAAGTTGGTTGGTAGGATTTCAATATTTTTGAAATTACTGAGGTTCTTTTTGTGGCCTAGTATGTGGTCTATTCTGGAAAATGTTCCATGTGCACTTGAGAAGAATGTGTATCCTGTTGCTTTTGGGTGTAGAGTTCTGTAGATGTCTGTTAGGTCCATCTGTTCTAGTGTGTTGTTCAGTGCCTCTGTGTCTTTACTTATTTTCTGTCTGGTTGATCTGTCCTCTGGAGTGAGTGGTGTGTTGAAGTCTCCTAAGATGAATGCATTGCTGTCTATTTCCTCCTTTAATTCTGTTAGTATTTGTCTCACATATGCTGGCGCTCCTGTGTTGGGTGCATATATATTTATAATGGATATATCTTCTTGTTAGACTGACCCCTTTATCATTATGTAATGTCCTTCTTTATCTTTTGCTACTTTCTTCGTTTTGAAGTCTATTTTGTCTGATACAAGTACTGCAACACCTGCTTTTTTCTCTTTGTTGTTTGCATGAAATATCTTTTTCCATCCCTTCACTTTTAGTCTGTGTATATCTTTGGATTTGAGGTGAGTTTCTTGTAGGCAGCATATAGATGGGTCTTGCTTTTTTATCCATTCTGTTACTCTGTGTCTTTTGATTGGTGCATTCAGTCCATTTACATTTAGGGTGATTATTGATAGGTATGTACTTATTGCCATTGCTGGCTTTAGATTCGTGGTTACCAAGGGTTCAAGGGTTGCTTCTTTACTATCTAACAATCTAACTTAACTTTCTTGTTAAGTTATTGTAAACACAGTCTGATGTTTCTTTATTTCTCTCCTTCTTATTCCTCCTCCTCCATTCTTTCTATAATAGGTGTTTTATTCTTTGCCTTTAGTTAGTATTTGGATGGTCTGCTTTCTTTGCTATGATTTTTTTTTCTCTGGTGACATCTTTTTAGCCTTAGGTGTGCTTCCATCTAGAGCAGTCCATTTAAGATATCCTGTAGTGGTGGTTTATGAGAGGCAAATTCTCTCAACTTTCGTTTGTCTGGAAATTGTTTAATCCCTCCATCATATTTAAATGATAATCGTGCTGGATACAATATTCTTGGTTCGAGGCCCTTCTGTTTCATAACATTAAATATATCATGCCATTCTCTTCTGGCCTGTAAGGTTTCTGTTGAGAAGTCTGATGATAGTCTGATGGGTTTTCCTTTGTAGGTGATCTTTTTTCTCTCTCTAGCTGCCTTTAATACCCTGTCTTTATCTTTGATCTTTGCCATCTTAATTATTATGTGTCTTGGTGTTGTCTTCCTTGGGTCCCTTGTGTTGGGAGATCTATGAGCTTCGGTGGACTGCGAGACTACTTCCTTCCCCAGCGAGGGAAAGTTTTCAGCAATTATTTCTTCAAAGACACTTTCTATCCCTTTTTCTCTCTCTTCTTCCTCTGGTACTCCTATAATGCGAATATTGTTCCGTTTGGATTGGTCACACAGTTCTCTTAATATTCTTTCATTCCTAGAAATCCTTTTATCTCTCTCTGCCTCAGCTGCTCTGTACTCCTGTTCTGTTTTCTATTCCATTAACAGTCTCTTGCATCTCATCCATTCTGCTGTTAAGCCCGTCGATCGCTTGTCTGATTTCTGTATTGTCTTTCCTCAGTTTCCTCACTTCCTCCCTCAGCTCTTGCACATTTCTCTGTAGGTCCATCAGCATGGTTATGACTTTTATTCTGAATTCTTTTTCAGGGAGGCTGTGCATTTGCATCCCTTCAGACTCCCTCTCTGGGGTTGTCTGGTTGATTTTGTTCTGAACCATATTCCTCTGTCTTTTCATGGCTATATAATTGGTCACTGATAGTTGCCATGTATGTCAGCTGGGCTCTTTAAGACTTTAAAAAGAGAAGAAAAAAAAGAAAGAAAGAAAGAAAGAAAGAAAAAAAGAAAGAAAAGAAAAAACAAAAACAAAGCAAAAAACAAAACAAAAGAAAAAATGCCCACCGGACGTAGATTCTGTGGGAATGCTTTAGGTGGCGCTATTGCCCCACTATTTCACAGCTGTGACTGTGCCGCTCCGCAGGGCCCTTTATTGCTCTGGCAGGGGTGGGAACGAATAGGAAGCTGTTGATCTCAGTGAGAAGTGTACGTATGGCTACGCTTCCTCAGTCGCCAGCTAAGGCGTCTGAAACCCCCCAGGACTCCCAGCCTGCTGGGCTGAGTGTGCTGGGGCGATCCGGCTCCTCCGCTGGGCTCCTGTCTCTTTAAGACCGCTGAAGAAAGCGCGCGCTTTTTTTTTTCCTTCCCGGGAGCCGGCTGCAAGCACCCTGGCGCGTTCCCCGCTCAGATCCTGCCCCTCTGTCTCTCCAATCTCCGCTGCACTGTGCAATGTGGGTCAGCGCTCCCTGCGCAGATCACCGGGGCTGGCTACTTCGCGGGGTGTACTTCCACTCCCTCCCGGCTCTGACTCCTCTCCTCCCGCTGGTGCGCTGGGGTGGGGGAGGGCTCGGGTCCCGCCGGGTCGCGGCTCCGTATCTTACCCGCCTCTTGGGGTGCCGAGTCCTCTCGGGTGTAGCTGCACGCTGTGTGCTTTCCTGTGTATTCTCGTCTCTCTTTTAGGAATAGATGTATTTTCTGTGTTTTCGTAGATAAATATAGTGTTGGGAGGAGATTTCTGCCGCCCTGCTCACACCGCCATCTTCCCGGAAGTCTCTTTTTTTAACCTCTTAGCCTGAGTAGCCTTAAAGGAGTTTAAATGCCGTTGCCTGAATGTTCAGAGAAAATTCTCTTGCTTTTTCTGAGTTCTTTCAGCCAACCTTGCAATTTCTATAGCTACTTTCCTTGCTTCGAAATCTTCCCTTTTCACTACCTCTCCAGTCCCTCGGTAGCCTAGCTCCACCAGCTGGTATGCCAGACCTTCATCTCTTGGAAGGCTCTAGATTTTAAGCCGCACACGCACAGTTTGCTCCCCAGACTTAGAGGTTCTTTTTTTAAGCCTTACATCATATTATCAGGTGGTTTGGGAGGTAAGTTCTGGTATGTTAACTTACTGCTGTTTTCCACCCTGTGATGGCCACACAAAAGCAAGGGCCAGATGCCTCCCCATCTGCAGTGACTTGGTGCAGGACAGAAAGTAGAAGGCAGAAAGGAAGGTCTCTTAACACTACTTATACATCTGTGGAATTGATTCCGGTTGCTCTATAAAACTCTGTCTCTACCTTGTCTTCCTTGTCTTGAAACAATTCATGTCAAAGAAAGTATCTTAGCACAAGAAACTGATAACCTTGCTGTAGCCCATATTGTAGATGCACTCGTGAGCATATGAAATGGTCTGTATGGAAACTGTCATGCATTCTGTCATCATTTGAGTAGGATCCAAACCCTTTACCATGGCATAGAAAACTTTGTATCCTGAGCTCAGGAGCTGAGCATCTTCAAACATCCTCATTGCTGCACTCCTCACCAGCCACACCTCTCTCAGGTCTGCGTACTATTTCCCTCACACGTGCATTGATATTCCCTGAGGCCTTCTGTTAAAACCCCTCCCTCCTTGGAATGCCCCCGTCCATTTCCTTTCAAGGATAATCTTGACTCAACTCTTAGTGCCCAAGAATTGCTCAAAGCTTTCCAGGGACATAATATTAATATTAAGATAAGAGGTCATTAAAACAAAGGGATTTAGGGATTAGGTAGCCCACCCTTTTCACTTTGCAGCTAAGGAAGTGGAGGCACAGAACGCCACCGCCAACCAAGCTCCGCGGTTGTGAATGGCAGGCAGAGCCAGGACCACCCACCCCTCCCGACCCCCAATGGCCATCAGCATCAGCCTTCCATTCAGACAGTTTTGGGGTTAGCCTTGGGAAATGTGTTGCCTTTCTTAGTAAATTTAAAATAGGATGTAAAAATAGGTCATCTGGACTAGTTCTTCCTCCTCCACCAGTCTCTGATTCCCAGTTCAGCCACTCGGTCTGCGTACCGCGTGTTCCTTCAGGAAACTGGGTGCTCATCCTTCTGATGAGCCTAGATACAGGTGAGAGCACAGGCTGCGGGATTCGGGCTTTTCTAACCAAACCTGGATCCTCGTGGGTACTTTGGGAAGATTACTTAACTGCTATACCTCAGTGACCTCATCTGTAAACCAAGACTAGTTAACTTGACTCCTTCAAACTAGGCTCTGGGGACTTCACAGGGAACCAGGCAGAGCAAAGCCCTGTTGTAATGGAGACCCCGTCCAGTGGCAGGGACAGAAAATCAGTGGGTAAAGGGCGCCTGCCCTGCTCTCCTTCCAGCCCTTAGGGAGCGTGCTTCCTTCCTCACCAAAGCCCCTTCCTACAAATGTCTGCAGACTGGCTTCCTCCCAGCGCTCAGATTCCCATATAAAAGTCACCTCTCTGGCTCCCTACTTAAAATTCCAGTCCCACCCTGTCACAGCTCACACTCCCTTTCCTGCCTATTTGTTAATTCATTGGCCTTGTTACCGTCTACCATACCATATGTTTTACCTATTTGTCTTGTTTATGTTGCATCTGCCTCACTATAATGTGAACCCCATGAGAGCAGGGGTAAATGGGCCTGGGATCTCTCAGATGTTCATTATTTAGTTATTAAGTGACTGCATTAATATCTAGAATATGGTGGTGATATGTCCTATGGTGATATTTGCAATTAAGTAAAATGAAATAGAGTATGTGATAGCATGAGCCAGGCACTATTTTAAACAGAGTGGGAGTGAAGTCCTCTCTAAGAAGGTAGGTTTGGACTAGAGAGATGAACAAAGTAAGAAAAATGAGCCACCACGGTGACCGATGGTTAAACATTCTAGACAGAAGGAACAGCACGTGCAAAGGCCCTGAGGATAATGCATGTTTGGCCCACTCTGTTAAGGGGGAGGAGGCACATGTGCCCCTAGCAGAGTGTGGAGCAGGAGGGCACAGCCCTGGACAGCCCATTCAGACCACTCGGGTTGCCCCCGGCGAGGGCTGCAGATCTGATGATAAGGGAGTGAGGAAACTGAGGCATAGAGAGATACTGAGAGAGGAGGCACGTATCAGAACATACTGCATGTACACGGTATCCAGTAGTGGCTCATTGTACACCATGGACTGGCTTGCAGTTCTACCTCACCCATGAAGGCAATAGAAAAGAGAAAGAAACAAACACTCAATTTTGTTCCGCATTTATGACAAGAAAACACACAACACAACTTAGCAGGGAAAGGGACACGTGGAAAGTTTTACTTCAGAAAATATGTAAAGACTGATGCAAAGATGGGTTGCAGTCTTTTTTTTACAAAGCCACATCACATGTAGCTGTCACCCATATAGAACCTGAAACATTCTAGTCTTAGTCTGTGTTATGGATTTTCCTGCACTTACAATATAGCTGCCTTCTTTCAAATCACTAGTCAATGAAATAACAATTGTTTGCTGTCACACAATTTATTTATTCCAAACTATGATCTGAGCTCATAAGCCTACCACCACATGTCGAGCCTTACCAGCCAGACCATTTAACCTCTTTAAAATACCCCCCTCGGAGGAAATGATTGATTATCACTGATAACTCCAACCCACAATCTATATATTTTACATGCATCTCAAGAAGAAGAGTACATCATAACACTTAAGATTGTGCTTTATTGTACACCTTATCCATCAAGATTTTCTATTAGTTATTTTCTACACTCAGCACATTCTGTGGAATTTCCTATAAATATGATGGCATTTCTGAAGAGAAAATTTCCACATCACATAGTAAGGAATTCATTGTCCGGGTGCCAATAGATTCAGCCTAACACCACAGCATGCTCTTTCAGCCTCACCAGAAAAAAGGACACTGCTTTCTCAAAAGACTCAAAATAGGAATCTTTGGGTATTTTTTAAAACTAAGGGCAATACTTCATACTTCATTATTTAGTCCCGTCTTTGTGGAATGGTGAACATCTAGCAGAGTTAGCAGATTTTATTTGTCAAGTGAAAAAAGCACGTGCTATATTTAGTTCCAAAAAGAGTTTGTAGAAATTGGTCGAAAAAATGCATATAGGCTTTTAATTATTTTACTTGTCCAAAGGGCACAGCAATTAGGCAGACTGCCTACTTTACGTTATAAATTCGTTCCATTCTTCCTGAAAACTTGTTCGTTATTTCAGTACTTTGGATGCTGGCTTCCCTAATTAATTGCCGTTGTATGATTCAGGCGCTTGAGCCTCTGCAAGGCCGCGTTTTCCCAGCCCGTGGTCCCACCGTCCCCGCCCGGCTGACAGTGGCAGACAGCAGCCCCTCAGCCCTCGCTTCCTTGGAGACAGACTTCTTGTCTCTCATTTCCGTGCGAGTCCTCCACGAGAGAAATGCGTGGGCGGGGACCCGCGCAGCCTGCCGGGGGTTACTTGGCCCTTGGCCCTGTCCCCTGACGGCTGCCCCTCAAGTGCAGGTAGGGAGCCCAGAAGCCCCTTGGAATGCTCCCCCAAAGACAGGAACCCACCCCACCATCCGCCTCTCCTACAAGCGCCGTGACGCGGGCTGCGTTCAGGGGTGCGGACGCCGCGTCTCCTCGCCCGCGTGAAGCAAAGGGACCCCGGGAGGCGAGCAGGCCACTCTGGCCGGGGCCGCATGAAGGGTCAGCCACTGTCATCCTACAATCTGCCGTCAGTTCTCCTATAACATGACTGCTTTGCTTTAAAGGAATGGAGAACTATTTTTAACTTGGGTTGTTGTTCATTTAGAATGAAAAAAACAATGTATCTTATGTGACCTTTTCTAATTATTTTCCTTTTACTTCATATAATGATGCAGGGAAATTCTTTACAGTGAATTAACTGTTCAGTCAAACAACCAACCGATTTACTTGTCACCTACTACTTCATTCATTTCTGGGAAATCTACTCCTTAAATCTTCTTACCAAGGGATCACAGAGAAAAGGCTAGTGTGCTGTTTTGTTCATGGAGTGTTTCGGTGATTGTGGGGGCAAAATGGGCCCTCATCGGGGCGGACGGGGGCCGGGGCTGTTGGGATGTCTGAGGGAGGGTGCAGCCCTGGGGAGGGCAGCAGACCGTCAGACCAGCTTCAGAACACTGGCTCTTCCCATTCTTAACGGGTTTCCTGCTTCTCATTCTCCACAGTTCTATGTACTTAGAGTAGTTTATGTCTTAGGAGTCCAGTGATTTACATACTGGTGTGTATAGATTGAGTTGGGGTAGAAGGCAAGAGGGAAAGGTATAAATAGCAAAATTCAAATTAGTGTAATAGTCAACCCATAACCTCAATGTCTATACTAATCATAAATGTTGGTAAATGTCTCTCATGATATATTGTTAGTATCTCTCACGTGGATCAAGTAGAATTTGAGCTATTTAATATATTTTTTTAGACAATGCATTCAGTAATGGGAAGATATATTGAGAAAACATAATTTTAAGGTCCAGGGTATAATTCTTCAGGTAATGTTCTCTTTTGTTTCCAAGTTATGCTTCACTATTCATCAGTCAAATATTGAAAATTAAAGTAGATGCTTTTGAAGAAGAAGAGGAAGATGAGGATGAAGAAGAAGAGTGAGAAGGAGAAGCAGGAGGGGAAGGAGGGGAAAAGACGGGGAGAGACAAGGCGGGAGAGTGGGGGAGGAAGGCAGAAAAGTACCCAGAGGTTTAAGAATTAAATCCAAAGTTTTTACTTGTTACATAACATAAAACATTCAACTCCTTGTCCCAGGGAAAAAACAACCAAGGAAAAATTCATTAAGCATCCTTACTCTTCAAAAGCACAGTGAATGGACGTGTATGTTTCATGACATTTCGAGATCAAACACGATGCCAGCAGCTTTCTGGGTCGTGGGAGGGGTGGGCTGGCTGGGGACGCCGGCCGCCGCAGGACCCTGGCGGAGCGACACGGACCCGACAGGACAGCAAAGCTCTGGATTCTCAAATGCACTTCTTTAAAAAAACAGAAAGTAGAAGAACAACAATTAAGATAGGAGATAAGTGATGTTATAATTAAAGGTTATAAAACTCTAGGTGTTACCTTTTTACTGAAACAGTAAATAAACTCATAAGATAAATTTAAAAAATGGAACAATAATGGAGTAATAATGAAGTCTTGGGAGTTAGGAGGAGGCTTTTAAATTGACCCATAAACTTTCCTGAGCACCTGAAAGAAGAGGAAATGATTATTTGAAATGATCCCCAATTATGAACTAACTCCTGGCTCTGTGTCTGTATTTGTAGGGTGTTTGAGGCAAGACACTCAAATTTTTTAAGTATCTATTTCCTTTATTTATCTTTAATGAACTAAAGTGATTTGATTAGACTAGATAACAAAAAAGTCAAAAGAACTGGAAATTTAAGTACTAATCTGTTTTGATAGGTAATACAATATTGGGTAGAATATTCTTTATAATAAAAGAAATAGAACAAGCTTGAATAATTTGTCAGCATTACATTATGGTATTAATTTCAGAGTTACTTCTTAAAAATTCTTTTTATAAGAGAGTGTTTTTAACTGAATGGGAAATAACACTAATTTATACTCATTTTTAATAATCTATATTCAAAGTAGAATGTATCTGTTTAAAATACAGTGGATGTCCTATTTGGAATCAACTTCTCATACTGATAATCTCTGAACTTAAACCAGAGACTTTCAGTTTTAAATTTCACAAAGGAAAGCACAGATAAAGCAATTTTAGAAAGCTTTTTTTTTCTCTTTTCTTAAAGCTGCTGTGAAGATGGTACCGTGCCCGTTTAGAAATCTTTCCTTCTCTTTCCTCCCCCCCCCACCCCCTCCTTTCCTTCCTTGCTTTCTGTGTTTCATTTTACTAAGAAAATTTTTAAGCAAGCATAGCTCCATATGGAAAAAAACACATATTTGTATTTGAGGCTTTGATGTGCAGTTGATAAATCAGCAATGGAAGTGGAGTATTTAAAGGTTTTCATGTTTGCTTCTAAACCTGAGAAAAAGTAGATTGCACCTGTCTGGAAATTTGATTCCATCCGATTCCTGAAGATTTTTCCCATGTCTCCAGGGTTTTGTGAACACCCACCTGAATATACTCTACTGGGAATTCCAAGGTGAACAATAAGACCACAGAGCAAGAGACTTGATGCAGCCTCCAAATTCATTTATTTTCCTATGAAAAGATATTTGAAAACAACCCTGGCATATATTTTTATGTACCCATCTCTGAAATCTTTAACAATGTAAAAACCAAGGAGTGAATCCTGAGCAAATATTCTGTAGGACAGGCACAAAAGCATGAGAGTAAGTCAGTTGTAAGTAAATCATCAGTCTTTATTCACTCAGATAATGCTTCAAAGAGAACTGCTCTGTCGACTGGGAATAACCAGAAAGACTCATTCTTTCGCAGTTTTAGGAAGGGTAGAACTTTGAATGGAATGTATTCGCCCCTTCCCACCATCCCATAGATGCAAACTGTCCTAAAGAAGAAATGTCATATTTTGGAAAGATATACTATTTACAAGTATGTAAATATACTGAATTTTAGGCGACATCTGTTTTGAGTTTCTCAGTGTGCTGTGTATATTTTTATTCCATTATTTCTCCCCAAGTATTCCAAATTTGTGATGATGGACATGTATCTGATTTTTAAAATTTCCTGTCCAGTCCAATAAAATATGCCTAGTAACTATAGAGGTTCATAAAGCTTGTACTGTTGATAATGGGTTTTAACGAAAGTAAAAATGTTATATTTAACGGCAATAGGAAAACTGAGCTCCTTGGTGTTGCTTCTGCCATGTGCGTCAGGCTGGTTCCCGTGACAGAAATGAAAGCTTATTTGTTGGTATCTTTTGTCCCAATAGACATTTTTAACTTTTTGATACTAATTTTTATCCCAGAGAAATGATAATATGTCTGTGGCGTGCCCTCAAATGTATTCAGTGTAGTACGGGAAAACTGGCAACTGCAAAGTGCTCACTGAAGGGAATTTCACGAGGCTGGTCATGTTCGCTTGAGGCGCGGTGATCCACCCATAAAGCTGTGAGCTTACGTGGTTGCTTTTCAGTCGTAAGTGACCAAAATTTTGTATCATTCAGGTGATCCTAAGAAAACCAGGCAGAGGATAGAACTGAGAATATGAAAGGAATTATTTTTAAGTGAATTTGCAGGTCAAAAAAACTCCATTTACCAAACTATTTTTGTTATAAAAAAAAAAAAAAAAAGAATTGAGGGGATTTTTTTAACAAGCTATTGCCAAAATTATTATTCTTTTTTTGCCAGATAATAAAAGCTGAAAATGGACTGAAGCATAATATATTTTTATAGTTCACCAGCATGACAGAATTTCCCTGTGAATCTCATTACATAAAGTACACCTTCCCTGTAGTAAGTATAAGGTCTGGGGAGAAACTAATTGGCTTGCTCAGATTAGTCAGTATGTTTGAAACCATTTTGCAGATACTTAGCCTTTTAGGTAACATTATATAATACAATTTGTCATTTTCTGGTCAAAATTTCTTCTTTTGAGCAATGAGCAGAAATCCAATGTAACATTAGGAAATACCATTTTAGGCACACAGGATGGCCACAGAATGGCCACAGTGCAAACAGGGATCTCAGGAAAAACTCCTGGAAGACAAATAAGAGAGATCACATGACAATTAAATGACCTTTTCAGACATTGACATAAACTGAATTTAATAAAAGTAAAAGAAATGTTAGAAAAAGAAAACTGTAAAACAAGTTGTCTTACGGATTTTTTAAAGGTCTTTCTAATGGTATTTTGGGGGAAAAAAAATCTCCTAACTAAAATCATCTTAATTTAAAACATCCAAGGCTGGAACATATTCCACTTGGAACATTATAATTGATAGCATCTCAACTATTAGTAAATGAGCCTTTGTGTGTCTTTAAATTGGCTATGGAACCAATTTTCCATCTGCTGAGATTTTTTTATAAATGTCAACATTTATTTTAACGTGACTGATTTTTGGATAAACATAACCTATATATACATTTAAACCCTGCTGGCCCCTCCAAGTTAATCGTCTTGAAAGATGAGACCATAGACCAGGGAATTACCACTGGTTACCACTTTTGGAATTGTCTTTAAACCCACCTCCACTTATTTTTGAACCCCATTTTCAGTTGTCTTGGAAGAGAATAACTTTCCATCCTTTGAGAATGTGCCAATTTTAAAGAATAGCCAAAAAACCCATAATATTACAAATTTGATGCATAAAATAATTGACCATTGATTCACAAAGCCTGGAACAAAACAATTACAACTGATTTTCACTAATGTACTTAATGAAATACCTCTGAAATTCATTTCAGTGAACAGGGTGAGCTTAACTGTGTATCTGTCCTGAACACCCAACTAGAAAGAACATTAAAAAACTAATGAGATGCAAAAATAACTTTCCTGAGCCTTGCTTCAGTGAGTATAGCATGCAGTTAAAATTTTTAGATATTGGGAGGTTGGGGGTGGGGGGAGAGTGAAACTCACTTTTGTCAAGAACAGAAGTAGATAAACTCATCTCTGAGGAGGACTGTGTGACCAGAGCACAACACCACCTTCTCAGCTCTTCCCCATACAGCCTTTTATTAAATACAGCTTAGAACAGGTCAAGAATATTGCTTTAAGTGGGCCCCAAATTATTATGCTTTCCACAGAACCCATGTATCTTGATCATTAGAGATAATATATGGAAATGTTTTCAAAAATGAAAAGATTATTGGAAAAAGTACAGTCTCTTCAAGAAATACTTCAAAGGCTAGAAAGATGTTTCTGGTTGGAAGGCTTAAAAATGTGACATCTTTGTTCATGTCACTAGAAGAAAATATATGGTCCACTGCATAGAGGAGTAAAATTCCTAATTTAATGAGACACTGTATTAAAGAACAACAAAGGATTTGTCTGAAATTTGTCCCTATGAAGTACTTTACATCAGTGTTTCTGGTGGTGGCCAAAATCTCCGATGAGATTTTTGAACTTTTGGAGATTTTGAACTGTTTAAATTTTTCCGTGTCAGAACCCCTGAAGGTGATTTGCTCCTGTGACTAAGACTTTAGATCCCAGGACATCCAGATGCACTAGTCCCCCCTATGGATGGTAGCTACTGCCACACTGTTTTATACGAAGTCAGGCAAATGAGGGATAGATGGGACATGGACTGTGTCTGGTTGAACAGCTAAATACAGACCTTTACCAGAGAATTAAGGGAGAGGTACACGCTCACCCTGAACACCTACTGCATTCAAGGAAATATGTTGGATTTACAGGGTCCACAGATGATGAAGAAACAGTTCCTGACTTCAGGCATCTCACTGTCTAGTGGGAAAAATAAAGAAAGACTACTTCCATAAAATTATCTGTTTTCATTTTTAAAAGTGCTTTTCACAGAGACACATATACAGTATTGAGCATAGAATTCTGTATCCTCTTGGTGTACCTGTCCTTAATCCATTAAACTTCCTCACATTCCTTTCATTTTAAAGTTCAATGGGAAATATCAGGTGACTTTTAACTCTCAGGGTACATATATGGAACATAATCTATGTTGTGTTCTTGTATAAATAAAAAATCCTTAGCTAATAATTAGGTAACAAAAAAGCAATTTTGTTATATATATAGATTGATAAAAAGGAGTGGGGGAGTAACCATCAAATTCTGTAACTGATAGCTTGCCCCAAATTATTCAGTGTTTTTGAGTCTCTGTGTCAATGGAGTATATAATTTAATACTTTCAGAGAATAAGTATTTGTCTTCATCCTGTGGCTATATGATGTCTTGTACAGTAATCACCACCTTACTTATGAAGTACTAAGGTATTTATGGGCATATCTATACTCTTATGTCTGAAATGCTTTGATATCCAAGTATTTTTCCCCAAAATCTATACATGTATAGACCCTTTTCCAGAAGAAATTTAACAGTATTTGCATTTGTGTAATTCACTCATCGATTTTAAAAAATAATAGCATTATGGCTGGAATTTTGCAGCTGTTTTAACAGCTAGCTTCCAGGCAACACTAAAAACTAGTTTTAAGACAGGAAACTGGGAAGAGTAGTGAATTTAATTGGAGTTTCAGAGGGGATATAAAAAAAGCACCAAAACTGACTTTGATCCAAGATTATCTGGTTAATACCCTCACCGATTAAAAATTATAAGCTCTAAAGTCACTCTATTATTAATGATAAATAACAAATTGTTAAAAACAGTTCTACAAATGTGTCAATGCGGTGGTTTCCCTCTGCATTAATCTCCAGGAATCATATGATTAATACAGGAGAAAGGTTGCTTGTAAATTACATCTACAAGGAACACTCTGAAAAATATAGTACAAGTGTGTTATATCTTTGCTAGAAGCCAAGAGTTTTCTGGCTGGATTCATGGTGGTGGGAGGATGTTCTTTCAGGGAAGGAAATAATAAGTTCATAATGATTGCTTAAGTCAAATTATAATTTCCCACTTTTACCTAATAACATCAGAGATGGATTGCCTCCATCTCTGATAAACCTTCATTTATTGTGTGATACTTTGGAAATTGAAGCTATTCCATTTTCTACAAGTGAATAAATATGAAAGGAAAGTTGCCCAACTGTGAAGATTTGAAAATTTGAATGGAAGGAAACTTTTTCTTACCATACAGTCACCTTGTCATACCTTTCTCTCTCTCAACATATTTTAACATATGATAATTTCCACGTAACTTTTTTTGGAGGAGAAGCAGTCAAAAAGACTTAGAAATGAGTAAGGGAAAATTGTTAAAATATCTAGATTATTGCTACCCATTTGTTAAGGAACATTCTCCCTTGGTACAAACATCATCTCTGAATGAAGTCTTTTGTCTTTTCTTTCCTCAGTTGTGATTTCAGTGATTGAGTTGCCACATGGTCCTATTGTTTAAGGAACAAGCCGATCTATTAATATTTCTTAAGAGAAAAAAATTCTGTGAATTGTTAACTACTGGGGTTTTGCGTATTTGTTCTTTTAAAATGTAGAATGGAGGAAATATTAATTAAGCCCTACAGAATTATTCTCTTTGACTATGGAAAAATTTTTTTTAATGGAATAAAAACCATAAAAATCACAGACTCTCATGTCTACAAGAGGTCACTTAATTAGGGTTCAAAATCAATGCATAAATCCTTTAGACAATTAATCCAAACATATCCTATGACATATATTTGATGAATAACTTGTGCTGAGGTTTTTCATTTTCATAAGATTTATTGAGCAACATGATATTTAACTGTGATGGACTCTTGGCTTTTGGCTGGAATCCCTTCTCAGCCCCAAAGTTGCCTGCGGAGAGAGCCCAGCAACCTCCTGGCAAATTAGGTAAGATTCTTGCATTTCCAAATGTGCTTCAGATTACTCATTCTTAAAGGATCGTTTTAAAAAGGTGATTCTTTGTAGATTCTTATAAAGGTGATTTTGGTGGAATAGACCGAGATCCATGCAATGCATATCAGAACTCAATATCAAAAATGTAATATACTTCCATATTTGGCATATATAGTGTTTTATATAATATTAAAGCCATAAGAAATAACCTTTTAACAGAGTGGCAGCTTTGTACTTAAAAATTGTCAAGTTCTGTTCATCTCATTTTTAAAAAATTTCTATGTAGAATAGAAACTTAAGAAGGTATAATAGCTACTTTCATATCAGAAATTATTTTTTTAAATTCTTATAGATCATACATTGTAATACATTTTTTGTTTACTATTTTTCATTCCCTTTCCACCATACTCAGCATTCAAAAAAAATTTTTTTTAACTATAGTTAATGCTTCCTAAAACTCATGGGAAATAAAATAGTATTATATACATTGTTTCACACAGATTGATGTGAAAAACATTTGGTATCCTGTTGATTGAAAGAACAGATGCTTGTATAATTTATGAAGCCAGAAATGCCTTCACAATATCTTCCAAAAATAGCAAGGTAGTCTAATAACACAGTTCATGGGGAATGAAGTAAAAAAGGTTGGGAGGCTCTAAGTTGTAGATTGAATTTTGAATGCAGCACAAAAATTTTGAAATATGTTGTCAATATCCTAAAAAATATGATTGTAATCACTCAGCTTATATCATGATAAGCTACAAAACATTTTATTGTTTCACATGAAAACAGAAAAGCCTAACATGGGTTTTTTTTTATTATTATGCATACCCAGTTTCTGCACTGACAAATTTTAAATAATCTATATAAGCAAGAGGCTACCTCTTTTCAAAGACTAACATGTTTTCCTAGAAAAATACTTTTCTGTGATATACATATTACTTTTGAGTTTCCAAGACTAATTTACATGATTAAATAACCATAATAGTTGTGTTACTAACATGGTAGTGTTTCCTGGGGGTTGATTTAAAATTATTTTGAGTATCAGTCAACATGTCTATCCTTTCCAAACTGAGGGATTAATCAACCATTCTTGCAAAGTCTTAGATTAAGGGTATTTGTATTTCTCTGCTAAAAATAAACCCTGATGGTCATGGCATTGACTTAGCTTGTGGCAGTCATGATGGGTGTACCATTGGCTAGTGGACCTTCATTATGAAAAAAAGTTCCTAGCTTCAATTATGATTTGAATTTTTCATTATATTCAGTTCCTGCCAAACTTCACACTATCTTTGTGTCTTTTCTATAAGACGTCTTTGTCTATTAAAAAAACATTTTCCTGTAAATTCATTCTTTGAATGATTAATTATTCATAAAAGAATCATTTTGAAACTCCAATATAATTTAGTTACAAAATATGCTCATGGGTTTTGGGGGAAAAAAATGTAGTAATGTTATATTTCCTTTCCCTTCTTTGCTTTAGGAAGAATTCTAAATTTTAGAGCAAAGAAACACTAAAATATTTTTCCAGTAGACAAACCTTGAAACATTAAAAAAATGAAGCTTTTCATTTACCTTTAAAATGCAATGATATTTAAACACTAGTCTAATTCTATGTAGTGCCAATAACATACTTATTTGATTTAAAATAATTTGTAACATAAACTCAAGGACAAGGAACTATTTTGAAAGATGATCAGAAAAAGTCTTCCTGGGTACACTATGGTCCCCACACTCTGCATTAATGTCGGACATTGAGGCAGGATGCATTAGGTTAATCAAGGCTTCGTAAGTTTAGGAGAGTTTCATATTAACTCCAACATTTAAGTAGACGTTGTTTCTCCATAGAACTACCTCTCCCCACCTGTCCTGCCAGGTAATGATGCTGAACCACAAAATGCTGATCCTACTGGGAATGCTATTGTGCCATTTTGTTTTTAAAATGATACATTTTGAGGTTATTTAGAAAAGGAATCTAACATTTCTCTTTTTTGGTCTTAGAAGTGGGAAAAAAAAAGAACAGCTGTTTTTGAAGGGAAGAAGCATTAGAATCTGGGGACACCTAGATTTAACCTCTGTTGCTTAAACAAAAGGGAATATCATGTTACCCCCCTTGCAGAATATTTTTGATAGAGGGTTGATCAGAAATAAACTGATCTAGGGTATATGAGGGTGACTTTATTATCCAGGTTTTGTCTAGGAAATTAGAGCTCAGAGAGGCAGTGTATCCAAGCCAGTGACAACAGAGTTTGCTCTTTGTGGAGTCATTATGCAGTGTTAGCAACAAAGTGCAGCTTTTAAATGTGTGCAGTCCACAGCACAGAAAACCTTTATACACAGACATAGCCTGCATGTACACAGTCTCTTCTAAAAAGGACCCAGCTTCTGATAATAAACGGTTAATAAGGAATGTAAGGTAAGGAAAACATATCAACAGTCCCAGGCTTTTGTTAAAAGTAACATTTGTGTTGGAGCTACAGCACTTCTTTTTTTAACCTCCTTTATTAGACTGAACTCTGTAAATATGGGAGGTAGCATATAGTTCTTTTGTCTCTTTCTTTTTTTTATTATAGTTGATATACAATCTTACGTTGGTTTCAAATACACAACACAGTGGTTCAACAGTTACCCATATTATTAAATCCTCACCCCCCCTTGTGCAGTTACTATCAATGTAGTAAGATGTTACACAGTTATTAAGTCTAACACAACCAGTAACACATAGTTTTTACACAGGCAGCACATATATATTTATGTCGGTGAACACTTCCAAAAACAAACACCACAAATTGGCTAGTAGGTAGATTTCCAAATCTTTCCACAAAATGCAATTTTCTTTTACAGTTGTAAGGTCTCAGTAAGTGTTAGTTGGACTGATTTGTCTGCGAAAAGTATTTTTAAAGCAGTCCATTTTGGAACATGTATCTGATATGGGTCTCCTTTGCGTAAATCCAGTTAATAGGTATATTGAATGTCAATCATTATGTTTCAGTTACTGGTAACTTTGCCAAATAGCACAAAGGTTGTACTGGGAATGCTTCCCTTCACCAAAGCTAATTCCTGAGACATTTTATGAAGTGAGTAATATAGAATTATTTATAGAGTTTTTTGGGGAAGGACAACCAGAAACATTTCAGATCTTTTTCTGTCCACAGGGGTAAGGGCTATCAGTAATTACAAAGCTGTTCGAAAACAAATTCTAGGCCCCTCTGGGGTGTCAGTATTTCAGTGGTAAAAGATACCCAGTCTGAGCCAAGCTTTGGCATGACTTCCTGCTTCCTTGGGGAAGAGCCGCGTCCGAGTACTGAACTTGGATCTCTTCGCGTTGAGTCAGCGTCTGACCTCGTTGATGCTTTCCCTCTACTGAAGTAGCCAGAAGTTCCAATAATTACTACTGTGATTACCAGAATGAGTATTTCTAGAATAGGCACTTTTAACTGTATGATTGGTGAGGTGAAAGGAAGGGCCAGTGCTGAAGTATGATGGGATTTCATATCCTGAAGAAAGGTAGGACTCCTCTAAGGAAACGGAAGGGGCCTGGGGCCCCTGAACACCAGCTGAGCGGGCATCACATTTATTGTGGGTCCCAGAGACAGTTTTGTTCTCCTCCAGGGAAGAGGGGTGGGAACAACAATGTTTCCTAATGGAATGTTTTACACTTCTGTTTCACAAAGATTCATTTTCATGGACAGAAAATAAAGCTGATTAAACTATAAATCTCTTCATGCACATGTGCTGCCCCAAAAGTGTTCAGACTAGCTGCAATTCAGAGTAAAACCATGAGGCATTCCCTTTCATTTCCCAGACTAACGTCCACATGCTCCATGTAGGTCAGGACATCAGGCAGAGAAAAGGACTGGAGACTGACGCTAAGATGCTCTATTTCACACGCTTGCCCTCTGGAAGGACTGGCAGAGGCAGTCACTTACATTAAATACAGGTCAGCAGACAAGATACATAATCTATTTCTCAGACAGACAACTTCAGCATCCCAGATCCCGATGGCCTTTCACTAAAGCGCAGCACACCGCTTCTTCATGTTCCCCTGTCAATTCGTGTTAGAGGTTGCTGTGCTTAAAAGTGGTGTTCCGTATATCCTGTGACCCTCTTGCTCAAAGCAAAGAAATTGCTTTGGTTTATTTATGACCTACTAACCTTAAGCAAAACTGAAATAATGTTCTCACAAGCCGAGGGAAGAAAAATAAAAGCGAAAATAAATCTGACCTTGATGCCATTTGGTCTTTTCCTGCCCACACAACCCTCTGAAATTACAGGGAGGGGGATAGGAAGATATTTATCCACAAATGGCCTGTTTCGTGGTTCTTTTCACTCAAGGAAAACTATGCAAGAATGCAGATTCCCACCATCAACTTAGAATTCTTGAATTATGAACAGTGTGTTCTAAAAAAAAAGACACTGCATGTTTTCTTACAGAAAATATAAAATCACAATGCTGTTGAATCTCAGTGTTTTAAAGATAAATGCTTTGTAGCCAAGGATTAAGTCATGAACTAAAGATGTGGAAGACATAGAGTTAGATGGAAGAGAGGTGGTGATTGAATGCAAACACAGATTAGCAGGAAACTACACTGAACCAAAAAGTAGACCAATTTTTTGTGTATGGAACAAAAATAATCTAGAATATGGGGCCCTAAAATTTATTTTCTTTTCTGACACTAGTGTACCTGTAACCAAGAGCATAGATCTTATTTCCAGTTGTGGAAAATTTACACTGCTCAGAAAAAAAGGCTCTACGTTCAACAAACTTTAAGTATGTGAAATATGCATCCAGTTTAGTCCAAGGAGAGAAGAAAGAATTAATTACTGTATTTACTATTGCTCTTTTACATGTACATGACATTTACTGTAATTTATTACTGTTATAAGTGAATCATTTTTATATTTAAGAATGGCAAGGTAATTATATTCTGCAAAGGACTTCTAGGAAAATATTTTGGAAAACAAATAAGAATATGGTTATGCACTGCAATTAATCATAGCTGCCCCACAGCTTTGCTTCTTAGTAGGCTAAATGCATGTTCAGTGTTAATGAAAAATACACGGTTTAGAGTCTTTTATCAATAGCATCCCTGTTATACAAGTGTTAGCAGATGTAGCAAGAAATGAAGAGGCATGACTGAAAACAGTTGTGTAGTGACCTGACAATAATACCACAACAGGCAGGCAGCAGAACCAAAGTCATATACCTTCTGCTGTAGCGGACGATGCAAACCAGTGAGTCCTGGTCCTGTGCTGATGCTCTTGCCAGGGGCAGCACAGAAACCCCGACTGATAGAGCGTTCGCCTAAAGAGTTTCAGTCTGTAGGAACAGTTGGCTTGCTTCAAAAGAATGAAATACAGCAAAATTCAGATTAATCATTGTTTTATATTCTAAGACTATTTGTCTCTTCAATATGTATTCCCAGGAGATCACTAACCCCTCGTCCCCTAAAAAAATCAGTTTCCATATAAACAATTTGTCTAGAAGTATTAAACAATTAACGGCATTAGAATATTTTACATGAGTGAAATATTGAAGGTGTAAAAATCTAGAGTAAATATTTCACTTATATTTCAAGTACAATTATCTTGGTTGAATGATCACTTTTGATGGAATATTCTAAGTTGTTGGTTGTCTCATTCCAGATAACTATGACCATACCGGATACCCATTCAATGTATGAAACAGTGACTTCTTATCTTGGATCTGATACAGCCAAAGTGACATTTTAAAGCTTGATGATAGAAAATCATTGAAAGTGTGGTTTTAAAATATATATCCAGCAGAGTTTGCCATAATTTAACAATAAGAATAAATCACAAAACGTTCTTGGAGAAATGGGATACACAAGGAGGCAAAGAAAGTAAAAACTGTTAGGATTTTCCTGTCCAAAATGGTTGGAAATGTATGGTTCTGTAGCACACCTAGATGGCTTTTACCTTTCACAGCATTAATGAAATCTTTTTGCCATAAGCTAAGAAAAATGTGTTGAGCTAGTTCCTTCATTTATTTGTTCAGTCATTTCTAAGTAAGAATTGTTTAAGGAAAATATACTACTTTTGTGACTCTGTTTTGGAAAAAAAACATTAAACATAAAAGGATAACACTGACTAACACTAGTGTGATGTGAGGAAATCTTAGAAAATCCCGTTTAGTTTGTATACCCTAAACACATCCCACTTACCTACTGTAAGACTAGAAACATTTAAATCGTAAGGTATTGTTTTGGTCTGATGCCTCGAGCTACTTTGAATAACAAATTCTCCCTGTCATCACCAGTGAGAGTTTCATCTCTGGACCAGTGCCAAGACAGGCATGCTTTTAACGCAGTGAAAGGGGTCCTTTTCTTTCATACAATGCGATGTGGAGACTTGCCAAGCTCTCGCTGGAAGAACCTGCCTCTTCTTTCTTAGGGTTTTGAAATGGCATGAAGCGCATGAACTGTGTGCCTGAAGCCCCTCTGGCGCGCCTGCCTCCCACCCACGGGACCTGCAGATGCCCTGCGGTCGGTAGAATTCTGAGCTTAGCGGTTGCTTCAGTGAACATTCAACGCTGTCGGTGAGTTTGCAATTAAGATCAAAACCATCGACCGTTGACTGTACCCTATGGCTAACCCAGATCGACTCCATGGCTTGCAGAATTCGCTGAAGACAGGAGCCAGCGGGACAACCAGGATGTTCTCCCACGAGCGGAGATTATTTTTAAAAGGTCACAATCAACATTCATTGCTGTCGGTGGGTTGCACTGTGTGAACCAGCTCACGGAACAATGAATGCCACTGTGGCCCGCTGTGTGCAGTCACCATCAAGGGCCGGTGCATCTCTGAAAGGTATATTCAAAGTCGTGATATTGTTCTTTAACCTTTCCAATCTGCAGAGTCTTCCGGTTTATGTATCTACTTTTTGTCCTACAATGGGATTGAGACGAAAAGGTCACTAGTTCAAACAAGAACAGGACTCCTCTAAAACACGTCGTTATAAGTAGGGCACTTTGTTCAGAGGGTAAGCTATTTGTCCATGCCATCTGTGACATTCCGTCTAAGGCCGCAGCCTTCCTCCTGTGCAGCCAGTGAGGGTTAGCACCCAGGCCACTGGCACACTTGCTGGCAGCACCTAAAAATAGCCTTCTCTGTATTTCTTACTAGGCTCAGATAATCCTTCCTCTTGCTATGGAATTTGCTAAGGAAGGAAGAAAGTATGTATAAATAACTATGCAACTATCAGAACAATTCTGAGGGTCCAATCTAGAGTACTAGATTGATTTCTCTTAAGGTAAAACTCCACCCACTCTCTTCATGTTTTGCCTTCCAAGAACCTGACCTATGTCATCAGACTTAAAACCATGGCCTGTAAGTACACATAACTTTTCCACTAAAGGACTATATATATCATGGTTTTTCTTAACTAGTATGGCCCTATGTTTATATACAGAATACTTGTCACTGAATTGGACCACAGATACTATATATTTTGACCACAAAATATTATGTGTTAATATCTGTCCACAGATATTATCATTTGTAATTATAATCATTTTATTGTTATCTATAAGTACTCTTATTATAATAATAGAGATACTTCTGGAGTGTCTATGTTTGGAATATCTTGAAGGCTTCCATATTTAATTTTAGTAATCTGTCAAATACATTGCTCATTCTATTCCTTACCCTTTACGATTCTGTTCAACTTCAACTCCCACTGCAGAACATTCTGAGGACCTGGCTCTAGATCTCATTATGACCATAAAGAGGTTTTCCACATCCAATATCTAAGCTGTGACGTCCTATTCTCTGCCCGTCACTTCCCACCACTCTGGCTTCTCACCCTCTTATCCCCAAGGCGACTGTCCTTCCAGCCTCAGGGTCATTAAAGAAAAACAACCACATAATCATGTGGGTATGCACTAGAAACTATTCACGGGTTTCCAAATTCCTTGGCCTCTCGACTCTGACCTACCGTCTCCCACCCCACTCCCCAGTTACTAGCTCAACTAACTACCCAAGACTGCTGTTCTGATGATAAATGAAATAATTAATGTAATGACTTTAGCATAATGCCTCACACTTAATAAATATTTAGTAATAGTAGTGAACTCTATCCTGCATATGCAAGGATCCCATTAGATGAAAGTTATTATTTTTATTTAACTCTTTAGTGTTGGGATTTTCATCATTTTTTCTTCTCATCTGCATTATTTCTTTTTTCCCTGTCTTTTCCCCTTTGTTATCCTCTGTTTTATTTTGTTTCAAGCTGACAATATATACTTCTCCACTTTCCAAAACTCTAGGTCTTCATTAAACAACTCGCACCACAAATTATGCTTAACTTTTGGTCAATGGCTATCAGAAAAAAAAGTTAATAGAATTATCATTTACATTATTGAATTCACACAATGATCTAGGTAAGCTGTCTCCTTTAATCCTCACAAGAACCGTTTGAGGGAGGAAATACTCCTTTGAAGATGGGAAGTGTACAGCCAGACTTTGGAAGGATGGCACTATCATCTAAGTGATATAAGACCTGGATATTTCTTGTTCATCAGAGAAAATAATCTCTGTAAGTCAGAGACTTTATCTGTTTCATTTGCTGCTCCAAACTGCCATTATGAGCCATGTCAAATAGGTGGTAAGAGCTTAATAAATATTAGCCAAGTGAGTGAATCACGAGCACATCAACTCAGGGAGCAGCGCCTTCAAAGATTGACTCACAAAACGCAGAGCCCAAGTGGAGTCTTAACTGAAATGTAGTTTTTTCAGAAAACTACATACACAACAGTGGCATTTATTTCTAGCCTCCATAGTAGAGGCCTAACATTTACTTATATGTTTACCATATATTAATTTAACTACTGTATTTCTTCTAGTCTAATAGACCATTCATGACAAGACAAACCATTATTGTATGTAGTAAGAAAAGGAACAAAGAAAGAAAAAAGAACGAAGAAATAAAGAAAGGAAAATAAAATGAAAATGAAAGAAAAGACCCCCCAGACCCCTTGTCCTCCACCATGTGAGGACGCAGCAAGAAAGCAGCCATCTGTAGAGCAGGAAGGTGGCTCTCAGCAGACACTGACTTAGCCAGCACTTTGACCTTGGACTTCCCAGCCTCCAGAACTGCAAGAGGTGAATTTCTGTTGATAAGCCACTTGGTCTGTGGTATTTTGTAATTGTAACCCAGATGAACTAAGACAGGATGATTCAAACCAGATTAATGAAGTCCTGGGAGGGAACCTCATTACCACAACATAAAATTGAGCAGAACCTAAAATTCAAGTGAGCAAGACTTTTATTAGTCGATCAAACCTGTTGTCTGATTCACATGAAATTTCAGAACACTGAAGATAAGGAGAACATTCTAAAAGTTCCTAGAGAGAAACAAATCAGCTGATATGTGAAGGATCTGGAATTAAAATGACACTGGACTTCTCAACAACAATTCTGAAAGTTAGAAGACAATGGAGAATAGCTTTCAAGGTCCTGAAGGAACAATGATCCATTCCAGAATTCTATACCCACAAAACTACCATTAAGTGCTAAAGAAGACCAGTGCTATCTTATGGGAGCCAACCTGTTTACAAGCAGCCCAACTGCCTTGAGGGTGGCTAGCTGTTCAGAGACCAAATGGAGGCCATGAAACCACATGAAGGTGCCCAGAAGCCCCCGGCTTCCATGGACCTCCTGCTCCAGTGTGGATGCAACTTCAAGGAGACCCCAGGCCATAGGAGCCCAGCTGAGCATTTCCTAAATTCCTGTCTCACAGGAACCAGGAGATAATACATGTGTGTATAACCTAACACCACTAAGGTTCGAGGAGGTCTGCTACATAGAGACAGCAACCAGAAGGCTCACTCAAACTGTTTACAGTCCATGCATTGCTGTCCACCAGAATGAGGGACTGACCCACGTAAGAGAAGAGTTCTAGAGGCAGGACCCCGAGACTGGGAAGAGGCGAATGGAATTCCTGGGATGACAGCTGGACCTGCAGGCCAGGAGGGCTTGAAGCTAATAGAAGACCCACTATGTTCGCTCATCCAGTAAGGCTCTGAGAGCCTTCTCTACACAAGAAACTATTTGAAACACTGGGGATGTGACAGAGAGCAAGAGTCTGTTCTCAGCAACTCACATTTTGGTGGAGGATGAGACCCAATAAGTGAACATACTGATAAGTTTATAAGTATATACCCCCTCAAAAAAGGAACTAACCCTGCCCATTAAAATTTTAAAGTGCCATTACTTATAATACATATCTTGATTTCAGAGATGTTAAAACATAAAAATGATGTATCCTAGAGTGAATGAAATACAGTATCTACCCTCAGCACTCCATCCATGGGTTACATTTCTTTTATTAAACAATGGATACAATTAAACCTGAGAAGGTAATGCAAGTAAGAAAAAAAAATGATGGAAAGGTTTTGGGAATGATTTGAATTTTTTCCCCATTTTTGGCCACGAATGAAATGCATGGTTTGAACTAGCAAGTGTTGTAAGGATTGTCAAGGGTCGTTTTAGCTATACATGGTTTTGATCCTAGATGCTGACTTTAAAAATGACTTTCCCCTTAACCTTAAAGTAAAAGTCCTAGGTATATAAACAGATGTTTCTTAATTTCGAATACTGTAACTTATAGCTAGTTTGAAGAGCTAGCATTTATTTTGCAACCAAATTTGTACTTTTACAAATCCTTTCTTTTATTTTGCACCATGGTATCACAATGCAATATAATTTTATCTGGTTGTAATCACATTTTCCAAGTCATTGCCCCATCATTTCTAGACAAATTCACTCATTCTTTTTTGCTCCCTCTAAGAAAGCAGATTGTGAATATAATCACTGAATATTGTGATTGTAGAGTTCTTTTTTAACCACCCCTACACATGCAAAATTTTCCTAAAAAAAAACCACCAAGTAATAAAAATAAAATATTCAGCTATATTCACTGCCTGGATCTCTCTAAACTGGACAGACAGCTTGGACCCGTGCATGTAAAGCTAAGTGGGGCCACAGTACACAGAGCCATTTGTAAGATGCTGGTCTGTGCTATCAATCCTCTTACCTTAGGCAACCTGTTCCTGCTAAGTAAGGGCTGACACATGCTGTACGATTGCGGGAATGGATATGGCTTACAGATTAAAATTAGATGCAGAATTAAATTGCTTGAACACAGCAAAAATCTAAGGGGATAGTAGAAGGGATGGAGAAGACAATTTGGGCATGCCAGTACTCACATACACTTCATTCCAAGACCTGGATTTCCATGAGTTTCCTTCAGAATTCTTGGGTGCAGGTTCTACTTTCATTGCTGAGAGCCACTTTCAGAGCAAAAGCACATAGAATGTCAAAGAATATGCAGCCACATGAAAATGCATGTTCCAAGTGTGGATTTACAGCCATGAAATCTCTGCGAGTCAAATGCCAGAGCTCCTTTTAGAAAGCCAAGCAGAGGAATTTAATGACTACTAATGACATTGGTAACTTTTCAGGCTACTATAATAAGAGTAATCAGATCTCAGGCTTCAGGGTGTAACATGATCACCTGTGCTTTTCAGAGAGGAATTTCTGTGCACATGGACAGCACTGCATTTGTAAGATGCTGGTCTATGCTATCAATGGCCAAGCATGTTATTGTTAATGTCAGAGAGAAGGGGAGGAAAGATGACCATCTCTAAATCATTCAACACCTTTTGCAATTGGTAAATGCAAACTAACACAGTAGTTAAGATAGATTTATTATTCAGCCATAAAAAAGAAAGCAATCCTGCCATTTGGGACAACATGGATGGACCTAGAGGGTATTGTGCTCATCAAATACAATTTAATCTTCATAAAACCAAAACATATCATTTTATGGAAAAGGTATTTTCAAAAATATAAAATGAAATGACACGAGTATAATCTGAGTTTCACTAGTTCTCAGTGGACACTAATGTGTCATGTTAATTTTAATAACTCATGTTTGTATGACATTGTTCACATTAATTAAAGCAGCTTTCTTAGATCCCCACTACCCTCTATTTCAAAACATCACAGAATTATTTCTGGAGTCCTTGAGGTAGATCACATGATTCCAGTAACAATTACATTCTCTCTTAGCCCTGCTGTCAATGTCAAATGAAGGTCCTGGTGTTCTTTCCAGGTGCTATCACCAAACCAATAACTCAACACGTCAGTGCCACTCAGGACCCCTCTGGTCCTCGGGAGTGGGGCACCAACTCTCCTTCCCACCTCTCACACTCACAACTCAAAGCTTCAGAGTTCACCTTGTAAAAACAAAATTTCTCCAGCCTCTGCCTGCAGTCTTATCCCCATAGAGGTCAGGGAGGGATCTGGGGGGTCTAGCAGGGGGCTTCCCCTCAGCAGCCTCTGCTACGGCTGCCTCACACCTGTTTCCACCCTGCAGCCTGGCAAGGGTGCAGCCGGCCTCCAGCATTTGAAAGATGCCAGAGTCCATCAGTTCCCTGAGTTCAGATTGGCTTTATTCTTTAGACACAGGTTCTCTACCCAGTAGGTATTATGACCTCCTAACTTATCAAAACACACCTCTCCCAGCTTTGCACACAGAATGGGACTGACAGTGACTCATAATGTACCCAGATTCCAAAATCTGAGGATAGGGCTCACTTTGAATCAGGTGACCCAGGCCGATCACCAACCGCGGTGTCAGTGGCTAAGGAGGCACAGTCGTGTGAAACAACGGCTGCTCCAGCAGAAATCCTGTCAGTAAGTGTGGAAGGATCACTTTTCAGAAGAGTGGCAGGCAGGGGAGGCGTTGGTGCCCCACAGCCAAGAAGGGCCCGTAGGTACAGGACACCTCCCGGCTGCAGCACCATGGAGTGGACGCAGAGAGTGGGGGTGGAGTGGCTTGGGTACGGTCCTCGATCACCATGGCCAGCCCTGTGGTGCCCAGAACTTCACATACAGCTCTTGAAGTGGCATTTGGAAGTCTTTCCCATACTGAGGGGTGATGCCTTATTAGCCAGTATAGTGCAGAAGTCAGTCTGAAAGCAGTCGGATACCTCCTACCCTGCCTACTCAATAGCTACTTTTAACTAAAATATAAACATGGCTGTTACTTAGCCAGTCAGTGAGAATTTCGTATGCAACTCTTAAAAAAAAAAAAAGAATTACCTGACTCCACCAGGGAACAGGAATGTGGTGTACACACACAAACACACACGATAGATTTAGGGTCAAAAGAGTAAGATCTGAGTTTCAGCTCAGCAGCTGTGATACTGCACCAGTCACAGGACTTTAGCCTCCTCAGTCTTATTATTGGTAAAATAACAAACTGGATTAGTATCAACGGCTCACCCTAACTCTATTCATAAGTGCAGCCCCGTACTTCACCCTCATCCTCACCCACACGGAGCCGTGACCATTAACCTAACTCCCACGCCAACCCTCAGCCGACACCCAAATCCTAACTCTAACCCACACCTTAACTTCCCCCTAACCCTAGCCCTAACCCGACCCACATCCCCACCCCCTCAAACTCACCCTCACCATCACCTACACCTCAGCATAACCCTAAACCTCAATCTCGCCCCTACCCTAACATCAAACCCGAACCCTAACTCTAACCGTAACCCTATCATCCCCATACGACTAGCCCTAACCCTAAGCCTAAGCCTGGTCACTCACCATAACCACTCACCCTCATCCTCACCTTCACCCACACCTCGCCATAACCCAATCCCTAAGCATAACGCTAACTCTCACACTGAAACCGAACCCTAGCTCTCACCATAACCCTATCCTCACCCTACACTGAGCCCTAAACCTAACCCTAACCCTTGCTAATAGTAAGAGCTGATATTTTTTGAGTCTTATTATATGCTAGGCACCACTCTGTGTTTTATATAGATTCTTTGTTTAAATTCACCACAAGCCCATGAAGTTAGTTTTAAAACCACTGATAGCTTAGAAGTGAGGAAACTGAAGCAGAGTGTGAGGTAACTTGTCCCAGATCACACCCCTGGAACTCTGACCTGGCGCTCCAGCTCGAAAGGCTGACGTTTATCCTTTCCATGCATGTGGGAAGCCTTACCACAGGCCTCACATTTTGTGAGTTCCTCCTTCCTAAGGATAATGGTTTTCTTTTTCATGGGACCTTATACTAGATATTTTTCCCAGGCATCGCATCATGAGAAGAGGCATCAAAACTCTCATATGACTCACTCCATCCAGGCCTTTCCTTGGTTATATAACTAATATGAGGGAAGTTATTAATAGTTTATAGCAGGATGATATATAATTCCCCTACTTTGCAGTCACCATTATTACATTTGAAAAGAACCTTTACTTAAACCAAATACTAAATAGCTGTAGAAAATTTAGGTTCCATAATAGAACTGAGAATGAATATAATTCCAGCTTTGCTGCTCTTAAATGACACCATGAACAAATGCCTCCGAGGAGATGGGGAGGAGATGGCAGCGTCCCGAGGGCTCAGACCTCCTTCCTGAGGTGCAGCTACATCCTGCCGGGTACGAGCCCTTCCGGGCACTTTCCATGTTCCATTAGGTGTTTCCAGGAGAGCGCATGCTTCTCTGAAGCTGAGCTCAATTAACACACCATAGAAATTCTTTATCTTTCACCTCTTCTGTTCTCTTCTGTATATTTTTCCCCTTCTTACTTTAAGGCTTCCTAAAATACACTCTTAAAAAAAATGTGTCCTAAGTGATTTTGAATAGAATGATCAGTAATCACTATCAAGAAACCATTTTAAAGTGTGAAAAAAGTACAGATGTGTTCATATTAAGTCATCATCAGTGGGTCCCTCTAAACCACCAGTGGATCACTTTCACGTTTTTGTTTTAAGTTGGTCTGAATCTCTGGTTGCATACAAGAAAGCACTCCTCTCTTGGAACATGTTTGTAGTTTTTATTACAGTTATAGCAACTATAGCTTATAGTCTGGGCTTCTGGTGTTTGGAGGAAACAATCTGGTTTTGGAGTCAAATAACTGACTTTACATCTAATTTCTACTACTTTCTGATTCTGTGAAATGTAATCAAACTGTCAAACTTTTGAGACCTGTGCATAGATAATGTCCTTCACTTTATTCAGTTGACTTTCAGAACACCATGCTTTCTTGGTCATACTAATGGGTCATTCTCCTACCTCCCTCATTCCTCCCTCCAACCCTTTTTGATGGTTCCTCTTCTTCCTCACCTTTCACCCTTACAGTCCCCTGGGGCCCAGATCTTGGACATCCTCTTGATTGGTAGGATTTTCTTGATGATCTCAGCCAAGTAAGACTTTGAACAATATCTATCTCAGTGATTCCAAAGTTCATCTCCAGCCCAGCCCTCATGTCTCGCTCCACACTTACACATCCAACCGCATCCATGGCTTTGCGGTGGGATGTCCATGGGTATCATCTTGTTGACATGTCCAAAACCGAAGTCCTTGATTTTTACCCCTAAATCTGTTCCAAGTGCAACCTTTCCCATCTCCATTCAAACAGCTAATCTCAACAGTAGTTTGGGTCAAAATTTAGAGTCATTTCTGATGTTACCCAGTTGAGCTCTCCAGGGCTTCTGACCTATACAACTGTGTGGTAGTAAACAGGTGTTGCTTCAGAGGCGACGGTTGTGGGAATCTGTTACACAGCAGTAGAAAACGGACCCGCCTAGGATGGCTGGGATGGGAAAGTGCCAGCTTATTTAGTAAAGGGATGGACACTGGATTACAGCTATTAAGAGGATGGCCTGAGAAGCATGGATGATGTGGGCCCATCCGGGTGTCAGGCAATACAGGAGGGTGTTTTTAGGTCAGGATCTGTTAGGTATTCTGAGCATATGAGCAAGGAATAGGAAAATCTGATGTCAGCCTGTCCAGCAGCCATGGGAGCGAGCCTCAGCCTTCAGCTACAGGAGCTTAACAGACCAAAGGCAGCCTCTGCTCCTTGAAACCCATCTCCACATTTTCACGGAGGCCATTGATGCCTTCTGCCAAGCTGTCCCTGGAGGGCAGACAAATTCCTGGGTGACAAGGGACTCTTGACAGCTGGCTATGGCTTGAGGAGTCTCTGATATCTTTGTGGAGCCTTTCTTAGACTGTGCAGAAGTCTAGGCAACTCCACACAATCTCCCTTCCCTCTTCTGCATGGGAGTCGGGCTCTCATCAGAGCCTGGCTGCTCTCCCAGCATTTCCCAGCCCCCTCCCGTTTTCCTTCACACAGGGACTTCCCCTAATAAAATCCTTGCAAGCTTACCCTATCTTACTGTCTGCCTGTAGAGGGTCTGGACTAACTCTGGACTATCCTTCCTCCTGTGAAATCCCTAGATGCAAGATGAGCATAAAATAAAAGCCAGTGACACAAAATAATACTACATCACTAACGAGAGCCTGGGGCCTGGGTACGGATGCAGGACTACTGCAAACTCATCTGCTCCCTCATCGATCACCCCTTCACCTGACCCCAGTCCTTCCCATGTTGGCCTGAATGGCCAAAGAGCAGAGGATCTCTGGTACATCAGCAGTTTCAGCTGTGGGTCTGTCTGGAGGTGGCATTGGAGGACAGGAGTCTGTGAGGGTGACAGGCTCCCCTGAAGCAGCAGAGCATGAGGACCGGAGGGTGCCTCCTCACTTCAGGGGCCTGGGCCAGAGAGGTGGAAATCGGCAAGTACTGGAGATTAATGGGGTGCTGGACACGCACAGCTCAGCCCAGGGATGCTTGACCACCCTGGGTGACCATGTAAAACTGAAAACCCTACAACGTGAATGTGGTAAAAACCAGGCTTACATAGATCACACAGAATTTGAACAATCCTCGGTAGACATATATGTATTTATCTGTTCATACATATATTTGAATTTCATGAGCCTCACATTTTAAAACAAACTCAGTAGACACTTTCACAAACTTATTCCTCAGTTCCACACAGGCACATTAACCAAGACACTATCCTGGGGACAAGAATGCCTTCCTGCATGGAGCTTCCTTCTTCCCTTCAGACGTACCTGAAATTCAGTCCTTCCCTGAATTCTTATGTTTTCCAATAATAGATACACATTAACAACAGATTTGGCAACTGCCTTCATCTTCTCTGTTGCAAATACACTTTATACAAATATTCCTAAATGGCAAATATTTCTGAAAAATGAGATGTTAACTGAAATCTACACCCAACTCTTTGAAAGGGATGCTCATACTGAACCAGCATTTTATTAGTCTCAGGATTCCTCTCTCTTAGCCCCTGGCCCTAATTTCCTTCTCTTTAGGAGAGAGTAGGAGGCGCAAGAACATAGTAGAGAGGAGACTACATCCAAGATGTAGCGTGGAGAACCGCCAGCGCCAACTATGAGCTGTGGGGATTAGGCATGATTTTATCCTTCTCAGCCTCGATTACCCCATTTGTAACTGTGAGAATTAAGTATTACAATTTAAAGAGTGGCTTAGTACTATACAAATGTTAGTTTCTATAACTAAAACAAAAGAAACTCTACAGCTAAATGACAAATTATTTCATTACACAAATATCACTTTCTGGGAAATAGTTCAATATTTTATTAATTCTTTTCCTATAAATAGTGTTTTGACTTCTCAATATATAAAGTTTTTCAATGAGAAGAAATAAGAATACATATACTTTATCCTATAATTCATTTCTGAATATCATTTGCCTTAAAACAACTGGCATCTTTAAGAAATGTCTTAATTTTAACTTTAAAGCAATAAATGAGGTTAAAATGCCATTATGAATAAGTTAAATTTGATAAATGTCAACCAAGTTTCAGTATCATGTTTATGTATTAAAATGGCATTCTTTTTCTTTACTCCAGGGGATCTTCATATGCTAGAGTTGGGAAAGTTAGTGAATTATAAATCAATAGGAAACCTGCTCAAAGCATACTTTTGATGCAAGACCCAGAAGCACCCCTTCACCCCAAGCTAGCAGGTACCTCATTCCCACAAACTCTTTTGCATATTATCTGACTAAGCCCATGAACGGGTAGCACATTATTTGGTGAACAACAGTTCACTATCAAATATTGTTTTTGAGTATGTCCTTCCCAGCACATATTTTAAATAATACATGAAAACACCATCCTAACAATGGGGAAAAATAAACTTTGATTCTTCAGGGCTTGAGAGATCAACAAAAACCAAATTTGATATAGAGACCTTCAGACAAACAGTTAAATTTAATTTAATATGTACTACTACCATTGTTCACTCTCAGAAAGAGTAGACAGGGAGGTGAGGAAAGAGGGGTGGCTTTGTTCCTGCGTCCAAATCTCAGCCCTGCCACTCGCCTGCCCTTGTGTGGCCCTCTGGAGTTCCATGCTGCTCACCTTGAAAAGTAATGAGTTAATACGCATGACAGAGTGAGACGTGCCATGTATATGGGATGAAGGGTGACTAGCCCACGTTTCAGCTGCTATTTTTTCTATGCCATTCAGCCAGTTCTCCAGTTAATTCTTAATTCATGGGAATGGGGTCAGTTTTGGAGAACAGGAAGGTATTGGGCAGTTAGAAATCTGAATAACTGAAATTGATTGAAACCTCATAATTCTCTACACACCAGTTTTAACCTAAGTTTTCAAAAAAAAACTGTTCTGTTTTATTTGTTTTTACTACACTTCCCATTCTTTCCTGCAGACACCAAAGCACAGTCAAGCCAGTGAGCAAAAATAGACACAAAAACTAAGAGAAATGGGAACAAACCCCTCCAGTATGTATAATTCACGAACTGATTACTATTTCAGGGCATTTAAGAGTTGACTACATTTATGTAACTTACAGCTGCCAGAAGGCTAGTGTCACCTAATATAAAGCAAATTCTGTACATCTGAGCCAGGAGCATAATTCAAATGAATAATTTCTCTCCGGAGTGTTAGACATGTGATAGAATTGTTTAATTATAAAACAGTAAAATCATTTAAGAGTTTAATTTTATGTTTGCATAAAGCCAGCTGTTTGTTAGCAAAGAGCAGGTATTACACATCCCACTGCAGAGGAATCTACAAAGAAGTTTAAACTCTTTTTCTTCTCATTTCTATCTGAAGCATGAAAAGACATATACTTTGAACTTAATGTGTTTATGGTTTAGGGGTTTGTAAAACAGTTGTCATAAAAGCTTCCTTGTCCCTTCCTTTCAGATATTTTTAAATGTTTATTTACAGCAATTCTGGGAACTACTCACCTGTGGTCTGTGGAATTGACAGGTCTCTACAATGTAGCAGTTTTCAGGGTGATTGTGAAGTTTTTGTAATTTTCTGGGAAAGCTCTGCTGTTGTGGTAGGGAGGATAGCTGCCCTGTTCTATTCCGTAGTCACAAAAGGACCTGCTTATTGCGATATAACAGCAAGTACTCAAAGATGTGTAGAAACAAGAAGGAAAATATTTGAGCTAACAGATTTTGTGTGGAAAGGATACACAAGAAAGTGAAACGGGCCCATAATTAGGTGGACTATTAGGTGGTGCCCAGCTGTTGAGTTTTGCCAACTGGGTGGGGTTTGATGTCTATGTTTATCTGTGATATGAACTACTCCACTTCATTTCTCTGGGCTTCCAAAAACTGACTGACATCATTTGGCACTGCCAGGGAATGGATGGACTGATTTGTTTTTAATTGAGGTACACTATCTAATGTGTCTGGGCCAGTGTCTCCTTATTGATTTTCTGTCTGAATGATCCATCCATCGATGAAAGTGAGGTGCTATGATGGTGTTGCTGTAGATTTCTCTCCTTAGGTTTGTTAATGTATTTGCTTTATATATTTAGGTGCTCCTATGTTGGGTGCATAAATATTTACAAATGTTACATCTTCTTGTTGGATGGACCCTTTTAGCATTATGTAATGTCTTTCTTTGTCTTTTAATTCAGCCTCTGTTTTAAAGTCTCTTTTGTCTGATGGAAGTATAGCTCCCCCAGCTTTGTGTCAGTTTCCATCTGCATGAAATACCTTCTTCCAGCCCTTCACTTTCAGTCTGTGTGTGTCTTCCCACCTAAGGTGAGTCTCTGGCAGGCGGCACCCAGGTGGGTCTTGTTTTTCATCCGTTCGGCCACTCATGCTTATGATTTGACAATTTTGTCCTGTTCCATAAGTAATTATAGATAGAGATGTACATATTGCCATTTTGTTCATTGTTTTCTAGCTGTTTTTGTAAATTCCTCTTTTCTTTTGCTTTTTGTCCAGTGTGGTTTGATGACTTCCTGCACCGTTATAGATTCCATTCTTATTATCTTTTCTGTATCCACTGTAGTTTTTCCGGTTATCATGAGGCTGACATAGATCAGCCTATATATACACAAGTCTATTTTATGTTGATGACAAGTGAATTTTGAGTATATTCTAAACCTCTACTCCCCCCACCATCTCATGTTGTTGGATGTCACAATTTACATCTTTTGTCTTTATCCTTTATGCTAGCTTTATAAGTGATTAGTCTCCTACCTTTAATTTTTATTTACTTTTCCCAGCAAGGCTTACACATTCTTGTTTCCTTGTTCTAAGCCGTACCCTTCTTTTCATGTGAAAAAAGTTATTTGAACATTTCATGTAAGGCTGGTTTACTGGTGGCGAGCCCCTTAAGCTTTTGCCCAGAAAACTCTCTCTCCTTCAGTTCTGAACAATAACCTTATCAGGTAGAGTGTTCTCAGTTGGAAGACTTTTACTTTCATCAGTTTGATATGTCATTTCACTCCTTTCTGTCCTGCAAAGTTTCTACTGGGAAATATGCTGGTAGTCCTACGGGGCCCCCTTGTGTGTAACAAGTGTTTTCCTCTTGCTACTCTTAAGATTCTGTCTTTATCTTTAACTTTGGACATTTTAATTATAATGTGCTACAGGGTGGATCTCCTTGGCTACATCTTCTTTGGGACTTTGCACTTCCTGGATCTGGATGTCTGTGTCCTTCCCCAGGTTAGGGAAGTCTTCAGCCACTATTTCTTCCAACATGTTTTCTGTCCTTTTCTCTCAGTCTTCTATTATGCAAATATTGTTCCACTTGATGTCCCAGAGATCCCTTAAGCTACCTCCTTTTAAAAATTACATAATCTTTTTGGGGCTTTGTTGGGGTGAATTCCACTGCCCTGTCTTCCAGGTCATCTATCTTTTCTTCTGCTTCATCTAGTCTGCTGTGGAATTTCTCCAGTGTTATTTTCAGTTCAGATACTGCATTCTTCAGAGCTGTGACCTCTTTTTGGAACTTTCTTGTATTTTCTGTCCCTTTGCTGATGTTCTCTCTGCATTCATCCATTCTCATCCTAAGATTGGTGACCACTTATGACCTTTACTTTGAACTCTTCAGCAGGTAAATTGCTTATTTCCATTTCATTCAGGTGTTTCCCCCACCCACCCACCCCTGCCCCAGGGTCTTAGCTTGTTTTTTCTTTGGAACATATTCTCCTGTTTCTTCTTTCTGCCTGACTCTCTATGTTTGTTTCTATGTTTTAGACAAAACAGCCATGTCTACCAGTCTTGAAGGGTGGTTACAGGAAGACCGGTTTCTGTTGTCTGCTCTCTGTGCATTACCCTGGCAATGGTGGCCTGCCAAAGACCATCTCTCTGACTTTCAGTTCCTTGGGGCCCAGAAATATAAGCCCCCAGGCCATCAGATCCAGGTGTTCAAGAGGCATCCCCTGTGTGGACTGCATGCACCTGCCAGCTTTGATGGGGCCACCAGGGAGCACCAGGTCAGGGAGAGCTCATCTACCAGCCTTGGCAGCTGCTGGGAGAGTCCAGGCCACTGCAAGCCCACTGCCAGGCTTAACAGGCAGGGCCACAGGGGAGCCCTGGGCTGCAGCAAGCACCCCTGCAGGTTTAAACACCTGAGGCCCCAGGGGAGTGCAGGGGTGGGACAAGTGTTGCTAGCAAGGTATAGAAGAGGGGCAAAAATGGTGCCCACACATGTCAGTGCTCACAAAGGACAAGGAGGGTGAGAGATGGCGACTGCCAGCACCTGTGTCCCAGAGGGTTCCACAGACTCCTGACCCACTAGCAGATGCTCTAAGATTAGCCAATGAACCTACTTTGCCTCCGTTTAGGCATTTTTCATCCTGCTGCTTTTGTGCCGGGCACTGGGGGTGAGTGACTCTGTGTGTGAGCCCAATAAGAGTGGAGTCTCAGTTTCCTACAGCCGTTTGGGTTTCCTGGATGTAAGCTGCATTTGTTTTCAAAGCCGGAAATGTCAGGGAATCACCTCTCCAGCGCAGCTCCCAAGGGCTGGGATGCCTGCTATGGGCACACACCCGAGTTCTTGGGGACCCGATTCACATCTGCGAGGCCCCTCCCGCCTGTGGGTTGCCGTGCTGCAGGCCAGGTGTTTGGAGGAACACGTCTCCCCCTCTTGTGCACACCTTTTTACCCTCTGTTGTGGAGACGCCATTAGTCTACTCATGGAGCCACTTGCATCCAAATGAATTAATTTATTTAGCTGTTGTCTGCTCCATGAATTGCTAATTGGTTCAATGGTGTAAACCATAACCACGTTTTTGTCATATTTTCACACCAGGTCCACCGTGTCTTATAAACCCATTGCCTAAAATTTACATATATGTTTGTGTTTTTGTATATGTTTGTGGATGTGCATGTGTGTGTGTCCTTCCGTGAAACCCAACATCACATAAATAGGACCAAGCTGTATGTCCATGTGAGCCAAGTGACACGTGAATGATACCAAGTCCTGTTTTTCAAATGCCAACATTGTGCCAGATAATTGAGACGCGTGTTGTAAGATCAGTTTCACGAGCTTCAGGGGCAGCTGTTACTAGTCACATCTTCCAGATTACTGAATAAATACTCAAAGAAGTTAAGTAACTGTCTAGATCCATCTGATTCCAGGACTTTTCTGTCCTGAGAGACAAGGGCTGGGAAAGGAGAAGGTGCCACTCACAAACAGGAGAGGAGTCTGTGGATGAGGTGTGCCTGCTTCGCTCTGTCCGGAATCCCAGTCTGTCCACTAGACTCATTCAGGTGCACAGTCGGAACTCCTTTTTGTCGTGAGGATTATATTTGGGTGAAATAACAGAGAATACAGGGTGGAGCCCCACAACATGCTTGCATATAAAATCACTTTCTGATCGGATGGCTGCCATTTTCAGTTTGGCGTGTGTGTGTGTGTTTATGTGTGTGTGTGTGTGTGTGTGTGTGTGTGTGTGTGTGTCTTCATGTTTGGAGACTCGACATCTGGACTCCTTGAGCTGATTCAACTGCACAGTCCCCAGGCAGGGAGAAGTCCACACTATGTATGCGAGAATAGCTGTGTCTCAGTGTGACTTGTTTATTGCATCTTAAGAATGATACAAATCCTTCCTTCCCTGGACCTGATCTACAGTCTGGTACTTAGAGTTGATTATGTGATTATATTCTGGAGTATTTAAAACAGTTTCTTTATATCTAGGCAGATGTGGTAAATGAGACTGACAACTTGAGATTCTCTCTCGGATTGGGAATTACTTTCAAAATCAAATCATGAACTTTCATGTACAACATATGCCTGAAGAGGATTTGATTAAGTTACTTTGTAGAACATGTTTTAGAAAAGTATTATTGGCCCGGTTATATTTGCTACATTGAGATTTATTTTGAAAGAGTTCCCTTCTATAGGTGCCCTCCTCTTGTGCCATAGTGGCTTTTTCACTTCCTTGGCTCACAGGAAGAAATTCCAGGTCAGTCAGTTTGGGAACACCAGTTACAGGAATCACCCCATTTCCACAGAGGAGCTGCTATAATTCACCCAACACCCCTCACAAGCTTTCCATATGCCAGGAACTGTTCTAACATTTTTATCTCATCTAATCCCCAACAACCTGCAAGTTGGGTACCGTTATCTCTACTTTATAGATAAGGAAACTGAAGACCCAGAAAACATAAAGGATTGTCCAAAGTCAGACATTTAGTAATGATAGGAATCCTACCCTGAGCTTTTGAGAACAGAACAGATTATTACCCCAAGTCTCAAAGCCTGTTCATCTTTATATATCTATTTTAACATTGCTTGTGGCCTCTGAAGCATAAAGACTATCATATCCAAGACATTTGAGGAATTAAATTAAGCTGGATCCCTACTCAGCTAAATAAACCTGAGATTTGAATGAACATAATATTGTGAGGATAGATTCAGGAAACTTGGAGGAAACACAACCAATGTTTCACATGTTTCCTCAGTCAGTGATTAACATTAAGCCATATTTTTCAGTAATGGGAAAGTAAGCTTTCAACGACACAGTTCTCACTAATAAATAGCTCAGGCTGTAGAGCCTGAAGTTTAGGAGATCATCCTGCCTTTCATACATTTTAGCTTTGTGACTTTATGCAAGTTTCTCAACATCTCTGCATCTCAATTTCCTCATGTGTAATAGGGAGATAATACATAAAACATAACTTTTATGCTATAGAATTACATAATGATTAACTGAATCTTCTTTGAGAATTATTGTTATGAGTGTTATTAACATTCCTTTAAAACTTTGCAAATATAAATTAAATGATAAAGCTTTTCCAATGGCTATTATTACTTTCAGATACACAAATGGAGCTGAGGCATAAATAAGCTACATAATGCACTTCTTTTCCCCTGAAGTTCACACTGCCTAAGAGGTACAGTTCCCCTCTTACCTTCTGTTTCTCACAATAAAACATTTATGGGGAAGTTAATGTAAAGTTACCCTTCTTATCTCTGAAGATATCTCAGATATCTTCTATCTGAAGCAATTTGTAAACTGTTCTATTCTGAGAAGTTAATAATTTCCTATAACTTACATACACTTTTAAATTTCTTGACATGTTTTTACATACCTTGCCTTATGTTAACAACCCTGTCATGTTGGGAAGCTAAATATTTCCACCCTTGTTTACAAAAGTGAGTTTGAAAGTGAAGTTTTAGCAGAAGGGAGAATGGACACTCTAATTCTCAGTCCCTTGTGTCTTCATCTGGACCAGTCTGAGGAGAGAGGGAAAAATAACCATGTTTTGTTTATCAGTAAACTGGAGTGTTCCCTCTCAGCCTATCCCAGTGAAACATTTTTCCCTAATGAGGGAAAAAAGAGAATGCAGGAAAAAATTACTCAGTCACCTTTAAAAGTACTGGGACTTTTCTCTTTGCTGTTAAGTCTTCTAGAAGCTTCTCAAGCAAACCCAGAATCAGTTATAAAAAAAAAAGAGCCCAATTCATTAACTATGGATAAGTTCTATTTTTCTCAAGATCTTCATTCATAATTCCTTCTTCTACTGAGTAAAGATCATAGGAAAAACCAAGTATACCAAGGGATTCTATAATAAATCATCACAAGCACATCATTCTAGAGTTTTCTTAACTCACATATATTATCTTTGCATTATGACTCAGTGTCACAATAAAAAATGAATATGCTTTAGAGGAAAGCAGTTTGGACAGTTTGCTCATTTGAGAGATTGCTACATCGTCCTGTAAAGCATAGATGTTGTAATGTGTTTAGCTTCAAAAAATAAAATAAAATAAAAAACACATACACAGTCAACCCCCTCAAACAAAAACAAAAACAGCCCAGTGTCCTCACTTCCCTCGAAGCTAAGGAAAGCTGTTTTATTTCTCCCTGTTAAGATGTAAGCAGAAGAATCAGGGTGGGACTTCCAAGAAAGCTTCTAAAAGAGAACCAACCTGTGCCCTTTGCTCTCCTTTTCTATCTGTCTTAAATGCTGAAGGTGGACAGGAGGTCTAATAGAAAAGAGGGAAGGTCAAGGACATGCAAGGGTCTTCAGTCAGGAAACCACTGAGCCACTGTACCAGCCTTGAGTTGCCAACCCTTCAATTTCGTATCGCAAAATGAGTGAGTGAATGAATGAATTATAGTAAATGAGTGAGAGAATGAATGAATTCTGATTTCTGTTCAAATCATTACCATTTGGGATTTTTGTTATATACGGCCGTCCCCAGTTTTTAAGTGGAATAACCTTCACAGACAAAAGGGAGCTCTAACAGTACCCTAGAGTCAGTGACTCCATCCCTCCGTACAAGTCAAGCTCTGTCACCTGTAATTCACAAGACACTCACAAGTGCAGTTTACCATTACAAAAAAGTCTTCTTAAGAAAATTAGCTCTATAATAACTGGATTAAAACATAAAATTAATAGTTGTTTTTGTTGACTTTTAAATAGGAGAGGAGGGAAATGGTACAAAAGACCTTGTTATTATAATAAAATGGTACAAAGACAGTATGTTTGAGAAACTCAGCCCGGGAGCCTGGATTCCCTTGTGATGTTTGCTAAGAGCAAATGATGGCTGGGCATGCGGTGGCAAGGACTTCGCTGGGGGCCCAACACCGCCATCTCTCAGGCCGCTTGTTCCAGAGCTCTGGAGCCCATTCTTTCACTGGAGAATTTCCTTAGGAGACAGAAAAACTTCAGTGGATTCCTCAGTTTTATCGTGATAGGTCCTGAATATTTTTATTGTCTTTTTTGAAATCTTGCCTTAGTAAAAGACACCTTCTATCCTCAAGGTAAAAAATTAATTTTTAACTTTATCATGGATGAATAATAAAACACTAATTAATGACAACAGATTGAATCCCTTGTCATTACTTCAATTAAAATGAATCTTACACATGACTTTGCATATATAATAGATATGGAATATAGTTCTAGATGCATCAAATTATAAAGCTAGAGGTTAATTTTGGGGGGCATTTGATAATGAAGAATGAGGATGAGAAGGTGACATGAATGAATAATGTAATTCCAAGGGGCTTTATGAGTGAAAGAAGGTCAGAGTCAGACAGAGAGCTTTGAAGGTATGCTGCTAGTTTGAAGATGGAGAAATGAATCCATCCATTCATGAGCCAAGGAATGCTGGTGGCCTCTAGAAGCTGGAAAAGAAAAGGAAACAGATTGTCCCCTTGAAACATAAGTAGCAATACAGCCCTGTGGACATCTTGATTTTAGCCCAATAAAACCCATTTTTGACTTCTGAATTCTAAGATTATACATTTGCATTTTTTTACTGATACTATTTTGGGAAAATCTGTTATAGCCCCTGTATAAGAGCACCCGGCTGGGCAGGGGTGAAGGTAGGCGCTGGTTAGACAGCAGAGGAAAACTTGCTTCTAGTTCTGATCGGCATCTAGAGCCACAGAGGAGTTCTGGCCAAACCGCAGGCCAACCACTGCCAAGGGACATAGGAAGCCCCCTCGCCCCCCACCCCTGCCAAAGAGGACACTCAGCAAGAATGTGCAAATGTACAACAAGCTGGGGCCTCATTTTGCAAAATCAGTCTTAAAAATACAGTTGAATCACCATGGTCCAAGAAACACTGCCCTATTGTGATTAGAATACATGAGCTTCAGCAGGCAAACTTTATCCTACTTATCTTAGACTTTTAACATGTTGACTTTCATAGAAGGTTTTAATTCCCTCAATTTTTAAACCACTATAAATAAGTAAAACATCGTTTTGACAAGCTTTTAAGTACTAATTAGTCAACAGCAACAAGCCCGACAAGCCTGCCCTGGAAAGCTGCATCTTGTGCATCCGTATATGTGATGACGACAATGGCAAGTCATTCACTGTCACCATGTAACAGAATCTGAATGTTCAGCATTTCCTTCTGGGGGAGAAATTCTCAAGAACTCACACAAGAGACTAAACCATGCCTCATAGTCATTCTTTGTTAAAAAAGCTTTTCAAAATATTTTACCCACCTTTTGTTTTCCTGCATTTGAAGCCCAAGTCCTTATTTTCAACCTCTTGTTGATTTCCCAAAACACTTTGACAGAGAAGAAACAAGCGCTCACCTTCCTGCTCAGGACTTACTCCTATGAGTTAATGTATTTGTAACAATCTGTGTGAATCTTTAACCTGCATTTTGAAAATCGCTTATCAAATGCAACATACTATCTTAATATTCTAAACTTCTCTTTGTCTATATAACTTTCTTTTCACTCTTCATGGAAGTTACAGAAGCAATATATTAAGTTTTAATTGGTTTGATATGCTTAAAAGACGTATGAAGAAGGTATCAATGGAAACAGTGTTTACTATATCTGAAAAGAAATCTTTTTCTCCCCTACAGTGCTCTGTCAACTATTAATACAGTTAATCCTCCCAGCATATTTTGTTTAGCAAAAAAAAAAAAATCTCCATTATATCCATTTTTCATAGACGTAATGAAGGAACTCTGATAAAATTAATTAAGACTTATTATCATAGTTTGAACCTCGGGATAATGATGTAAAAATGATTAGATAGTACAGAAAATTGAAACTGAAAACATGTGGAGACTGTCTTTCTAGTTCTTGGATTAATTTCAAATTTTCTAGGAGTATTACTCAGCTCACTGCCCTACTTTCTATAGTCCTATTAGACCGTTAAGATCAACAAATACCTTTCCCCAAGCAGCCCTTCCCTCAGGGGATACCCAGAACTGAAAAGAGCAGTGGGCTTGTTGGCTTGGAAAATAAAACACTTTTTTATCTCTAACCTCTCCAGCCAGCAAAAGATTCTAAAAGTAGCATACAGCTTGGGGAGGAGATCACATAAAGTGGGTGCTTGTATGATCCTTTATAATACTTCGGAAAGAATCAAGGGGGTCCCCAGTGGTCCCTCCCAGCTAGAAAAAGGGATTTCTAGAAATCTTAAGGCTGTTATCCCACAAGGACTCGATGTGCCTAAACAGTCGTGATTAAATTGAGAGAGAGGCTTCTCTCTTAAATTGTAGGTGTGGTCTTTACAAGTAGAGTTGAATAGAATCAGATGCACGGAAAGCCCCAAAAGTTTAAAGGCAGTTACATAGGCAGAAGTGCTGCCAGACTAAAAATGAAACTAATTGAAAATCAGCAGCTTTCCATGGCCAGGAAAGAGCTGAGAAAGTTCCTCCAAGGCCTGTATGTTCCCGTGTTGTCTTCAGAAGTGACCAAGGAGGGGGGAGAGGAGGTAAATCTCAGAGGGGGGCCCAAATCCGTCGACAAGGATTGTCTCAGGAACCATTTCTGGACAGGAGCCGGGACCTGATGGGGGAATCGTCCCCATGCCCGGCAGGCAGTCTGGTGATTCCTGGTCAGTAGGATTTCGGAACGCCACGGCTGGGTGACTGCTCTGCCTCCTATTCATCACCTTGCAGATGAAAGGGTTTGTGGAGGGCACCACGCTCTTTCTCCACCTTGGTAGGTGAGCAGGGTGTGGGGCCGATGTCTTTCTGGTCCTTAAGTCTCTGGATCAGGTGCAGCCATTTGAGGACCTGGTGCAGAGCCCAAGATACTGAATTATGAGCCTCATGCTGGAGGATAACGGGGGCATGGGAGGGGGTGGCTTTGGGGACACTGGGAGAGGTGAGGGAATTTTGGCTGTGGAAAGGATATGAATAATGATGGCAGAAGGTAGACCGTTAAAATGCCCACAATTCTTCTGGCCCTTTCCAATGCAATTCTGCAGTCCCTCCATCAAAAGCCCCTTGACTCCAGATGGCCTTATAATTCTCACTGATCTATGCATTTAACTTTGTGTCAGTACAACACTGTCTTCATCACAGCAGCTTTGTAGTGAATTTGAAATTGGGAAAGTGTGAGTCTCCCAGTTTTGTTCTTTTTCAAGATTGTGTGGGATATCCAGCATCAAGTTGTAATCCAAATACCTAATACCAAGGGCATTTAGTTTGAAACGGAGCTAGCATCTAGTCAAAGGTATGTAATCCGTACAGGAGGACCAAAGTAGCTTTTGGTACCCCCACCCCCACCTGGCCAACATGGACGTATTAGCACGGTGCCACTTAACACGTGCACACAATGGGTGTTCATCCCCATTGAAGAATTTTTTTTTATGCACAAGGTAATATTCCATAGCTTAAAAAAACTTTGGTAGCTATTAAATTTTCTGTATGAAGATTTTAGATAATAGGATTTTCCATCTTCCAGTCGTCCATGGGCATAACCCCTAATGAAAGATTTGGGATCACAAAATGAAAATATGGGACCCTTGGCAATACATGACATGGGCTGGCTGTACAGTGCCCCATGGAAGAGCACAGGGCCAGATACCCATGGGCTGGCTGAGCTGCGGATGGTAACACTGACCAGCCCGACTGCTTCACCTGTCGATGTGGAGACCCCAGGAGAACTGCCAGGCGTTTTATGCCTGATGAACCGGAGAGCAGCCTGTGGTTCTCTGACTTTTTCCAGTGTGGGATATAGGGAAATAACGGAGCCATAAGCCCCTGGAAGCTCTGCTTGGTGGCCTGGAACACAGAGATTCTTTCTAGGTTGATTCCTGGAAATGGCTCAACTTTCTTAGTGAAAGCAAGAACCACTGAAATCAATTCACTACCCATCAGAAGGTTTTTCTTGTTTAGTCTCCTCTCCTCACCCCCACCGTTTTTGTCACATCCCTTTTTGTGTTTTCTTCTCTTTATTTAAGGTTTACTTACAAGTACGTCATTCACTGGGCTGCGGTGCCCCTGTCTGCAGCCTCGTCACCAACACCCGTGGGCTCTCAGATCCGCCCCCCCCTACCCTCTCCGCACCCTCAGCAGATGACCTTCTTTCCGCAAAGCCTTCCCGAAGAGGAATATTTATAATGAAACCTAAGGAAGATGTTGACAATTTCAGAAAGTAGTTAACACATCAAATATACTTTTAAGTCACTGTGATACTCTGGGTACTTTATTAGCTACCAGAGGCTCACACATAGGGTGGATACCTTCCTTTCCACACCATTAAACAAGTGCTTATATACGTGTGTGTAATAAATGCTATGAAAAAGTGAAAGGTTCTATTGGGTGAAGTATTTGACCAGAGATACCTAGAGGAAATTAAGCCCTGAAGGATGACTAAGAGGAGGTTGATGGAAGAAACATTCCAGCCAAAGAAAATAATGTATGGAAGCCATGGAGTGAGAGAAAATGTAGCCTGTGTGAAGATGAGAGGGAAACCCAGCGTGCCTGGTGTGAGGAGAGAGAAGGCAGATGAAGTGGTATTCTGGGAAGTCATTCCATGAAATTAGGGCTTAGAGACCACTTACAGGACTGCACCTTAAAGTCTACGGGGGGACTGATGGCTTGTCCAGAAGTAGGACATGATAGGAGTTACATTTTCAAAAGATGAATCTGTGGGTTAGGGGTAGTTTAGAATGGGGCAGGATTTGGTGGGGTTAGGAGGATTAATTGCAGTGATGCAATTAGATTACAACTCATCTATTTACATCTAATACTGAGGCATTCAGATTACAGCTCGATGCTGGATATCCCACACAATCTTGAAAAAGAACAAAACTGGGGGACTCACTATCCCATTTTCAAAATTCACTACAAAGCTGCTGTGATGGAGACAGTGTTGTACTGGCACAAAGTTAAACATGTAGATCAGTGAGAATTACAAGGCCATCTGTATACAGGGAGCTTTTGGTGGAAGGGGCTGCTGCAGAATTGCATTAGAAAGGGCCTGAAGAATTGTGGGCATTTTAACGGTCTACCTTCTGCCATCGTTATTCGTATCCTTTCCACAGCCAAAATTCCCTCACCTCTCCCAGTGTTCCCAGAGTCATCCTCTCCCATGCCCCCGTTATCCTCCAGCATGAGGCTCAAAACTTCTCCTTCTATGTCTAGTGGAGAAATTAATGATTTAAGTCTGTCATGCAAGTGAGCATGAAGAAAAAGGAATCGATTCCTTACTCCTTCAGAGGGAGACACTGCAAACAGGGGACCGTGGGAGAAGAGTACAGTGGCCCGAACCTGAGAAAGTAGGGGTGCATAAAAATTAATATGCCGTGCTGTGGAGATGTCAGAATGTGAGAATGAGAAGGGTGTGCCCATGATCATAGGCAGATGTAAGGTCCCTAATAGTCTGGATGCGTGAAATGGCATGTGGAATAATATTTTATAAAGGGACAGCCCACACTTTGTAACATTCCTAGATATTAAAGTCTGTTGAGTTTAAGCTTTTGCTAACTTAGAAATATATTTGCCTTTCTTCCTCGATCTTATACTGGACTTCAGTAAAATGGATATTTCATTTGGGTAATAAAACTCAGTCTGGGTTACTTGTAAAATTTGAATGTGTATCCTCCCCAGGCATAGACTGAAGGAGGAGACAGCAGGAGCCAGGGTCTTAAAGAGAACCAGAAGGTTGACTGAGGCAGCCTCTGAAACACGCATTAACTTTTGTGTTTGCCTCCACTGGACCTTGGAAGGGAGAGACTGGGACCAGGTAGGAACCAGAACCAGACCCTTCACTGAAAGAGCTTGGGGGTCCTGGCCTTGGAGTCTTAATAGACCTGTCATGGCGATTCTTGTATTTTGATTCTCTGGAAGAGGGCAGAGAAATTTAAGGCAGCCCAAGTCATTTCATGAGGAATGAGGGAGATGAGAAAGGTTGGAAAATAATGGTGCGATACACTCCCTGTAACAGTCAGATGGAGAAGTTTGTTTTTCCCAAGGGAAGTGAGACCAGAAAATAGCCCTTCATGGTACATTTGTCTGACTTCTTTTTCCTTTTGTGGCAGAGAAGTAACTGCATCGGGAGGCTCATGTGCTCGCAGCTCCAGAGTGTGTGCTGATGAAGCTCTGCTGTTGGGCCTGGGGAGGGTGAGGGGCCGCTGTTGCCGCCTTCCTGCCTTTCTGGTATCAACTCTCAGTTCTTGGAAACAGACTGAGAGGTCATAATTTTGTTCCCTAAATGCTTCATGGCTGTTTTCCTGCGGTGTCTGTTATAGATATGAGTCATTTTCCAAATGTTTCAAAACCAAAAATAACTGTGTCAGAGTTCACTGTATCATCTTGAAGTTCCTTGAAGGGGCCAAAGCCTCTAATGGAAATGGTCCTGGACTGGGATCCTGGCTACGAGCCTGCAGGTCACTTTGTCACTTTGTCGCCACATGAACTTGGACGTGTGTCCACAGACGTCGGTGTACAAGCCTATGTGCCACGAGGAGCTTGGATCAGCTTATCCCCCATCAGGGGTAGGGGCAGGATGTTTTCACGATTGTTCACACATGTGAGGACCCCTATTTAACTCAGGGATTATAAACATCCTAACACAGAAGTTGTCACTCCAGAGCTCTTCACAGAGAGAAATTGGGTGGGAAAGACAGAGGGAAAGTGTGTGGGGGCAAGAGCAGAGCAAATGTTGGCCTCTAGGGCACGTGACTCACTTTAGTCTCTGAATGAATACAAGAAACCTCATTTAGGATGTTGTATCAATCAGCTCAAGCTAGATCATGCTGCAGTAACAAGTGGTCCCCAGCTGTCAGTGACATACCACAGCAGAAGGTTTTCTGAAGTGAAATTCCATGGCTTCAGAAGCAGCCTCTACCAAGGATGTGCCACTCTTTCATCAAACAAAGAGGAAACGGTGAAAATACGGGGGCTTGTAAAGCTGCTGCTGAGGAGAGCCATGCTTCCTGTCCACTCAGACTATCAGCCAGCACCAATCACAGGGCCATGCTTGTCTTCAAGGGGCTGAGCAGTGCATCCAGGGAAAGCAGCCAATAATCGGGAACAAAAGCTCAGTCGACTACAGTGACATCTCCATAAAAACTGAACAAGCTTAGTGGTGCCACAGGAAAGCCAGGACCTCTGCCCACAGGCACACTGGGTAGAAGTCACACTATAGCCTGCGTGGGAATCACTGCTGGTTGACTTCCTTTATATAGCGTAAGGAACAAAGCAGTAAATGTAATTCTAGTACAGCTGTCTTACAAACTGGCTAAATTATATACCAATCAAAGCAGAAAGGCAGCCATCTTCTGCTCACAAGAGCCCTCAACTGCTCGGTAGTCCCTGCCACTGCTGCCCAACATTCAGGATCCGTTCTCTCTGCTCTCCATCAAGTTCACCTATTTGGACTACATACAACATCTTAAACTCAGAGCATCACTGTGTGTAAAAGGCTTAGAAAGCACTGTATTTGTTCAATAAGTGTGCACGGATTTGGCTTCCTCCAAAGCGATAAGGAACCAGCCCCCTTTGGAAGGCTAACGCCGCTACAGACAGGAAAATGTCTAATTTGTTTTGCATGACATTATTTTAGTTTTGTAATATCTGAGTTTCTTGAACATTGATTATCATGCCTACTAGACTTAAAAGATTAAAATAATTTAAGGCACTTTAGCTTTATTGTTTTCCAAAGATGTAAGCTATTTAGTTGAGTGAGAGGAAAAAATTAGTCTAAAGGAAAATGGACTTACAGTTTTGCTACATATTAAAAAGCAACCAGTAATGGCTTTTCAATGTTTGTTGTTTATTTTGTTTCTTAAGCAGGAAGGAACTTTTACGTAAACACACACACATGTGCTTCAGGAAACATTCTTTGCAAGGCCCTTGAATATCGTTTTCCTTATATATAGAGTCTAAATCTTCTATCCTATCCACATTAAATTATAATACCCTTTAATTATCCAACTGAGAATTGGGAATTATATGAAATTAACCATTTCTATAAAGCAATTCTCTAGAGGAGGCAGGATCAGAGACCACTGTTAGAGTCTTCCTCTCTGTCACCTGATATTAAAAAGACCCATTAACAGAGTTCTCTTGGGGGTGGGGCAGTACATGCCCCCCATGGCGCTAAACTGTCTGCTGATTGTATGATTGTATTTCACTCTTTCTTTACTGTGTCTCATTTCCTATCCTCTTTATACACCAACTCCTCCTGGTGACGTGTTTTTAACATTACCAGAAGACTAAATATATCTCACCTTTTTCACAATTTATTACTCATGTTCTTTCTGTTGACCATGTTTTTGGTATTTGAAGCAGGCTTCCTATGAGGCCAAGGTCAGAGCCTGGCCCCTTGGAAGATTTCCTCCAGTGAGACATTCCCAGCTGCTCCCAACTACTCTTTATCACTTGCATGCTTTTTTATGTTGTGATTTTTGCTTCCAACTTCCACATATTGATTGGTCACTTCCTGCTATTTTTATCTGTGTGATCTTGGGCCAGTTATGTAATTTCCCTGTGTCCCAGTTTTCCTATCTGTAGAATGAAGGAAGTACCTGTATCTATCCATTTGTGTTGTTATATAAAATAAACTATTGTTAATAAAGCACTTGAAATAGTGCCTTGTTCATAATAAGAGCTCAATAAATGTTAATTACAGCTATGGATATGAGCATGTGTTATAATCTCGAGCTTTAGAATCTGATTCCCCTATTAATGCAGCTCTTTGCATTACTGCATTTGCAAATAAAAATATTTCCAATAATACAACATATGTATTCAACAATTTTACTTACAAAGTACCTTTTGTGCATAGTATTTCAGTAAGCTCCATGAGGGTGGGGCTCTCTGGCTTCCTTTCTTGGTCACTGTGATGAGATGTATCTTGGTAACTCTTTGTTGACGGTATGAATAATAGAGTGATATTATTTTATCCTGTAACGCTAGTCTTGTGAAGAAATGGTTATATATTAAGCCAGTTGTATTAGTTTGGTAGGGCTACTTAGCAAAGTACACAGACTGGGTGTACAGTAGAAACTCATTTTCTCCAGTCCTGGGGTGTGAAAGTCCAAGGTCAAGGTACTGGGAGGGCTGATTTCCTGTCGATTTCTCTCCTTGGCTTATGGATGCCACCTTCTCCCTGCGTCCTCACATGGTCTTCCCTCTGTGTGTGTCTGTGTCCTAATCTTTTCCTATAAGGACACCAGTCATATTGGATTACAGTTCACCCTAAAGACCTCATGCTAAATTTAATCACCCCTTAAATGCCCTATCTCTAAATTTGATTGCATTTTGAGGTATTCAGGGGTTAGGAGTTAACATACAAATTTTGCTGGAGGGACTATTCAGCCCGTGATACCAGTCTCTTGTTAGGGTCACACATAGGACCAGATCTCTGTAGTTATTGGGCTCATCTCTCTCCCATCAAAATATGCTTTATCCTGGAAACAGGGGGCATGCATAGGTGCACATTTAGCAAAAGAAGGCATAGGAATAGAGATAAAGAAATCAAATTCAAAATAAAAAGTAGAGGAAGAAAAACTATAAAGTGAACAGAAGGAAGAGAAGATGGGATAAAGGAAGAAAAAGCCTGACTAGGAAAGTAGTTGATCCTGTGCCTGAAGAGTATTCTTTTTATCTGAAGGCTAACTTCATGCAACAGAAAAAGAAGGTTATTACATACCAGTAATCTAAGAAGTTGGGGAAAAGGTACCTTTAGCCATGACATAGTCACAGTCTTTATGATTAGCTCAAAACCTCAATTGTTACTTTAGAATCCCATTGAAATCTTTTTTTTTCATTATGAAAATCTTAATCTTAAACAATTGATGAAATTCATCTGAAAAAATCTTATGTACATCAATCTATCAACAGGCAAATAAAAACAAAACTCATTTGTAGGGTTGTTATCAACTGCCCTGGAACTGCTCTGTTTGGGCCGGCTGGCAGCTGGACACCGTCACCGTGGCAATGTGCAGACCGGGCCGCTGGAAGCCTCGGCTCTCGCTCTGCACGCAGCTTCTGCATTAATACATGAACTTAACAAGCATTTATCTCCCCAGTGGTGCCTCGCTGTCTAACTGAACTACTATATCCTGTAAGTTTGCAGTCTGTTCGACTTCTAGAAAACAAAGCAGACAGACTTGCCTGATCTCATCAGTTTAATCTTAGAATATCCAAGCTACTCAACAACCCATGTATTGTTAGGTTAAAAGAAAAGAAAAATTGGCACAGCCAGAGCTGTTATTAGAGACATGTGTTCCCAAGCTATGCTCAGAGACCGTTAGTCCTTCTGGGTGAACGTGAAAACACAAATAGAATATATTAAAAGCGAATGTGGCTCGTGAGTTACTATGTGCTAAAATCACCGCTGTCATCTGTACCATGACATGGCTGGGGTCTTGAGGACCAGTCAGAAAATGCATTTTCCAAGGAGCATGATCAGTCAGAGAGTCATTAATTTTTCAGACAGCCCAAGGGAGTGAGTTTTATATGTCGGAGCTTCTGATGTAGTAGTAATACTTACTCTCCAAGTTTCTTGTCTTTGCAAATTTATGTGAAAAGTCAGGAAATCATGTATAAACAACCACAGGAGATCGATCCTACAGATATCTTTCCATGAACTGCACCTTTAGCACCTTCCACCTTCTTGCTGCCGGCAAATGGGTTGTGCTGAGTAACGTGCAGGAAGGTGGGTGCTCTGCAGAGCCACTCGTCGTAAAGAAGAAGACATCAGCAGGTGGCCTTCCCGACTCACCACTTGGGCTGCACGTCGCAGAGCCTCCCCTCTCTGGGCTCAGAGCAGGAGTGCAGCAAGAACAGCCGCGTCCATCTCGCTCCCTCAGGCCAGTCACTTCTGATCCCACAGATCACCACATTTAATCCACATGACCACCTGTGAATTGAGTATTATCATCATGTCCTTCTAGAACCAGAGAAAGGGAGGTTAAATAACGTCCCAAGGTGGCCTCTCAGCAAGTGGTAGACATTGGACTTGGCCTTGATCATGAGCAGCCACTATGCTGTACAGCAACTCGGGGCATAGCTTCTGACAGTGAGGACCTTGGCCTAAGGGAGAAAATGCTGCAATGTGACTTTGGAATTCCCTGCTATCCCCCTTTCCACACACAGGAAGCTGTGTAGATAGGTCTGAGCAGGACAGGGGCCAATTTCTTTCACAGGAGAAATAGCAATGGGGCTTGCTCGGTGTGGGACTTTGGGGATGAACCTGCCAAGCACCTTTTAAACATGGATGAAGGGTAAGGGCTTGGGGAGGGGACACAGGCTTGGATGTGAACTTGGCACGTTGAGAATGAATTCTTTTAATGTTTCTGAGCTTCAGTTTCTTCACTATCTACTGAAGGTAACAATAGTATTTATCTCCTACATTTGAAGAAGTAATAAGACTTTCATTTCATCTTCTCAAAAATAGTACAAATAGTACAAAGGGTACATACTGGTTAAATCCATTTGACAGGTGAGAAAACCTGAAGTAACAAAGTTTAAATCAAACTCAGTAACGTATGAGCTCCATGCTTTCCCTCCTAAGCTGCATAGCCTACCATAAAGCACTTTCTCTAAATTTCTAAAGACTTCCTGGATTGATAGGCAATACAAAGTTCACCATCAGTGGGGAAGGTTCTTAAGTGTGCTGGGGACATTCTGGCAACATCTGGCAAGGAGTTAGCATTGAGCTGAAACAGGAGACATGGTAAGTGTCTTCTGAACCTGGGATGGCCACCCACGGTCTGACTTCTTGGAAGATTCCTGATTCTACCCTTAAAGTTCTTTCATGCAGAGACCAGTTGTTACAACGTCTCTCTGTACCTAGTTAACTGGTTATTTCATGCTCCTAACCAGGCTGAATTATTGAGTCCAGGAGAATATATTTATTACACTGTGAGCCAGTTGGTTTTGTGTTCCATAGCCTTGATTAAATCCTTAAACTCATCAGGATTCCTTGAAATACAAGTGTGGATGAATTAATTTCAATCCATTTCAAATCCTGGGAAACAGATAAAGATAGGGGCTCTGCTAAAGGCAATACGGTAGCCATATTTCCTTATCCGAAGCTTATTAGTAATCCCTGGGTAGAAACAACTCACTCTCCAAAAAAGCTATGTCTCATGGAAGGTCTTTTCAGTTTTATCAGTCCTAAGTGTGGGATCTGCATTCCTAAATCTGAAATGGGCCTGCGGTCTCTGAATTTATACGTAAGCTACACCTGTCACCCTTGAATGAGTTTATTCTTAAACTGAACTTGTGACAAACTAAGTAAATAAATAAATATAATACCCACATTGGAACACATCTTTTAATGTAATTTACCATTCTAATACCATCTGTTGCCTTTTGCAGGCATTATGAACATGTCAGGCTGATGTTTAATTGAAAAAGAAACCAGAATTCTCTTTGAATTATTTTATTCAACTGTATATTCTGCTTCTTTTGGTTACAGAGAGGTTTGTGTCATTTGTTTTTGAAGAATCAGGTCTTTCATGAGAACTTTATTTTCTTTAATTCAAATTTATGTTTATGCCTTGTTCTTGCTGCTTTTATGCTCTAAAGCCGTATTCAGTTATCATTTCAAATAAACAAGAAAAGATCACCTTGCACGAACTGGAACAAAGAAGCTATGTGGACACATACACAGCACTCAGCCACTTGCCAGGATATGGTGGCATCAACTGTGCCCTAATTTTTAAAAGAGGTAAGAGTAAGGTTCTTACCAAAAGGGGGGGGGGCAGATTCTTCAGATATATCCTCATTGAGACTGTCAAGTAAATGGGAATCGTAGTGGCCATGATATCAGACCTAACATCCAGCAACATGTGTGTTTCAACGTCTCCTTCTGGACACAGGGAAGTGTTGCTATTGGACTGAACTAGTTAATCACTCCTTACCACAGAAAATAATCTTAAAACTGAATAAGCTATGCAAGGCAACACTTTAAGTATTGGACAACAGAATGCAGGAGAGTATGATCCTTAAGAAAGGAACACATAAAATGAACCCCATGCTCAACCCAGGTTTCTGCCTGGAGGGATGTTCCAGACTGCAGAGCAGGGAGGGAAAGCCCAGTGAAGAACAGTAGTTTATTCTGTGGAAAGAGGTTCAGATTGGAGTCAGGGTTGGTGAGACAGCTGGAATTTGTAGGACGAGATATCAAACGAGGGATTTACCATTCTGCAGAGTGAGAGGTCCCTGGACTCTTCACGCAATTTCCTCTTGGGTTCTTGGCTGACGCTGGTTCACACACACCCAGGGACTCTGCAGGCTTAGCACCATATGGGGCTGGCTGAAGACACCACATGTGCGCAGAGCTGGGGCACAGGATTTCAGGCTTAGACAGAGAGCAAGCTCTGCTGAGCCCATGGTGTCCTGTTGAGACCATGGAAAAACCATGCCTACAGAATAAGGACGACTCACTAGAGTAGAGGATGGAACCCAGACCCAAGTCAGACCAAGGTTCCTAGTCTTAGCGGAACCCCTCACTGATGCATGTTACTTACGTTTTGCATATACATTCTTCACTTTTGATTTATTTGATAAGTGATTCAACAAGTATTTGCAAAGCTTCTATGGTATAGATCAGGACACCATGGTAAGCCATGACTATATTTTTAAACATCATATATAAAATACATAAATATATTTTTTAAATCATATATAACATATAAGTGTATTTAAGTATGGAGTGTATATTATGTAGCAAATATTAAATATCTAAAATGCCTTTCTCGCATTTGCCTCGTCCTCACTCATCTCATTCACCCCCTGCCCATCTCCCTGACAGGCCATCTTCCTGCCCTCCAGTTTGAATGTGTCCCAGGCAGCAGTGAGATCGGCCGTAGTAAAGGCAAGAGGAAAACTCTGCGGCTGTGACCAGCAGGAAAACAGCCCGCGGCCGCAGTGAGTAGACCCAGCATTGCATTTCGTGTGAATATCACCTGTATCTGATTTCACTATTACTGTTCCAGATCGTGAAAAAGCAAGCCTTTTCCAACCAGTGTGAGGTTGTAAAATGAGAAATGTAAACTTATATTTTAACTCAATGCCAACTTTGTAGCAACACAAGCATGCTGACATTTTGAACTGATTAAAATTCTTATAGCCATCAAAGAGCATTTACTAAGCAGGTAAGTTCAACAGTTCAGAGTCATCGTTCTGGGTGTACAAACAAACATAAAAGGCACACAGTGGCCAGTGTTTTCCTCTGGAAGAGTTGAAAGCGTAGTTCACACATCCCAGTGAACGTATAATTCTCCCTAAACATTTTCAAAGTAGATATATTTACCATTTTACAGATGGAAAAACTGAGATTAATTTTGCATGAAGTAATAAAATCCAGATTTCTCAGATCCTGCTCAGAATGTACTGGCTTTTAGGAAAGCAGCTGCTTGAGTTTAGATTTTCCAGAAAACTGCTTTTTATTCAAGGCTTACATGCATCTGTTGTTGGCGAATTTCAGAAAAGCAAAGGGCTCATTGTGTACAAGCTTCATTCTGGCAAACACATCAAGTAGATTTTGCCATAATGGGGGATGAAACTTGAGAAAAGTCAAAGTTTATTGATATTTTATTTAATGCAATGATAGGAGTTGGGATGGGACATTGCTTATAATGTTATAAAATAGTGTAATATTTTTCAATAACAGAATAATGAAAGTAAAACTGCATAGAAATCAAATGACTTATAAGTATTTATTATTAGAAAAGCACCAGTTTGTCTACTTTATTGTGACATATTCCTAAATTTATCAAACTTTTATAATTTGGTGTTTAGAAATGTGTGTGTGTGTGTGAAAACTATAAAAGGAGAGCAAGGGAATGATACACTCAAAATTCAGGCTAGTATTCCTTTGATGGATGGACAGAACACGAGATCAGAGAGGCACACAGAGGGTCTTTAAATGGACTGACAATATTGTATTTCTTGAGCTAAGTGGTGGGTAAATGAGTGTTCACGTCCCTAGTCTTCAGACTGCACATATATCTTACGCACAGTCTTGTATATATGACATCTCACACTAAAAATGTGAAATTACATTATATACTACAGTGAAAAAAAAGATTTTATAATTTGGAGTTCTTTACCAAGATGTGCAGATTTTAAGGTTTCTAGTATATGCATACATAGGTTGAACCACAAGAAATCCTAGCTTCTGGAAGCTATTGTATATTAGTTCAGCATTCAGCCCTAAAATTTAATGAACAAACAAAAAAGTCCCTGAGGCTTAAGTCTGGTAACATAAAACCAATCACTGTTTCTAAAATAGTCTGTGAAGAAACTTAGATAACTGCTCCTTGGAATTAGTGATGTTATGACAGAAACTAAAGTCACATCTTTTGCTTTGCATCCATTGAGCCATGGAAATGTCATCAGTATTAAGGGAGGACCCTGAGCCTGAGCACGGACAACAGAATGTCGCACCCTAGACCAGTGGTTCTCAGCCAGGGAGGGAACCTGCTCCCGGGGACGCGGCATGAACCAACCTGCTTTTTCACCTGGAATAACTGCCTCGTGCCTGTTCTCCTTTTCTTAGAAAAGTATTTCATTACGAACAACTCCATGGTGCACCTTCCTATCTGCTATATCAGATGCTGCCCAATTCAAATTGATTTTTGCTCAAATAAAACTCTTAAAATTTTTAATGTGCCTCATCTTTTAACAGAAGTTACCTGACGTTTGGTGGGTAGATGCCAGGGGTGCTGCTAACCCCCTACTATGCACAGGAAAACCCTCTACAAGAAGGCTCACGGAGCCCAAACTGTCAGACTGCCAGAGGCTGAGTTAAACTCGTTCTAATGGTAGCCATGACCTATTTTTTTAAAGCATTGAGATAAACCTATTACCACGTAAATAAAGTCTTTTGTGGAAAGAGGGAATTTCTATGGCTTCTTTGCTGGTGATTTTTGAAAATATTATCAGATATGGTACAGAGATTAGGTATTTTGGAATCTTCCTTAGTTGAACTCCAAGGGGCATTTGAATAGAAACAATGTGATAGGGCGTTAGCTATGGTCAAGGAGCCAAAGATTAGGATTGTATCTAAATTAAGTTCACTTAAGATTTCAGAAAAATCAGATGTGCTCTTTAGTATGATCTCTAAATATAAATCATGTTCTTGTGCATTTGATTTCCTAGTTAACATGATTCCAGGGACCACAGTCTTACAAGGAAGTGTTGGGAAATTGATGTAGATTCACCAGTGCTCAAAATGAAGTATGCTCATTGATCAGATTGGAAATGGTTTTTTGCAAAGTCTGGACTCTGCTTCAATGCCATTGTGACCATTTTCTTTGATAATGTGCCTGGTGCTATGTCTTAATCAATGTTTGTTGGCGAAAATGGTGCTACTGAAATTACGTTGCTTGTGTCTTGAGAGAAACAGTAAGTCATTAGTCCCAGACCAAATACAGTGCATGCCAAAACAAAACTAATGGACTTGAAAAGGTTGCAGAAATTTTTGGAAACTGCTCTAAATTCATGCAGACGGGGTAAAAACTAATTTTGATGCTGAGGATAATGGTAATGACATGAATAGAGATGAGAAATCCGTGTAAATTACACACAGCCTATGAATGCTGATGAGGATTGAGCAGAGCAAGATGTACTGATTTTTTTCCCCCTGGGCTGAATGTGTACATCCTTGCTTTTTCCTCTGAGAAGTTGTGTTTGAGGACTAAGATAAGTTGAAAACTTGCTTTCAGTGATACATATTTTATTCAAGAAAACTTGGTCTATTCAGTTTGATAAATTACTGTTTCACTCTCTATATGTGATGTGGGAATAATACTGTGGCTTTCCCCAGGTAATTTAAGGGTGAATGGGGCGGCAGAAATGCATAGTATTTATCACAAGACTGGGCCTTATAACTTCTCCGTGATTTCATTTGGGCTTAGCTAATGGCTTTTCCATTCTTGGGTAGCCAGCATATTGCTGGGCAGGACCCGTCAGGACCACCCAAACTGCAGCCATCTAAAAGTTTCCAGCCACTACGCTGAGTGTGCTGTCCTAGATCCTCCTGCTCACCCTGTGCTTTCTGCTGATTAATCCCCTTTCACTCCTAAGCCTTTACATTTAATGCCAAGTGTCTTAAATATTTCTAAAGCTCTTTGCAGTTCTAAAACTGCTGTTTCTTTATAAGTAATATTGTTTCTTTTTCACAGCGCTATTTCTTCCATCCAGGAACCACTTCCTGAGATACCAGCATCATAATAGAAACCATCCTCCTGTTGCATATTCAGGAACAAGAACTTGAGGGTAGACGCCACAGGCTTGGGATCAGAGTGGCGAAGGAGAGTGTGAAAGCCGCAGAAACTCAATCACTAAGCTTTCAGAGAGAGTTCAACGTAATGCACTTGTTATGTCTTAAAAATGCCCCTAACATGAGGGTTAATTTGTGAAAGAACATGTTAAGAGAACTGTAACATTGAAAACTGCAGTAAGTTAGAAATCTGGTTTCTAACTAACATGTACTCGGTTCTAGGGCAATGGAGGCCATCTAGAAATTCCCCAGCTGGAGGAGTACATGGTTACTGAATTCCACTCTATCTGTGTTCTTAGAACCTAAAGACATGTTCCTTGATTTCTCAAAAGAGAATTTATAAAACTCTTTACCATCCAAGATGAATTTTATTTTAGTAACTTACTTTGCGGAATGAAGGGTACTGCATATACTTCTAAATAACTTGTTTTATAAACACTGTTTGTACCCAAGAATAAAAAGAAAAAGAAGGACAAGACAAGGAAAAGAAAGAGAAAACATTAGGTGGAAACAACCAAAAAAGGAAGAGAAAAGCAGCAACCATTCAAAAATATTCACGGACTGCTGAGAAATCTGAAGGGCTCTGCTTTTAATACTCCACATCTGTCTTTAAAAACATATCAATCATATGATCACTAACAGCTGTTGCATTAAACTTCTAATCAGCCATGATTTTCAAAAGGGAGAAAGAATGCCGTTGGATCTGCTGATGGAAAGTTATTGCTTAGCATGAACCAGCTTGGGGCTGGCAACCAGTGCAAAATGCAAAGAGACAGAACTCTACCAAGCCCTGTAAGCACTGTTCCTGTGCGAAATGCTGTGCTCTGAATGTGTAAATGGTCCCACATGTTTGGGAGCCTGAAGAAGACATGGCAGGTCGTGCTATGTGTTCAAGCTGATACACTTAATATGATATGAACTGTACTGAAAGAAAATTTTTTTTTTACATTCTTGCAAGGCAGGAAGACACAGAATTGCCCTGCAGTTTAATCATGGACAGAACGGGTCCTCCGTGTCCAGGAGCCTGCTCCTCCCTAGGCATGTGTGATTCCCACTCAGGCTTTCGGAAACAAACAGTCCATGTGGGAGGAAGAGCACCGGGGCTTGGGACAGTTTTACATAGATTGGAAGAGATTACTCCTGCTTTGAATTAACATCAGGCTTTCTTGGAGGCAACTGGTCAGGGTGGTGCCTTTACCTTTTCATGCTAAGAGGTAATGGTAACACACCAAAAATTCTTGCATTGGAGCAGGGCGTGTTGCTCCAGATGAAGGGGAAAAGGTGCTTACTCTCAGCACGGGATTATTTCTTAACTCGCCTAATGTTTGCTACTAAGGCAGATCACTGAGGAGTCGGTGGTGTCCAAGAAGTTGGAGAGAGAATTAAATTTACATGTGACTCTCTCGGGCAAAGTAACTCTATTTATTACCCCCCTAGGAGTGTGTAGAATGTGTGTTTCCTCCTGGGTCATGTCCATTGAGACTGTGACACTGATAATGTTCGCATGTGATGGCAAAATAAATTGCAATTGAATTCTCGCCAGTCAGAAAGAATTCCCCTTAAATGACCAAAGAACTCATTTTTCTTCCCCTCATTTATTACAAATACAAGGTACAGAATAGATACAGGCATGAATACTGCATTCAATTTCTTTGTTATAACAGGAAATTCTTGTAATGATTCTAAATTATATCCTATATGATTAATAAGCATAGTTATAATTGCTATCATATCCTGCTCTAGAGGTAACATTCATTGCAGACATATTTGTCCATATTCCATATTTGACAATGATGTCACACAAAAGTATATAAAGATATGCACTTTGTTTTTTAGAGTTCCGTCATAGAATGATTGCAACCGGGATGCAAATGGGAATTAAGAGAAAAGGGTGACTTCCATCTTGGAGTGGTGGGACACAGTGGATGAGAAGGTGAAAGAGCTATCGGGTATGGGGTATTCGTGTGCAAGGCCACCGTCAGGAAAGGAACGTGCACAAGAGGCAAGATGGGTGACTGAGCGACCAGAGTGGCCACGGGTGTCACACGTGTCCAGGGAAGGACAGGGTCAGTCAGGGCAGGACACTGAGTGCCTGAACTGGACCTGGGCTGTGAACAGTCAGTGATGCCCTGCCCTCCTATTGGTAACATTTTAAAAACAAACATTGAGATGCCCTCTGAATAAATCACTTTCAAACTCTTCTCTGAGTTTGAATTTAGCAGAAGATCCTGCTATAGGATTTAGCAGGAGATCCGTGAGAGACTGCACGTGGGTGGGATGAGGTGGAGAATGAGTCCCAAGATCCCAGCCCCCACTCAGACTTCGGCCAGATATGAACCTTATTCACGCATGAAATGTTACTGAAGAAAGGGTTCTGCTGTGCGAGTAAAAGTAAATAAATGAAAGAAGGAAGAGGTTTAAAAATCATTGTATGAAACATGTTGAAGTGGGGAAATGACAGATACACAATGCTCAGCTGGCTGGTTGGCTTTTAAAGCCATGCTGACAGCTGTACGAAACATGGGCTTGAGGAAGACAGACCCCTGGTGAAGTCAGTGTGAGAGTTAATGGGAGAGGTGATAGAAGCTGAAAATAAAATAGGTGGACGTGAACAAAAGATGACAGATTTGTGGGATAAATCACAGGGCGACTCAGTCGCAGATTAGAAGGTAAGATGGTTTGGAGGTGGTGCCAGACTGCAGGGCTGCTCAGAATGTGGTCCCTGGACCGACAGCCTCTGCATCACCTGCCGGTCTCAGCCTCCGCCCCAGACTTCCTGACTCCGTCGCTGGGGTCGGAGGGGCTAGGGAGTCAACATCGGTGCTGTGCCAAGTCTGCCCGGTGATCTGTGTGCCTGCCATGGTCGTAGAAGCCCTGGTTCGGAGGGTGAGCCGAACTCCCAGCTTAGTAAGTAGAGCGTAGTGACTGGAGAGGAGAAAGGTATGTCTGTACACCAAGAGGACGGCTTCAGTTTGGGATATGTAGTACTTGACATAAGTGAATAGTAGCCTAGTGCATATTTAGAAATGTGAGTCTGGAGCTTAAGACAGAAGTTGGGATAGGTTACTGGTTAAGGTAACACATGCTACCTTGAGACAAACTCCCAAATGTTAGTGTCTTAACCTGCAGGCATTTATTTTTCATGTAGGTAAAGTCCCAAACAGGTAATCTTGATAACAGGTCACCAAAGAATTCTCCCGTCGGTGGCCTCACCCGTGTCCACACTGGCTCATTAACCTCGAGCTACAGAAGAGGATGAGCGTGGAGGACGGGCATGGAGGACTGGCGTGGGGGACCGGTGGGGCTGGCTGGAAGACGTGCAGTCACTGGCACTCCTGCTCAGGAGGGAGAATACAATTGTCTAGTCATATCTCACTGCAAGGAAGGGGGGGAAATGTGTATTCCAGCTGTGACTCCTGGAAACAAGACAGATGAGCAATTGGCTGGTCTTGGCTGCCCTTGGAAACGGCAGTTTGGGAATCGGAAGTTCATGAAGTGCTCTCTGAAACCATGAAGACCACAGGATCGCGCCTGTGCCACGTATTCTGCTAATCGTGACATAAATAACATAGTAAGATGTACTGGTAGGCTAGCGAACCAATGAGACACACTGCATGACTATGAAAAATAAGTTCACCACACGTTCAGAAACAAATATGAGAAGTCAGGAAAATAGAGGAAGGTCAGTGATGTTCAGGTTACCAGGCTGTCTTTGGTTCTCTAGGAAGACAGCTTTTTTTCATTAGAGATGTGGTATAGTCTGTTGAGATTGAAGGAAGGCTATCTAGTCTTTAAGATATTCTCCTCTTATCCTAAAAGGTGGTTATTGTAAAATAAACAATACTTCTTTCTTGAATAAAGTATTTATTTGGGATATGCTTTTTCATAGTATTGTTCATGCTTTGATTCTCCTAGAAGTGCTGAGTTTTTCTCTTATATTATCTCATTTTTATTTATCTCTTTGTTTACATTCCTGGTGGCTAAGATGGTAGATGATTTGCAAGTGACAGAATAAGGGTTTAGCTGAAAACGCACAAGATAAGTACAAATCAGTCCTATTCATACGGAAGGAGGTTGAAAGTTCCATGGTTGACTTAATTCGATAGCTGGAAACGACGGTCCAGGAGCCTTACGTTTTCTTCAGAAACGTTCGGCGTAGTGGTGAGCAGGGAGTTAGGGAACCTAGACAGCTCCTTTATGTGGCATGCAGAGGGCTTTCTCCATTTACTGTTTGCCTGTCTCTGCAGGCATTTTCACTTGCATAATTGCTGGGTTATCAGTTTCCCTCTGGCATTCTCCTACCCCTTCCCGTGACCCCAACAGGCCTTGAAGGGGCTTCCGGGAACTCGGAGGGCTTTGCACAGCACATCTGAAAACAACTGAGCAGGAGAGGGAAACAAGCAGAGAGACAAACTTGGGAAATGAGTTTGAAATGTTTTCTTCATAACTTTTCCTTGTAGCTAGATGGCAAATGTAGTTCAGGCTATTCACCGATTGCATATTTATATTTGAACACATTAGATTTGTATCACTTCATTTTAAGCCTTCTCTTATCCATGGGAAAATAGTACATTCAGATGTGTGTCTTAAGTATAACAGAGAAGCAACTAAATGAGAGGAAACAAGGACTCAGTAAAGACCAAGGATTACTTCTGCCTTATTGTTCGTGTCCCAGGACCCCACTAGGTGTTGTCCCCGACGAGGGAGCTCCGGTTGGCTGGAGGCTTGCCCTGCCCTTCTCTGCAGAGCAGGGCCACCCTGCCAACTGTGAGGCAGGACACGGTGGACCTGCAAAGGAAGCATGACTGCTGTCTCAGTGTCGGAGGAGCCCTGTGAACTTGCATAGAAGTGGTGTCCTTTGTGAAGAGCTGGAGATGTGGCACCGCTTGTTTCTGCATTACCGCTGCACCTCCCAGGTCAGTAAAGTTCCCTGAGACGTGCAAGCCAGCCAGCGCACCTTCTGGCCACTACTTGGGCAGCGGGTGGTGGGGCGGGCCACGGCCACTGAGGTGGGTGGGCACCTGGCGACCTTGGTCTAGGGCACTCTTCCCCGTCTTCCTGAGAAATTTCTGTTCCTATTTCAGATGCTGCTTCTTCCTCAGGTTTGCCCTGATCCTGCAGCTTTGCTGTCCCAGGAAGCAGGCTTCCCAATCCAGGTCCTGTGGCTCTGGCCTCACCCCAAATGGCCAACGGGAAACAACGACCCCTGCACTACCATGGTAGCATCACAAACTCAGGTTTGTCTCATCTTTGTGTCTCTCACTCAAGCGGCCATCTGTTCTCCCTGAAAGATGGAGCAAAACCCATTCAGTTCCAACTACAGTGCCGGCCCCAGGGACTTGAGGGGGAGAAGGTGCGCAGCAGAGGCCGGGCCACACAGGCGGGAAGGCCGACCCAGCCATCACTCAGTGGCGGGCCTTCCAAAGGCTCAGCTACCAACAAAGAGTAAGTAAACCGAATGGGCGATTTCTGCGAATCAAGGAGAGGCCTAAAGTAAAGGCCCTGCCTTCCGATCCAGCCCAGTAGCCGTACAGAGAAGGTTGGGTTCCTGCACATCAAAGAAAAGGAAAAATCTTGACTGGATCAGAAAGCAAACAATATCTTTAGCCATGAGGGTATTTTGTTTCCTTGTTTATTTTAGTTGTGTTATTATTGTTTTATTTGTAAGAAAAATAAGATTAATAGCTATCATTCATTGAAAGCTTACAATTTGCCAGATACCTGTTAGATGTTAAAATATATAAGTATGTGCTTTATATTATATAAATATATAAGTTCATTTAATCCTCACAGCAAGCACAAAACTAAGTATTTTTATTATTGATATTTTCCAGATGAGGCAGCTGAGACCTAGAGACGCTGTTCCTGGCTGAACGTCACACAGGCCGGAGAGGAGCTGCAGCTCAGGTGTGAGGCTTTTACACCACTGCCCTTAGTACTGTCCGCCATCGCTGGCCTTCTGGGTCGGGGGAGGGTGCTAGGACAAGGTCCCGAGCCAGCGACCCCACAGAGCCGTGGAGTCAATGTCCAAAAGGAGAGAATGGACAGGAGCAAGAGGATGGTGAATTCCCGGGGACAGGAGGCCGCCTCATACACAGAGGGCGAGCAGATGAATGGGAGTGTGAATCGGTGTCTCCGTACAGGCAGCGCTTTGGGGGCCAAGCTGATTCAGTCGCGTGGCCCCACACACGGGGAGACCTTGTCCTCCAGGTGTGAGGTTGGAAGGGACACGGAGCGTGGAGGAGGCGCACCCTGTTAGCCTCGTTGGCCGGGCATGCTCTGCTGGCCGTCCAGTCCATCGGCAGGGCTGGGAAGGTCACAGGAGCCTACTTCACAGGCACGTGGGGGAAGAGCCCGGGCAGGTCTGGAGAGACCTCCTGGTCTTTAACGAACTCCCTAACCGGCTATAATCCAGTACTTGACTGATCTCCCGTCAGTCCCTCCAGCCCTGGTCCAGCCGAGCCGCCCTTCCCTTGCTCTCATACGTGGCAGCAGGATCCCACTCTTGGAGGGTCGCAGCACACGCTGTATTTCTTCCCTTTTCAGGTGGATAATTCCTCATACTCTTCAGAGTGCCGTTTGATTCCACCTTCAGAAAAGCCTTCTTAGGCCCCCTTTGTTAGACGGAATTCTAGCTCAGGTTCTCACGGCATCACTTACTATTTTTTGTTACAGTATTGATTTTATATTTTGTGACTAATTTTTGTCCCGTTCCCCCATAGATCATAACTTGACCAGAGGCTCTCTTTTGATCCATTGTTTTATGTCCTGAGATTTAAATAGCAAGTACTCAAAAATGCTACTTGGCTGACTTACTTACTGACTGGCTGAATAAATAAATGGACGATATCTTTAATAACAATTCTCTTTCCCTAGAAGTGTCCAGAGATTGGGGACAGCCTAGTCAGCAATACTGTAGAAGTGCTGGTTTTTAACTCAGTGGGTTATTCATCTGGTCATTCTATACTTAGGTACTGTCTGTTATGGACCAGGGACTGTAGCCGCTGGAGGTCTGTCAGGGCTGACTTTCCATGAATTGCCATCCTTGCCCACATCTCTTGATCTTTGCACACCCTCCTTTCTGCCTGGAATGCTCTTTCACTCTACCTTTTACCTGACTAATGTCTAAATATCTTCAGAAAGTTTCATCCAGGTAAACTTCCATGAAAGTGTTAAGGTATAGATCACCACACATCACGTATCACTATAGCTATAGTGGAGATTATAGGATGGCTGACAAGAAGTATAACAGACTTCTACTGGTCACCCAATATCCACTCTTCCCTACCTACATACAATAGACCTCCAGGGACCTCACAGCCATAGGTTAAAGACTACATTTTCCAGCCCTCTTGCACCTCTGTGGGGCCACGCTAGGTGGGGTGGTGGCTGCATTCTTATCAGAGGCATATGAATAGATGTATGTATGGTCAGGTCTTTTCCTCATATATAATTGTCCATGAACTTCATCAGTCTCTCCCCATTAACTCTCCCTTTACACTGGCTGAAATATTGCAAAAATTGAAGCAGACTTCTTGGGTCTGCATGTATTAAGGATGCCCCTTCCAGTCTACAGACTAGTACAGGATAGAAATAAATCTCTTCTATTCATTTCTCTATACTTTGGTGTCTCTTTGTTGCAGAAGCTTAGCTTGACTAGTACAACAGAGATCATATTTCCATAGTTTGCCTTTTATCCCCAGCTTTCTGCAAAGATATGGCATACGGCAGGCACTCAATGCTTATTTATTGAGTAAATGGTATTGTCAACATGAGTGGTGTGATGCCCCAGGCTGGGCATGGCCAGTAACATGGTGAATATCTGAAACAAGAAATAACAACTAGGCTTGATTATTCTCTGAAAATTGACATATATCCTAGAAATTATATACATACATAGATATACTGGTGATATAGATACAGATATATAGAGATATATAGATATAACTTATATATATCTATAATTTTCCCTAGAAGAAATCAACTAATTATTTAAGGATTGAAAGATAAATGGGAATAATTGAAATGCATATGTCCAAAGTGGGAGCAAAGAAAAAGAGTTTAGCAAGTTATTGAAGTTTTACTTTTTGGTTATCTTTTTTCAAATAATTGCAAACCCGTATTACAACCAGCTCAATCTGTATAAATCTTGAGGGTAGACATTGAGGTTTTTTTCTTCTGTAGGTAATTTGTGTTTTCTTTGCCCCATCTGAGGCTCTGCTTTAATTTTGGAGTCCCTAACTTGGCAGTAGTATCATGTGCTTTGTTTTAGACTCCCTAACCTAAGGCTACAGTCGGGTGTCGTCATATGCCACCAGAACAGTGCCAGTGTCTTTCACTCAATGTCCTTCCATTCTTATTTAGACTTACTTCATTTCTAAATTGTCCTCTATCACTATTACGGTCAGATTTGGTGTGTAGGTGAGAAAAGGTGAACTCAGGCTCTCTCTTCTCTGCCATCTTCCCAGATCCCACTTTGCTTCTTGATGACTTTATTTTTGTCCTTCGTTTACTTTCTGGTTTCTTCCAGTTCAATGTTGTAAATGTTATTTCCTTCTTCAAGCCCCACTTTAAACGGCTTCAGACAGTGCTTCCAGTCGGCGTTTCCACGAACCCCTTTGAGTCACTGGGTGATGTCCTTGGGCGTATTATCCCCCTGTTCCTCAGAGGTGGTATTCCTCGCATCTGTGCTCTCCAGTGACCCCTTTAGTTTGCCATTCCTTCCTCTCTTCTTCGGGTGACACTAATGCGTACATCCTATGTGGTTCCTTTTCGGGCATTTGAATGGACCATCAATTTTTGGAAGAATATTGTGAGAGAAGAGTCAGGGCACCAGGAAATTTACTTTGTGCTCCATAGAATGTTATCTAATTCAAGGTCTTGTATCTATGTATCTCATACTTCATTTAAACTTTCCTTGTATTTTCAGCTGATAAACTTCAGCAACTGCTTGTGGCTTATAAACCCCACAGTGTCCATCACGCCCTTCAGCAGCACAAGAAGCAGACCTCTGTGCCCTCCCTCTCTGCCCTCCTCCCTCCTCTGCCTCCTCCACCTGCCTCGTCTTCCCTCTACAGGCAGGAGCATGCTCCAATATCACTGTCAAAACATTAAGTCTGCTGCTGTATCCCTTAGAACAAGCAACATGCTTGGAGAAATGTGTGCTTTTCCATCTTTTTCTTCCAGCGTGACGTCTCCCAGGGTTTTCACCCACCCCAGTTGTCTTCATAGGTACAGAGTGTCCAATTCCTTCTACTATCACGAGCGTCAATACTTCTTTAAAGCTACAAATACTCCTCTAAAATATTGTAGATTGCAGACACAAAATAATAGTTCTACTCTCTTCATATTCAAATATACATACGCAGGCCCCTCTTGTTTTACTGTGCTTCCTAGATACTCTGCTTTTTACAAATTGAATGCCTGTGGTCTGTGGACATCCGCGTCCAGCACATCTCTCGGCACCATTTTCCCAACAGCATTCACTCACTTCATGTCTCTGTGTCACATTTTGATGATTCTCCAATATTTCAGACTTTTTCATCATTGCCATGTTTGTTTTGGTGTCTATGATCAGTGAGTATAACTGGCTGAGAGCTCAGATGATGTCTCACATTGTTTAGCAATAAATATTTTTTAATTGGGTACATATATATTTTTAGATTTAATGCTTTTGTACACTTAATAGTGTATAGTCCAGAATAAACACAGCATGTGTATGCCCTGGGAAACCAAAAACTTCATTTGACTTGTTTTATTGCAATATTTGCTTAATGTGGTGATCTCGAGACAAACCCACACTATCTCCAAAGAATGTCTGTATTTGCATATATACATATATTATATATATATTTACATGCTATTATAAATATAGTGTCATATACATATATATACACACACACACACACACACACACACACTAAATATATAATGCAAACAAAAGGGGCACAAAATGCATACACTTAATTCAAAGAATAATAAAACCCATACCTGGTGTCCAACATCCAGCTTAAGGACTAGAACAGTCCCATGATCTTCAATGGCCCTACCCTGTCCACAGTGTGCCCTGAAGGCTGTGTCATTCTTTTGCTATTCTTTATGGACTATATGTTGGCATACATGCCTCGATACATATGTGTATGTAATCCGTAACCTGTGTATTTACCCCCACCTGCTTGGGACTGGCGTAAAAATGAAATGGTTCTGGAAGCACTCTCCTTCAGTTGCTTTTCCTTTCCTTTCTTTTTCATACCTGTAGCTGTCATTCACTCACTTTCATTCACTTTATAGTTATGCAAGTTTCTCAAGTAGATATGAAATCAGAGGGTTATAAGGAATGTACATCTTCAAATTTACATATTTAAGCCTAAGTGTTTGTCTGAGTGGTTATAGAAGGTACATCCCAAAGGCAGATTAGAGCTCTTCCTCCTCACCAGCATTTTGGGCACACCTTTAATTCTTGTTTTCCTTGTTAGTACTGAGACTAAACAGCCTCTCACATGTTTACAAGCCGTTTTTCCCATTCACTACTGTATATAACCTGCCCAACTCATTTATTATTTTTTCATATTTCATAGGACTTACAAATTGTGTGTTTGAAAGTGTACATGTATGTAAATATTACTTCTACATTGGACATATATGGTTACAAGTATATAGTCCCAGTGTGTGACTTACTCTTTCACTCTGAATGTGGTATATTTCAATGAATAGAAGTTCTTAGTTCTAATGTAATGAAATGTCTTTTTTTTCCTTTATGGATGATGAAATTTGTATCTTATTGGTAAAATCTTTCTCTAGCCTACCTAAGAAAGTTATTCTATTTGTTTATTTAAAGGTTTAAACTTTTCACTGTATATTTAAATCTATAAGCTAAATGGAATTAATGTTGGTATAGGCTGTGAGACAGAAATACAATTTAATTCTTTCTCCTATGGCTAATCTCCTCCGGGCTTGTCCCTTTGATCTGCATTACCAGCTTTACCATGAACTTCATTCCCTACATATCCACGGACCTGCTCCATGAGTCCGTCCTGGTTTGCTGCCACCTGTATTAAACTGTGTAGCTTTAAAATATGTTTCATATCTTGTCCTTTAGCTTTTCCGCATATGATCTAACTCCTTCTTCCGGGTGGGCCTCCTCTTTCTCCCTCCCTCCCCACCTTACTCTTCTCTCACCCACCTCCCTCTCCCGGTCCCTCTGCCACCCGTCCCCCCATCCCCAACATTCTTTCTTCTCCCTTTTCTTCCCTCCTCACAGATCTTTGTCCTTCTCCCTGTCTCCCTTGACTGGGGCGGAGAAACCCCCGTGCATGGTGTCCTCACTACACAGGTCAAGTAGCGTGAGGGCCACAAGGACTCGTTCAGTGTGACCATCCAGAGGTCATCATTGCATTTAGGAAGACTCATGTCAGGAGTGCGTTCAGGGGAAGTGCTAAATTTCAAAGATTTGAGAAGTGAATCAGGAATGAGGAAACGTAGATGGCTGATCCACACGACTACTCTGAGAATGTGAGGACCCACACTAGGATGACCTCGGGAGGTGGCAAACGGAGCATCGTTCTTGTTTGTGGCTCAAAAAGAGCAAGAGAAACCCTTTTGAAATAGAGGCTGATAAAATTGCAGAGGCAATGCGAGGCAAAGGAACCAAGAACACGGGTAAAGAGGCCTCCTGTCAAAAAGGAGTGGGGAGCAACCCCTCTTACTGGCGGAAGAAGGCCTGAAGGAATGGGGCATGGAGGAATTCCGAGTTAGGATGAGGCTTGCCCAGGAGGCACCCCCCATCTTCCTGCTTTCAGGGGAGCAGGAGGAGGAACCATCCGCGCAGCGTGGGGTGGGCGCAACCCCTGACCACAAGCCTCACAGAGGGCGGCAGAGGAGAGTCATGCAGAGCATGATGGAGATGTCATCAGCAACCTGCGCGGCACCCACAGGAACACGTCTATTGCTCTTGTACTGTTATTGTTGTTGTTTGCTGTTATTCTATTTTTGCACGACTTCAGATTCACTTTCCTAATAATATTAGTGCTGGATGGCTGAAGATTCTGCCTCACTGCTCATAGAATATGCTGGTAGGCAAAAATAGAAAGCAAGACCATCTCTTTCTTATGAGAAATTACAGAGTACATGTTTAAAAAACAGATTTTCCCTTAACTCTAAGGCAGACCTACGTCTTGAGGGGTATAAAAAAAGGTTTCACATGGGAAGCAGGATTTTTAGGCTAATGAATGCAACTCTATTTTTGATACTGTGCTGTGTGGTTTTATAAAATAGAGGAGCATTTTAGGCCAATTAGTGGCTTGCAAACTCTATACTTTTTCCAGCAAGGGTTATAAGCTTGACCAACTTGAAATGCTAATAGAGAAGTGTTGGCCGTGAATCGTGGTTCGCTTGCTTCAAAGCAAGAAAGCTTTAGCATAAATTATTTTTTATTTGTTAAAAGAAAAACAAATTCTATTTGTTTTTGTAATACAGTTTGTTAGTTCTTTTAATTTGGGGGAAAATTTGGGGAATTCCAGTTCTCAGAGAAATGAGAGTCTCAGACCAGCATGAGCCAGGCCCCAGCTCACAGGCCCCGTGTAAACAGCCACACGCACCTCCGTCCACACACCTCGGTCAGAGGCAGCAGGGCGGGCCTGTTATGCCAGGACCTCAGCTGAGCTGAGCAGGCCAGCAGGGCAATGATGGGCGTGTGATCCACACCAGAGCATTCAGACCACCGAAGGGGAGTCTCTGGCCCTTCCCACACCCTTTCGTCCTGACTTTTATGGGGGCCTTGATTCACAGAATCCTGTTGCTTGGGTGGACTGCAAAAGATCACGGAGTCCTTTCCTTCCATGGTGCAGAGAAGAAAAGTGAGGCTCAGAGACACAGCTGGGCGTAGCCAAAGCGGATGGGCACCACACCAGCGGCTCGCTCCTGAGGTGAAGGTCTGACCAACTGGGCAGTCAGTACCCTCCTTCACGTAGCTGGCCACATGAGGAGAACAAGAGGCCATGACAGGGCTTTTTGCCCTGCCCTGGAGAAGAGGACATGCATAAAAATCAAATGGCCGCAGCGCAGTGAATGGGAAAGCCTTCTGACCGCCATCCCAGTGATCATGGCGAGCTTCACTCGGAGCACAGAATCGGGCCTCAGCTGCAATTTCCAGCTGAAACAAAGCTCTGCATTCTAGGGAGACTTGATGTCATTGTTGCACCGTCATACTTAGAGTTATTTGGTAAAATGTCAAGGTTTGTGGTGCAAGGGCTTCTTTAGAAGCATCTGCACATGGCGCCCAGTGCTTGGGCATGAGGTGCACGAAGCACGCTCGGATCTGCACGTACCTGATGCTCATGGCAGCACAGTGAGGGGCTGCGGCCAGCTCTGCGGGGGGTCTCCAGCTTCTACTTTGCTTTGCAATAGCCATAGAGTTCCTGTGTTAGTCAGCATTCTTCAGGAAACCATAGGATGTAGGATAGGTACAAATAGAGATGATACAGACAGACCGAGATACAGGGATACTTAGAGATTCAGATGTGAGAATTACAGGAATCGGCTCACGCAGCTGTGGGAGAGAAAGCTGGAGAACCGGGGGAGCCGGTGGTGCAGCTCAGCCCCAGTCTGAAGGCCAAAGAGCCAGGAATTCTGACGTCTGAGGACAGGATGGGAGGGACCTTCCAGCTCAAGAAGAGACAATTCACCCTCTTTACTTTTGTTCCATGTGGGCCCCCAGTGGACAGGACACCTTCCCACATTACTGAGGGGGATCTCTTACTTAGTCAACTGAACCAAATGCACGCCTCTTGCAGATGTACCCAGCGATGACATCCACCAGCTGCCTGGGCACCCTCAGCTTAGTCAGGTTGACACATAAGTTTAACTAACCGTCAGGATCACTGGCTCTTCTATGGGTGTAAAATAAAGACCACCTATCTCAGCCTTCCCTGCAGCTAGATGTGCCCTTCGAGCTACATTCTGGCCGAAGGGATGAGAGTGTGACTCTAAGATGCAGGTAGAGCCCATGTGACCTACCTCTGTTACTCCATTCAAGGGCAGTGGGGCTTTCCTCCCTGTCCGCTTCCCACCGGGATGTAGCTACAGTGGGCGACAGCCAGGGCTGAGAAACTGTGTTCTAGGCGGTTACGATACATTATGAATGCAAACATTGTGATTATTATGAATGTTCATGATTGTGTGATCTTGGGTCCATGTATTTAATCATTCTAAGTTTGTTCCCTCAATTTAAACTTGAGATACTAATAGTTGCCCTGTGGGAGGCAGTAAATATCAGAAGGATGAACACAAAGTGCCCATCAGCGCTGTCACTGTTGTTAACAGCACACCACACCTGGTATTGCGAGTGGGGAGGGCCAGGCGGGAGGGGAGGAGCCCCTGCCAGGTGGGACTAAGCAGCAAGGCGATACTGGCAGGCTTTCCCCCGCCCCGTGAGAACACTGTGGGGATTTCCTCCATGACCAAGACGGGACTGTGTGGTCAGGGCTGGAACTCTTTGTCCTGAATTCACAGTAACAGGAAGAGTGACTCAGAATTCAGCTTCAAAGGATGGAGAAGTCGAATCTGGTTTGGAACTTCCTCCCTCAAGCCAGTATTGGTCTGGGAACTGGAAGAGGAGAGCTGAGTGTCAGGGTGGTCAGCAGGGATCAGGGTGGGTGGGAGAGGAGGCAAGGGGAATTGGAGGGTTCTGCCAACAGGAATTTTTATTAGCCTGGTGGTTTGAGCTAAGTTTTTATATCCAGTGGGTCTAAGCTTGAATCCCAGATCTACCACTTAGAAATGTTATGGTACCAGTTTCCACATATTTAAAGTAGGGATAATAGCTACTTTCTGAGGACTGTTAATAATAGCCTCATCTACTGAGCTCTTACTATGTGTCAATTAGTCTTGCAAACGTTGTTGCACATTTTCTCAAGTAATCTTCACAGAAACCCCAAGAGATAAAACTCTCAGGATTTCCAGGTTACAGATGAGAAAACTGGGACTGGAAGAGGTCCAAAAATGCGCCCAGCATTAAAATCCACAGCTTGCTTGCCTTTCCATTTAGGATCAAGTGAGAAAAGATAAAGTGCTGAACAGGGTGTGTGGGTTATTACCTTGAGTAAGTGGTAATTTAAAATATATACCTATTTAAAGATGAAAAAAAAAGGAAACTAAGAGCTAAGTAACTTTCCCAACTTGAGTGTTTTGGGAGGAAAAGCCTCCAGCTCTCTGCTCCAAAGGATCTACATTCCCCCAAATTCTGCCTTGCCCCCAACGGCGTCCAGCAGTTTGTAAGCAGGCACTTCACACAGAATTGAGTCGCCGAGTTCAGACGGCTGTCAGAGGTCAAGGGGAAGCATGGATTCTTGAGGACATGGCCTTGCCCTTAGGACAAGACACTTTTGTTATTCAATGCATCTTAAACAAAACAGCCAAGGGCAGTCTCCATACCACGGCCCCGCCCACCCCTCCCTTCCACAGATCCCAGCTGCCTGGGGGGGCTCAGGTCACATGATCTCTCCTCTCTTCTGTTTTTGGAGTTTCTCAACCAAGAGGAAAACCATTAGGTGTCAAATTTCAAGCAGAAACTGTCCAAGAAGCTGCCTGTTCCAGCACGAGTTCCTGCCAAGGAACCTTAAATAAACTTAGTGGAGGAAAGATGTCTAAGACTATTCTGTATGCAGTATATTTAGTTTGTTAGATTAATACATAGAACTTAATTCCATCTAATTAATTAGTTTGGGTTCTAAAAGCAGACAAAAACAAGAGGCTGTTTCCACTTCGGAGTCTTCTTGTGGATTTCTTTTGGGTAAAAAGCTAGTCAATGCACTACTCAGGATACAAGAAAAATCTGTGTAAAGAGTTAAGTAACTCTTTATTTACTTATATTTTTAGCCAAAGGTGAAAGATAAAGTCAAGCAATTTCACTGTGAATCAATGGCTGGGCACAGCAGTAATATAGGGAGCAAAGCAAGTGAACATGAAAGAGCAAAAAATCAATACAGTTAAAAATTACAATTAAACACAAGATGTTTGCTCCATTTAAAAAAGTCTATTGTTTCTATACAATACTTTCTGAAACTGAAGTTCTACCCTCTTTTAAAAATATATCAGTAATAAGGTAGAATCCCCATATGCTTTATATGACTTAATGAATTCCATGCCCCCTGACTGGTTTCCCGCCACCAAGTGCATTACTATAAATGACTGTCTTTGAGCAGCAAAAGCTAGAGGCAGAAGCTGTAGATCTCCCAGTTAGAGAGAAGGTGAGCTGGGGTCAGGCAAGCCCTGCTTCCTAAAACCTGAAATGGGGAAGAGTTGGCCATAAAGTAGAAGAGGATTTGACATTTTACCTTTAAGCAAAATTTACTTTCTCCAGAAGAAAACTCACATGGGAGAGAGAGTGGACCTCCTCTGTATGCATTCATTTAAATGCCTCAAGAATAACTTTTGGAGGAACTTGGGTAGAGTTTAAGGCACATGCTGAGGCTTTCTAGAAAGCCAGGAAGTAGTGAGAGAGCATTCATCAGGGAGGGGCAGGTAGGCCAAAAGAAGATGCTCCAGGAAGACAAGGCAACAGTCAAAAATTAGAGCAAGAACCAAGCATGAAAGTAGAAGTTTGGGCATCTAATCAGCAAGATGTCAGCGTGTGTAGTCAAGAGTAAAGCAGTTTCCTGAAGAGGGAGGCAGGCAAAGGATCAATAAAACCCAAAATGAAGGGGCAGAAAAGTCACAAACACAAAAGTAGTGAAAGGTCCCAAGTCCAAGCTGTGAAATCAATTGTTCCAAAGTGCCAGCCACAAAAAGTGCATCAAGGAAAACTTTAGTACCTACAACTGATGCAAACAACTCCCCCTCCTGGGTCAGCAGCGGTTTGTAAGAGACCATGCATTTTTACAACCAGCAAGGTCATGGTGCCTTGGCCCGAAGCTATAGGAAAAGGGAGTATGCTGTGGAAGAAGAACAGGACATTGGAGGTGGTCTCCCTCTCGGCATGCTCCTCCGGGCGGCCTCTCCCTCCTCTGGTGCTGAGGAGGTAGACGGGGTCCTTGGCGCAGGCTGGAGAGCCACGTGCTCTAACGCACAGGGGCTGCACTGCCGGGATCTAAACATCAGAGCGGCCACACGTCTCCCATGGTGAGTGCCAGGTGAGCACGGAGCATAAGGACAGACGGCCAACCTTGCCGGATGCTCTGCAGACCACGGACACTCGACCCAAGTAACGACTGGCCACGTGGCTGAGGGGCCACGTTCTCTCATGAGCTTCCCAAACTTGCTCACTTCATAAGCCCAGAATAAATGAAAGTAGTTAAAAGGCTCACTGGAGAAAATCGTAAGCTGGAAAAGTTGTAGTTCTTAGATGCGGCTCCTTATCCGTGCAGGTGACAAGCCTCAGGTCCTTGTAGCTTCCAAAGAGCATGAGGACGGTGGGGCTCGACCCGAAGGCATGTGCAGCAGCCCCAGTGTGAGGCTCTGCCCCAGGGGATGGTCTGAGGGCTCCTGAGATCATGGCCCCGAGTGGCAGATAGTCACACAGAAAAGAAATGGACACAAACAAACATTAACATTCAACAGAAAGCCCTGGAAACTGTTGGATAGGAAAACTGAGCCCAGCACAGATTAAAGTGATGTTTCAAGTGCAGAACATAATGTAGCAAAAGAAGTCATTGTTTCCTTGAGTGGCAAGGGAGAAGCCACCCCCCATTTCCTCCTCGTCCTGTCCTCGTCCTGCCCCGGCTCCTCCTCTTCGGCTGCAGAACTTACCGCTACAGATGCAAACAGAAGATACAGAGGAGAGCAGACCTGAGGCCCAAGACAGCAGGTGCACACGTGGAAGTGTCAGGTGGAAAGACAGGCGGGAGCAGCCAGGGAGGGACAGATGAAGTTCAGGGGAAAACCTGCCCAGACTGCCCAGGTGGGGGCATGGTGGGGCTCCCAGAGCGGGGGGCTCATGTGTGAGGACAGCAAGGCTTTGCAGGGAGCCAGCTGCTTGCTTACGGGGACCGGACCGGACCCGTCCCGACCTGATGCCAACGTGGGCGCCATCGAATAAGACTAAGAACCGCCCTGACCACACCTCCTCATAATCTTATTAAAATAAAATTGTGGTTTTGCCCCCTCCTGCCCCCCACGGGCTTCTCTGTGTGCATTCTGGGAAAAGACACCAAGAGGCATGGGTGTGTACCTAGAGCTGTCAGTCAATGGCTTCGCCCTGCCGGGAGAGGAACTGCCTCCGGGCCCGTGGTGACCGGCAGACCCTCCCCTGGCCAATGTTCAGGCTGCTGGCCGTTTTGTGAGGCAGAGCCTGACAGATCACTGAGTCTGAGCGCTTTCAGGTAGGGTGTGCGTTTCCTTGTTTTCAAAGCTGCCACCATTTAATATTTTATCAACCATTTTCATTATTTTGTCATTTTTCTAACCTTTGAAGATATTTTAGTTTTCAAACCTTATTAAGCAGTTCTGGGAAGAACTTGAAGCCAGCTACGTTTTCACAGACGTAGCCTCTGAAGATGATCAGCCCGGAAGAGGTAAGCTCGGGGCCCAGGGGGAAGAATGCACAGAAACAGGAGCGTGGCCAGGTGAGGGAGACACACCCGATTCCAGCGAGGAGACGCTGTCACCGAGGGCTGCTGCGACGGCTTCAAAATGTAACTAAGACACACGTAGACGTATGTATCCGTGATTTTCTAAAAGGTATACTTCCTAAACCTTCTTTATGAAATACATCTCTAATTTACCATCATATTTTGTTATTTAGTTCTCTTCAGTTAACTCTTGTTCAAAAGGTATCCAAGCAGGATGTTGGCATTGTGATACCTGCACTTCCCTGAATTCCATCTGCCATCTTGTAAATGTCCAGTTGTTCTGGCCGAAAGGGCCTTGGGTGAGTCTCCACGTGGCTCGAAATGTACCACGCCAATGGGCTTCCGTGGAGGTATTTACATATCTATTAGATAACAAAGGCCTTTGCAACATTTTCCTGATTTAGGGCAAAGAAAAAGAGGACTCAGCCTGGAGTACTTGAAATGTTTTTTGACTTAGAAGAAGTTAGTGTTGTGTGGGATGGATAGAGGGATATGTTAGTAAAAATTAGAGTATGAGATGTTCCTGTGGAAGTGCTAACCTAAAAGACACTCACTTCCCAGAGGTTCCCACTCTCAGAGATGGGAGTGGATTTCTGTAATGGGTAAGGGGAGATATCAGGCTGGTCTGCTTAGGGATGATTATGTGAAATATAGTCTAGAAAACCATCATTTTCCACAGAAAGAATATGATGGATTTATCCTAGTAGTAGCTAAGTTTGAGTAAGCTCAATGATATAAAATATCAGCTTGCACATGAAGATCTACAGATGCAAGCATAGAGTTTATCGACATAACACATACAAGCTGTAGCATTTGGAAGGCCCTCCACCCCCACCCCCAGGCCCTGTCCTGCCTCCTGCTGAATAAAATCATTACCAAGGTTTTAGCACAACCTGGTGGTCATTCTATATCTTGCAATAAGGTGGTGATAAACATTCAAATACACCTATGTAAAAATACTGGTATAGCAAAATTATCCCAGAGACTAACCAAATCACTCCCACGAAACTTACTAATTTGTTACCTAACAATCAAATATGAGCACCAGTAAAATGAAACATACTTTTTTTTATTTGTTTTTATTCAGCCCTCACTCATAAAGGAAACACATCTGAATGAAAAAGTAGGCTTTTTCTTTTGCTCAGTTATTTAATAATTTTAATAATAATTATTATTAAATAATAGTTATTTAATAATTCCATAGAATTAATTTTTAAATAACTTTTAGAGTTAGTAATTTAGTCTTAGTCGAAGAAAGAAGGTGGAGTTTAAAAATAATTAATAATATAACTTGTTTATATAAAGAGAAAGTCTTAAAAGTACACATTTAAACAGATTTTTTTTTCTCTCATTAATAAATGAACATTCCATTTAGAGTCATAAAAAAGTATAAAGTAAATGTTTAACTTATTTGTCTGGTTTTCTCACACTAGCATATGAACCCCACTGAATTCATTTTTGTTGTATGTGAATTTTATAAAGTATAAAAGAGAGTTTTCTATTTCTCTTAAAGCAAGGGACAGAATAGCCAGGATGCCTGAGATGGGGTCAGTCTGTCATCTCAGCTCAGCTTTACTTTCCAGGAGGCAGTCGGAGGCTTATTTCCTCTGTCATTTAAGATTTTAAATTATTGGGGTCAGAACTGTTTAAGTCTAAGAATTTTGAGTCTTCTTCCAAGATTTTTAAATAGGTTCTGAAGAAAATTTTTATCAAGCAAGTGTATAAGCAAACCCAGAGTTCTCACATTTATTATGAGCCCAGAGGCATCTTTGGCCCTCTCCATATTGTCTTTAAAGATGGTATGATTCTTAGAGGGTAAATACCAGTTTTATTTCTAAATTAATAAGTTAGTGTTAATAACTACTACTGAAATCTGAGTATTTCAATAACTGAAATATGATTACTGAAATTGGAATGGAATATGTACTTAGCTCTCTGTAATGGGCCAGCCCATGTTGAAGAGCCTTACACACTAGAAAAAAATTAAAGCTTCTTTTTTTAATACCACAAAGAAATGATACTTTCCCTTGGCAAAATTCACTTTTGGGCATTGAAGGTCCCAGTGAAAATAAGGTATTTTGTATTTATAAAAGTTTCATTAATCTAAAATACCCATTAAAAAATCACCCATGTTTAAAATTCCTGTTAAGTAATAAAATACTTCCCCACTACCATGCAAAATTCATGAATCATTATTATGTTGTCTGTCCAGTATATTGCACGACGATTGTAGTGCCTGTTTAGTTAGGGAACATGGAATTGCTGAATCTGCCATGGAATGGAAGTTAATCATATATTTATTTTTACACATCTAATGGAAGAAAACTCAAATTGTGATCCCTCAGGCATTGTATTTTAGTAGCTGCTCTAAAGCAACCTCCATTTCTTATCTTAAAACTTGGTAGTAGAATGTGAAACTATTTTTAGGTGAGGTAACAAAGCCAGGCAGAGATGTCTAGGCCGGATGCGTCCCTCCAGCAGACGAGGCCTCAGAAGGCCAATGGTACGTATATTTAGCTCCATTTAGTCACTCTTTTGAGGGCTTCTCTGAGTCGCCCTCACGCAGCCCTCCCCTTCCTGTCAGATGGTGGGGAGCTCTCTGGGGGCTGGTCGCACAGTTTTATAGGAGCAGTTTGTCTCTGCTCTCTGCACGGGGTCTGCGGCAGACCACAGAGTCCCCCACGAACTTGCTTCCTTCCACTCAATAACACGTCCACTAAAATGCCCCCAGAGCCTACCAGCTGTCAGGTGCTTGAAATACAGGTGCAGCCTCCCTGAGGTTCGAGCAGTCTTCAGGTGAGCCACAAGGAGGAGCAGACACTGAGGAATGCACGAAAGGAGGTGGTGTTGGAAATGCTCCGTGGTAGCAGAGGACAGACAATTAAGCATTCTAGAAGCTGGGGAAACAACACAGCTTTTGTTCTGAAACATAGACCTTAAATGCAGGTGGTGTGGCTGGGAAAACAAGGTAATGAAGTTGAGGATCATCTATAGTAAATATTTCACTTGAGGCTGATATAAAAATTTTTTAAATTTTTTATTAAGGTATTATTGATACACACTCTTATGAAGGTTTCACAGGGAAAAACAATGTGGTTACTATTTTTACCCATATTATCAAGTCCCCACCCATACCCCAATGCAGTCACTGTCCATAAGTGTACTAAGATGCCACAGATTCACTGTTTGCCTTCCCTGTGCTACACTGTCTTCCCCATGATCCCCCACACCATGTGTACTAAACATAATACCCCTCAATCCCCTTCTCCCACCCGCCCTCCCACACCCCTCCCCTTTGGTAACCACTAGTTCCTTCTTGGAGTCTCTCAGTCTGCTACTGTTTTGTTCCTTCAGTTTTGCTTCGTTGTTATATTCCACAAATGAAGGAAATCATTTGGCACTTGTCTTTCTCCGCCTGGCTTAGTTCACTGAGCATAATATCCTCCAGCTCCATCCATGTTGTTGCAAATGGCAGGATTTGTTTCTTTCTTATGGCTGAATAGTATTCCACTGTGTATATGTACCACCTCTTCTTTATCCATTCATCTACTGATGGACACTTAGGTTGCTTCCATTTCTTGGCTATTGTAAAAAGTGCTGCAATAAACATAGGGGTGCATATGTCTTTTTGAATCTGACAAGTTGTATTCTTTGGGTAAATTCCAAGGAGTGGGATTCCCGGGTCAAATGGTATTTCTATTTTTAGTTTTTTGAGGAACCTCCATATTGCTTTCCACAATGGCTGAACTAGCTTACATCCCCACCAGCAGTGTAGGAGGGTTGCCCTTTCTCTGCATACTCGCCAGCATTTGTGGGTCTTAGTCTTTTGGATGCTGGCCATCCTTAATGGTGTGAGGTGATATCTCATTGTGGTTTAATTTGCATTTCCCTGATAATTAGTGATGTGGAGCATCTTTTCATGTGTCTGTTGGCCATCTGAGGCTGATATAAATTTTTACTTTTTAGAAAAGCTATCTCGTGACTGCAACAGAAGATGACTTATTCTTATAACACGCTATTGACCGCTCAAATGTTCTTGCTACTCAAAGGAGGCACGGATAGGTGCAGACATGGTTCCTGATGTTGAGGAGCTGTGTTTCCTGAGACAGTCACAATGGAAGATGACGTGACCTGTGGGAGAGTCAGAATCACTGCGCTGTAAGGTAAAGAGAACAATCTCTGGCGGAGGTAGTAGGAAGATATTTATAGGCTTAGTAATGTTTGGGATGTGTCTTAATGTTTACCTGTCAGTGAAAAGAGCTCAAGCTACCTCCTCAGGAAAGGACAAAAGCCTGGAGCTGGACAAGGGAGACAGATGAAAACAGGTATAATACCTGGAATAGGAAAAAATGGTAACTACGGTTGACCCTTGAACAACATGGGTTTGGACTGCATGGGCTCACTTGTGTGTGGAGTTTTTTCAGTAAATACATTGGAATACTTTTTAGAGATTTGTGACAATTTGGAAATTTTCTCTAACTTTATTGTAACACTACAATATATAATACATATAATATATAAAATATGTGTTAACTGAGTGTTTGTGATCAGGAAGGCTTCCAGCCAACAGTAGAATATTAGTAGTTAAATTTTAGGGGAGTCAAAAGTTAAACGTGGATTCTCAGCTGTGTAGGGGATCAGTACCCCAACCACTTCATTGTTCAAGGGTTAACTGTAATATACCCAGAGAACTATTCCTATCATAAAGTGTCAACATGAGATGATAAAAATGAAGATCCTGACAGTAAATACATAAGAATTGTTTATTTCATAAATAAAGCATATAAAAAATAAAATGAAATGATATTTTAGAGGGAATAAGTCCATATAAGGCAGAAAAAGTTGAAGACTCTCAGAAAGGAGAGAAAAGATAATGAGTTTAAAAAAATGACAAAGCAAATAGAAGAAAATTAGATAATTTGGAGGTTTGATACAAAAAGAAGGGTAATCGTCACCACCTCCCAACCCAGAAACAAACACATGGAAGTGTTGGTTCGCAAGCTCCTGGGATCTTCCCAGGTGTAATCTGAGCCCAGCCCCGATTTGGGAGGGTCGGGAAAGACCAGGGAAGGGGGCCACTCCAGGCTGGTAGGCAGCAGATTTAACAAAACAAAGGAACTTAATCCAAGGCTTGTCTTGGTCTGCGAGGTGAGTAAATCTCCACACTCACCAGTCAAATCTTAAGTTTATATAAAAATCTTAACTGAGCTCAGTATCCCATCCCGAGGTCTCAGCACCACATCACTGTCTCAGGGCGGTGCCCTGGGGGTGGCCACTGGAGTGGGCAGGCGGGTGGAGGGCACAGGCCAAGGACAGGGGAGGGGGTGAGGAGCCTCTGACTGCTGGAGTCCAGCCCAGGGTCAGCTGGCAGTCATGTCTTCTCAATGACCCCCTGCAACAACAAAGAACAGGATGGGTGTGGGAGTGAGAGAGAGCTTGAGGGGTAGAGACTTGAAAGGAAGAAGGAAAGAAATCATTAAGGAAATAATTCAGAGAAATTTCTCCAGACCAAACAACATTCATTCCTATATGAAATGGCTGCCAAGTGAGTAAAACAGTGAAACTAAACATAAACAAACAAACCTGCCCACCACACTACTGTGAAATGTTCAAACATTGAGGACAAAGAATAGATCCTAAAGATCTCAGGAATAAAAACAAAAAAGAGGGTAGAAACCAGGTAAAGGGAACCAAGGGGCATCAGCGTTCTTAGAAGCAACAGTCAGTGCTGGAAAATGAAAGAGAAGCACCTTTAATATGGAAAAATCTGATGGATGTAGAAAGTTGCACAAGTTTCCCAGAAGGACACCAACTATATGAAAGAGAAATTCAAAGATACAATAAATGAGAAAAATCACGAAAATAATAAAATCTAAAGATTGAAAGTATATATTATGTCCCAGAAAGACTTCATATGTAGATCAACGCCAAGACTGGGCAGGGTGCGTTTCAAAGATTAAGAATCATGAAATTATCTAGGAAGAAAATACAAGTTAATGCTTAAAAGAAGAAACGTTTGGACTGGCTCAATCAGTCAAAGACAGAATTCAGCAAAACAATGTCTATGAAAGTCTTTGGGGTCAAAAATGGGACTGCTAAATTGTCTATCTCCTGTATGCTCTCCTTTGAGTATCAAGGCAACAGTAGATGTTTTTGAGCCTCAGATCAGAGGGAAACAGCATCCTTCAAGAGAATCTGGTAAGGCCCACTTGACAATGAGATCGAACTAACTAGTGATAAACCAAGGTAAAGAAGTCAGGGATTCAGAAGCCCTAGAAAGGACTGTAGAGGGACTCAAACTAAATGTAGGTCTAACACAGCATTAGTCATTTCAATATTACAAAACTAGCAATAAAAATAGGAAAATATCAAGAGGTAGAGAGGCACAGTGATGAAGGAAATGTGGGTGTGAGGATTCTTTATCTTTAATAGCAGGAAGATAAATAACAAGCGAAGTTAAAATGCCTTTGATTTTTATGAGCTTTACCTTAAGTTCAATGTGAAGTCATTTAAATTTACTATATATTGTAAAAAAAAATTCAGATATATGTTAAAAAATTTTTTCAACATTAAAGTTCCTTTTTCTTCAATTAGTTCAGTGGGATTAAACATAATCCTCTTTTGAAAAACAAAAGGAAAATCCATATTTGATCTATGTTTTCAAATTTTTATGTTATCTTAATTTTTCTACACTTTTTATTCTGACAAAAGATTCTTACTTATTTTGGCTTTCCTCCTGCCCTTAGTCCGTCCTTCCTTCTTTCCCAACTTCTATATATATGGAGAAATGAAATAATATTCACCAAAACGTAATGGTGTTTATATCTGAAAATATGTTTGGAAATTTTTTTTTAATTGTTTTTGAAATAGGTAATAGAAGAAGAGTTTAACATTCAAACAATATGCTGAGGTGTGCGAGCTGACCCATGTCAGCAGCCCCTCCAGCCCCTGTGGGTAAGTACATAGTATTCCATGGAATGGGAGAGCCTTAGTGATTTATCCAGGCACCTGTAGGTGGACTTGGATTGTTTCCAATAATTGCCAATTTCAAAGAAAGATGTCATCATTTGTGTGGCATTTTGTAACTGTATAGATATTTTGGGAAGGTAAATCACAAGATGTGGGGTTTCTAGGTAAAAGTGGAAATGCATCTGTAAGTCTGATCGTTTTGGTTGGCTTGCTGCCTGTGGTACATTTCTTTGTGCTGGTAAATCATGAGAGTCCTCATTTCCCCACAGCCCTGACAACAGGATGTGTTCAGGCTTTTGTACGTTTGCCACCATAAACTGCTATCTCAGTGTGTTTTATTTGCATCCTTCTTATAGGAGAGATTGAGAATCTCTTCGTTTAGGGCCTTTCACATTTCTGTTCTGCAAACTCTAGTCTCCTCTGACCAATTCTCAATTGGGTTTGGGATGATTTTTACTTTACTGTTGGTGTCTTTTCTGTATTGCTTGTTTTTAAATAAGAATGTATGAGTTTTACAAAACAATACTTACTCTAAAAAGTATAAAAACCACAGATGGAGAGTTAAATAGAACAAAGGACAAGGGGAGCATGGTAAAGTTGGGGACCTTTTTTTAAATGGATAGGAAGGCATTCAGGCAAGCAGCTGATTCTGCTTCTTCTTTTAGTGAAAGAGGCAGTGTGATTGGACCAAAGTAGTGGCCAAGGCGACAGCTCAAATTGGAAGACCCCCAAGGAGGAGAGGAAAGGAGAGGATCCACTCACCACCCTGTGCTCTGCAATCAGCTCTGGAATTATCTGTATCGAATGGTGACAGTAAGTAAGTTAAGTTTTTAAAAATAATAGTAGTTCTAAGCAGAGAAGCTGCAGGAGTGGAAGTGGGGTGGAGCCGGGAGCGATGTAGGCTGGGCGTTGGTCAGCGGAGCAGGCATGCAGGCGGCCCTGGTGCGGGGCGGGTGGGGGGGGGGCTGGACACAGGGGGGAATGAAGATGCTGCTGCCTGAGCTCTTGACGTAGGCATAGAAAAGGGAGGAATCGGGGCAGGATGGAGCGCTAGAGTTCTCCATGAAGCCACTACACATTCCAGACCAGTTATTCCTTTCGTTTTTGTTTTCTTTTGTGAAAATTAATTCTAAAACATGTCTTAACACTTACAATAGTTTCAGCGGCTGCATTAAATCACAAAACACAAATCTCAGGTAATATCCCCAGAAAGATAAATATAAATCTCCATAGAATTATGCTAAATAATGAATAGTCTGCAAAATATGTCATCTCAATGATGCTAAATAAAATTAATATCTTCCTTTGATACTGTATAAATATAGGTTTGGTTTTATTTCTGAAATTCATATGTTCTTCAAATGACTGCAGAGCATTGAATTGAAATGTAAAAATCTGTAGAGAGAAACTTAGTGGGTTTTAGTAATTTAACTAAACTTGTTATTGGGTTGACTGATTTTGACCTTTTTCAACTTTCTGCATTTAAATTGTGAACAAATATTTTGCTACCTCTTGAAAGAACAAATAGAGTTTATTTCCCAATGTCGTTCATCAAAGAGAAATTTGACTTGCATGATTTAATGCTACTTTAAACAAAAAGAAAACTGCCACAGTGTGTTTTATTTAAAAAAATAACTTGTTTCATTTAAAAAGTCATTTTATAAAACTAAAACTGACTGTGAGCCCAGGTCAGAAACATTAGACTATCTTAAAGGAAACACACACACACACACACACACACACACACAAACATCCAGACTAAAATTTGTGTCACTGGTATATATTTTTTTACATAATTCACATGACTTATAGCTATTGTAAAACAAGTGCTATTTGTATGCTGATCACACTAAGTCATTCTTTATGGTTTAATTGTGTCCTTCAAGAGAGATGCAGAGTTTTTTAGGATTACTGGATATTCCACGATAGTACAGGGCTCAAAGTCAGGGTCAGCTTTTAGGACAAAGATCTGATGGATTATTAAAGACCTGTAACTTAACCAGAGCACATCCCTGTGAGAAAAGAATAGTGTGTAGGGAAAAGTATGTTTTAAAAAGGTTATGTCAAAATAACCATTGCTAATTACGAGTGTTTCCTGAAATAGGCAACTGAGGAATGACGGGAGATTTATTGGCCAAGTCGATCACAGTGGCTCAAAGCAGATGCCAGATGACCATGGTGTCAGTTTAGCTTTTTATTTCTATAAACTTTGACAAAAAAATATCCAAACTTTTCATTTTAAATATTCTGAATATTCTTTGTTCACCATCCTTGTAATTAGGAATGCAATGACAGCAAATAATTCAATATAAATGGAAACTCCTTTATAAAGGGAAATCAAGAAAGCACCGGTTTTTCTAGGGGAAATGCAATGTTATTTCACATAGAAAGTCCATTTCCAGTCCCTGGCATCCCAAATTTGGGGACAGTTAGGTCAGAAAACCACACTCCCTGGACTCACTCACCAGAGAGAGGGAGTCATACTCTCCATAAATGTGGTTTGCATTTTGTGGTGCCTTGTTAGCGTGTTTCAAATTCTGATCGATGGGTGCTCTGAAAGACGTACATGACCCGAACATTAAGAACTTGTTCTGATGACTATCTGAGGGACAGTGGAACAATGACATTCATGCTTTATTGTTGGGCCTCATTTCCTGGCACTCAGTCCAGCGATGAGGTGATCATTGTTTGTATGCATCGTGAGAACATGCTTTCCCATGCATATGTAAGAGTGTTTTGGTCTAATAGCTTCAGTGCTGTGCGCTCGCGGTGCTGGGCGGCGTTGCTGAGGGTGTGTGTCACACGCAGTTTTGTTTTTGTTTTTGTTTTAATCGTGGGATAAAGAAAAGACAAAAATAAATTCAGGCTGTTTTCTCCACTAACTTTTCAAAACACAGCAACAAGGTTGATACTCAGGAAGGCAGAAGAGCAGATCGTGAATGCAGCTACGGGGCCAGTAAGAGCGGCTTCACATCCTGGCTCTGTCGCCCGCGGGGTGTGTTCCGACAGGCCAGGTGCCAGGCTTCCAAGCCCCAGGTGCCCGTCCGCAAGCAGGGACTCTAAGGGTAGGTGCTGCATGCAAGTTGTCTTGAGACACGAATGCAGGTACAACAGTAAAATACCAGGCATGTATTATGCCCAGTAAACATCCATCTATTACACAAATTATTGTTATTTTGATTTGTAAGTAACGACACAGGATACATATCCTGTGATTGTGTTACTATTGAACCAAAAAAATGTAAAGAGAAGGGTAAAGAGGTTTACAAACAAATAATTATGGAAAATGGACCCTCAGCAGAATAACTCTTTTCCCCTGAAATAGAAAAAAGCCCAAAGGTCTCTTTGAAGAAACTTGCAGTGGTTCCAGTTGTAGAGTTTGTATAAGAATCAAAGCACAGCCTTTTCTGTTTGTTTCAACAGAAACTCTTTCCCTTTGAAGTTGTGCATTTGAAGGTTTTTATATCAAGAAATGTGTTGCAATTATCCAGGGCAATTACCACCCACTTATGTAGACCCAATACAGAGCGCGGAGAACACTTCATAACAAATCTCTGGTGTAAATTAAAAATTAAGATCAATTAGTTATGAGAAATAATAAACTTTGTATTTGATGTTTTGGGGGAAAGGAGAAATTTAGATATGGAGATGTCACTGTACATGTGTTAGCGTTCCAAGTAGAGGCTTACACTTTCAAATTATCACTGCAAAGACATTCAGCTAATCACTGCAAGGAAATATTAAAACATACATCCTTTTTGTGCAAATATTTGTCACTGTAAAAAAATTAATGGATTGGGAGCTAAATTTTAAGAATACTGAGTGCATACATTATTCCCAATGAATTCTGGTACCAAAAATAAACAAACATCAAAAGAAACATAATATAGTTTCTTTCTATTCAATATATACACAGTGGTACCTAGAGTCTTACCTCTAAAATGGACCAGGTTTTAACTTAAAACTTTTTGCTTAATTTTTCTGACTAGGTCTTAGAATTACTAATGACAGCACCAAACTAGAAAATAAATGCCTGACATCTCATGGCAATTCCCTAGGAACGCAACACATAGTCACAGGCATAGGTCTATAATTCCATATTATTTTCTTTTTTGATATAAAAGGTGTAGACCTATAATCCCCTGCATTAGTGTGACAGGCCCCACCTTCTGGTTGATACATATTCTCAGGAGTGATGGCCCCACTACCCTGTCTCTCCCTTTACCACAACTTCTCATTTGCAGTAGAAAAATGTTTTCAGTTTGCTTCTTCAACTAATAGAAATTACCATGGTTTTATTTTCTAAGTATTTGTTTTGAGAGGATAGACTCTAGTAGATAATACACATTTAAAACACACAGCACCCACATTTGGAAATGTCACTTGCTGCTGGAACCTCTGAAAAAAAACACTTTACGTGTAGAATTTTTTAAACTTAGAATTTTACTGCTTGTATTTTGAAGCAGCTGACAGATAAAATAAACACATAACAACACTAGTCTCCTGAACATGAGAACTGTAAATTTTGACAAGTGTCTAGTAAATGGCGACTGATCAGGTTCCAACTGGACAAACTCAGGCACTAAAACCTGAGGGACTAATGAGAAAAGGATAAACAAACTTCTGGTGCCCATAACTGATGATTCCCAATCCCCTTTGCTCATTAATAACTACAGATATGAAGTAAACAATATAAATTAGAAACTCTTGCTTCGTTCGAAAATACACTCCTTTTCATAAGTTAATGACAAGATGCTACACAATAACCAAAGAATTAATGATTAACTTCCTGTGTAAAATAGAAGAGGAGGATGAGCGCAAGGTGAATGTGAGTGAATAACGGAAAGCGATTGATGCTGTTTAGTTACTTAAAATCAGGAGAGCAAAGACAGCAAAAACCAAAACGTAGTATGTGACATTATGACATTTAATAAGCTAATGCAGAATCCACCAAAATGAGTTTAATACTTTTTGGAAAATACCATTTTTCTTGAATTTTTTGTATATCCTAAACAATTATTAGACTTTAGATTTCTTTTTTTAAATTGAGACCTGTGAAATTTTCCTACAAATGTCAATTGCATTAAGCGTTTATTTTAATTTGTGCTTACACAATTCATATATGAACATGTAACACATTTAATATATTATGTGTAAGAAAAGATGATTGAATTTTATTATGATTATTGATATAATTCCTGGTAAAAGCAGTCTAAGTATTTGAGAAATTCAAGGGTGAGCTTTAACATGGAAAATACACACATGCAGTATTATTCTTTTAATATCGACATTGTATTCCATAAAAATAGCACTGTTAGGTTCCATATGTAAATATTTAGCAGAAACACATTTGCATGACTCCATTTTTTATCCTAAAAATAGTAATATACATTGCATTTGTTTAAAGGTATTTATTTAAGCTCAACTATAACAAACATAATTTTTGGTCAGAAGTATCAAGCAATAAATTTCACATATTATACAGAGAATGGTACATGCTGCAAAATTGTAAATACCATGTGACTGTAACAAGATAGGCTCACTCGAAAATTTTAAATTAGATTAAATAAGCTTGAAAAGATACTGGACCAAATGCTAACATATGGAATATAAGGTTTTCAAATGCTAATTTAGTTAACTTTCTTGTAGAAGCCATACACACACATACCACTATGCCTATTTGCAGAAGTAAAGTAGTAAAAGCTATAGGATATTTATTAATAGAACAAGGGGGACATCTTGAGGTCAGTCTAGAAATGTACATGTTATTCTTAGAGCCACACACAACTTATGATTTAAAAAATAGAGCCTTTAAGCTAAGTTAATACTTCCAGTATAAAATGTGTTTTTTCTTCAAAAAAATAAAAAGGCTAAGTTTCTCAAGAGCATTTAGATTCACTTGAAAGCATCCTTTCTTTGTCTCTCTCTCACACACACACACACGCACACACACACACACACACACACACACATGCACAGACTACAAAGAAGTTACTGAACAATAGATGAAATTTTAAAATAAGCATAAGACTGTACAAAACATTTTAGCTAAACTGTCTTAAATATTTTTCTACAGTAGTTAACATAAAAGCTCCCACAAACATTGGTCCAATGCACTTCATTAGTCCAATTATCTATCGTGCCTTCCTACTCTTAGAAAAATAGAAATAACAGCTAACACGTGGTTTTGAGCTGTCCCAGCTATGTCTTCTATGCACGTTGAGTTAGAGCCGGGCTTGCTGGGCCATTGGTGGGAGGTTCTGATCCCTCGGGGCCACTCGTGGGTTTGGACCCTTCACCCTCTTCGCTGGCCCCTTCAGCCTGCTGGGCTCCAGGCGGACTGACACAGTTAGCGTCCTGTTTGGCTTTGTCCAATTCATCATCAAATTCAATTTTATCTTCTTGATTGTTTTTCTTCACTTGTCCATTCTGGGCTGGATAGGTGCTCCCAATGATGTCATATAGGAACTGGTATTGCTCCTAGTAAAGGAGAGAAGCAAGAAATTACATAACTATTTTTACATTAGATGAAAATCAGCAAGAAATAATCATTTGCTTGTGGAAGTCCTGGCAAACAGAAAACTACTCATATGTTTTCACAAAAAGAACCTTTTAGATGGCTTTGTCTCCTCACAGTTCCAGAGGATTGACTGCAAGGTAGGCTGCAAAATTTACCTTCTACCAGCACCAAACCGTCCACTCCCCCCAGGCCCTGGGGCATCTCATTCCTGAGCCTTTGACCCCTTGTCCCTTTATGTGCTTTTCCTCCTGGCTCAGGATCTGAGCAGGAGTCGCTTTATCCCCACAGGTTAAGCGAGGTGCCCTCCTTCATGCTCTTCTTGTAATTCCTGTCATTTCCCTTAACATATTGTTTCATAAATATCTGCCTTGCCCGCACACTAAACAGTAAGTCTCTTAATGGCAAGAGCACACAGTGGGCACTTAACTACATATGCAAGCTCGGTGCCAGATACAGCTGAAAGCTGCATGTATTTAAGTGAGTAGTTAAGTTTACATTGTGACTAGTTACTAACTCCCGGACTATGGTTACTACCACTTACAGAGGATGCATGTTAGATTGATTACAGAGCCGCCCTCCTTACTAGCCTGTTTCCACACCTCTGCAACATGACATTGCCAGTGGTCTATTTCCCCACCCTTGCATCTGAGCTGGCCTTGTGACTTGCTGGGAATGAAATGCAGAGGGAGACATGTTGTGCCAGTTCTTAGCCTGGGCTTCACGAGGTTTTGCTCTGCTGCCCTCACTCTTAGGATGTGGCTGTCTTTGTGTGTGTATGCTTGGGCTAGCCTCCTGGATGAGCAAACGTGTGATCCACTCATCCTGTTGCCGCAGCTAAATGCTAGCCAACCACCAGCCTGCTGGCAGTTAAGGACATTTTGGCCAATCCAAACCACAGCAGAGCTCATCAGAGGCAGCATGCATGTGTGTGAGCCTGGCCCAGCCTGATGTGATCAGCAGAACTAGTCAGCTAATCAAATAGGTTATTTAATAATCTATAATATTATATACACATATTAATAATCTAAATAATAAATATAATAAATGTTACTTTTTTCAGTCACTCCCTTTTGTGGTCGTTTGTTACACAGAAACACAGATTGACACAAGATTAAAGGTGGGGAAATTTAGGGCACTCATGAATATTTAAAGGAATGTTCCTTATGGACTGCCCCACCGAACTGCTGGCAAAGTCTGTTCAGGTCTCTTATTTGTATCAGTGATAATGCAATAGGAATTAACATGTAATAATGATAGATAAGAAGGAATAGAAATGTGAATAGGACAGAAGGAAAAAGGAGAGATTCAGAGGAGGGAAGGAGAGAGAAGAAAAAATTGTTGAAGTAAAAATGCAAAACACATAAAAAGCAACAGTGAGATATACTTACAAATGTGGGAACCATTCCTGGTCTAGCTTTGCGTATAGATTTTACCACTTGGAAAACATCTATCACCTCTTCTGTTTCTGCACTTTCCAGGAGATTTAGCAAAGCACAGAATACTCCTGTTTGCTGAGATCCATCTCTGTAAATGAAAGAAAAGATAAAAAACCAATTTTACATTTTATGGAGAAAGTAGTATTAGAATACAAATTGAAAGGCAGATATGGAATACAGTCTTCACTTCATGTTTATGTAATTATCTTATTCCCATCTTAAGAGAAAAACATTTCTGCTAAATGCATTTTTGGGCTTTCAAACTTTAAATGTAAAGTTTAAATTTTAAACTTTTAAAATTTGGGACTTTAATAATTGTAAAAGGAAATAATTGTTCAACAGTTTATAAAACATTTGTCTTAGGCTTTAAAAATATACTTTCCTCTGTTAGTTTACAGATTATAGTGCATTTTTGTTTATATCTGAAGTTGTTAAGACAAATATCAGGTCAACTTAATAGATGAGGACATGGAGATTTAGGGAAGATAAAGGCATGGCCAGAATACTGGACCTGATATTTTGTAAGTTACTGGACCACCTGCTTTTTCTCCTCTCTTCTGCACTTCCAATGCTTTTTACAAATGTTTACGCTTGTGTGTAAATAGAAAGATGATGTCTAGTGGAATTATTCATTAAAAAGAAGGCAAAAAAAATTATTTACCAAACCATGTGTGGTATGTTACATTGTTATAATAAGGATTCAATTAAAGAATATGTTTTTAGTAGCGATTATTTATTCCATAACTAAGGAACACATGTAGATATTCAACAATATCTTAAGAAACACATACAGTTTTAAAGCCTGAATTTCCTTTCTCTAGCTTTTTTTCCACATAAATCTCACCTTTGAAAGCACAAATAAATGCTAAAAAGTGGTATAGTTCTAAGGACTTGATTCAAGTATATGCAGTTCCAATAACAATAATAAGGCTTTCCCAGAAATTCTAAAAGCATTTCTCTAGATTTACATTTCTCATTTTACTTTGTTATTTATAATTTCTCACTTATTTTAATGTTTTTTTATTTTGGTATCATTAATATACAATTACATGAGCAACATTACGGTTACTAAACTACCCCTATTATCAAGTCCCCACCACACACCCCATTACAGACACTGTCCATCAGCGTAGTAAGATGCTATAGAATCACTACTTGTCTTCTCTGAGTTGTACAGCCCTCCCCGTGCCCTCCCCTATATTATGTGTGCTAATCGTAATGCCCCTTTTCCCCCTTGTCCCTCCCTTCCCACCCATCCTCCCCAGTCCCTTTCCCTTTGGTAACTGTGAGTCCATTCTTGGGTTCTATGAGTCTGCTGCTGTTTCATTCCTTCAGTTTTTTTCTTTGTTCTTATACTCCACATGAGTGAAATCATTTGATACTTGTCTTTTTCCACCTGACTTATTTCACTGAGCATAATACCCTCTAGCTCCATCCATGTTGTTGCAAATGGTAGGATTTGTTTTCTTCTTATGGCTGAATAATATCCCATTGTGTATATGTATACTTTAATGTTTTTATGTGAATATTTTATGTTATGCATCCTTGTTTCTATATCTTTTATTTAAATTAGATATGTAGTCATCTCATCACAGATGAAAGTTAAGGGTCTGCATAACAAATTAATAAAATTAAGTATTATTATGTACATTATTAAAATCTGCTTCTTGAGTCAGTTTAGAAAGTCAAATGATGGATTTCAAATCCAAGTTGCTAGGCATTGAGGTTTCAGTTAATATATAACTCAAGATAGTTTATGGAAGGCAATATGCTTATTGTTCAATCCATTAGATTCTGTTAATACCTAATAGGGTGGATCAATGCATATAAGCATAAATAAAATGTAATATCCATTCATCTTTTCATGTATCCTTCTGCTCATTCATTAATTCATTTAGGATATGTGACTTTCCAGGTTCAATGTCAGGGGTCAGGGAATCAAAGATGACCTAACACTGGTATTAAGGGTATAATATAATCCTTCCTATTAATTTCATAGTCATTAGGCTGTTGGGACATAACAGAGAGAATGACTGATTGCCTAAGAGGCTCTCACAGTGGTCATGCATTTTATGCATCAGGATAAATAGAATTTAACAGGAAATGTGAACCAAGAAGTCAAGTATTATGATGATTTTCAGAGCAGATCGGACCAAACCCCACCCACCTGCAGTGAATGAGGAGAGACGCACTCTTGTGATATCTATTCCCTTCAGTGGGGTTCTTCTTGGGAAGTTTTTGTTTGAGAGTCTGAATCATGGAGATCAATTCTTTGGGTTCTGCAGGAAGCTCTTCCACATTCCAGTTATGATATTGGTACTGGTGCACAGTTCGAAGATCTTTCCTCTGAAACAGAAGTGAAGGGAACATTAATTCAACTGAAGTTCTGTCCCTTTAATGATTTGACAGTCATATTTTCTTCACTGTCATTTTCATGTAAATCATTTAAAATTTTTATTCTGAAAACATTATATAGATTTAGTTGCTTGGATTTCACATCAATGACATCAAAGATACCTACTCCTGAAATTGTTTATATACCTTGGAATGCCTCAGTTCAAATACACGGAGGGTGTAAGCTGAAGATTTCCTGGTGTCCTTCATGTCCACTTCTATGTCTCCAAATGTCTGTTTCTCTTCTTCCCAGTACTGGGCACAGGCTTCCTGGATAAGAAAGAGCACGATTCAGTGACTTGCCCACCAGGATTACATTTGCTTTTCAAAGTATGAGAGCACTTCTCTGTCTCTGTTTCTATGTCTCTCTCTCTCTCTCTTTCCCCTTGTTGCACTAAATTGAAATTATTCATTGTGCCCTAAAATTGAAACCTGCCTATAAAAATTTTAAATCTATTTTGAGTATGTTGGACATTCATTCAACAAATACATGGCATTTCCTTGTGCAAATCAAGAGAACCTAGGAATAGCCACAGCAGGGCAGCCCTGTCACCCCTGCTGGAGATCATTGAGACGTGTTCCTCCCTCTGTATTCGTATCACCACCTTTCTGAAATGTATGGATTGTGCTGAGATCAGTGGTCACCCTGCAGTGACATAGGTCTCACTGTCCCTCTCCTGTCCTTGAAGGAGGTGTCATTTTGTAGAACTTTGTATCTTGGTGACAACACCAGGAGCAGCTCTATGTAAGTTAACTGAATATCTCAGTAAAGGGTCAGATTCAAGAGCCGTGAATCACAGAACTGTATCCTCTCTCTGCAAGAGGCTCTCCACGGACCACAGTCCTTCAGCTCCTGGTGACACCAGGCATTGCTGTCTGAGCTCCCCTCCCCATTCCTAGCTTTCACAATCTAGATGAGGGAAAAGAGAGCTAGAATTCCATGCTAGAAATATGAACAGATATTTATTTCTTAAAAAAGAAAACAACAAAAAAAAGCTTTTTATGTCCAGGGGCAGGGGACCACAGAAAAGAGAAAGAGAAGACATACAATTGCATGCTTTTGAGGGTATTCATTAAATAAGCTTTAACATATGTTAGATAATGCATTAGGTGCTAAAACTAAGAAAGATCTATTGCCAGGCACATTTTGATAAGTTAAGGTATTAAGGAAAGAATCAAACATATGTCACAGGCCTTAAAAAGAAGATCAAATTAGATCTTAGGCTCATCTCCACCTATAGAATTTTATAGTAAATATTACATGGACAAAAAGAAGGCAGGATTTAGATGAACCTTTCATGAGTTTTGTTTTGCTAGACAAACAGGTTCAGAATGTGGCAGGAGCGCACAGTTAGATCCATGGAATGTCGGTAAGTTAAGACTCACTGATGAAAATGCAAACAGCATGTTAGGATTCAGTCAGAAAACTTATTTGTACAGTAATGAAAATATGGAAAACATAAAATCATATGGAAAATGGAAAGATACGCAAGGGTCCAGTTATTGAGGGTCTTAAATATCAGGCCGAGAATTTGGGATTTTATCTTGAAGAAAATAGGAAAACGTGGCTGTTGTTTTTAGCAAAGGGTGTCAGCAGGATCGCCGTGCATGAGATGCTCTGTGAGCAGAGTGCCGGGCTGGGGAAGGGCAGACACCTGAGGCCGTCAGGACCCAGGCACAAGGTGTCGGGGGCTAACACGTGTAAGAACAAATGGGATTGCGTGACGGGGAACCAGAAAGACTTGGGTATAGGATCAAGTTAGTAATCCAAGAATGCAGAACGATATTTTATGGCAGAAAGATTTTTTTTAAAAAGATACTTGCAAACACAAACCTGGTCTCCATTCTGTAGCTCTGTCAGCATGACAATGACTTTGACTTTTCTCTGGAATATCATCTGCCAGAAGTCACCGATGGTCCCCTTCAGTGGCCCCTGAGTAGCGATCATCAGTTCGGGTTTCCAGTAACTCTTAACAGAAAAAAGAAGGTGGGATTCTGTTACTCCTGTAACTTCCTTTGGAAATACAGTCACTTAGTTTGCTATCAATGCTGTTACATAAAAACATGAAGATTCTTAGGTCCAAGAAACAATATGATCTCTATGTAAAGTACTTATTTAGTTAATGATAACACTCAGGTGAAGTCTAGTTTAGAAAATACTATCTTACAGTGCCAACAATTTTCCCTTCCAAAATTATTTTCTTTCCCTCCAGAAAGGTTAATGTGATTGTACAAAGAAATTTCCTAAGCATTTCAAATTTTCTTTATCACGTCTCCAGTTGGTGTCTATAAAGTCTTACGATAGCTCATAATTAAACTAATATCCTACGCATATGTGCCTTGGGAGAATTTGGGAAAGAAATACATCCAACAGTGTATTTATAAAATGTGTTTACAAATACTTGTATTTGCTCAAATATTATTTTTCATATAGGATTATACTGAAGATTGACACTTTCATGCCATCCATATATAGTTATCATCAAGCTCATTCTTCTATAAAATCGCATAATGAATGATAATAATGTAGCTATGTTTTTCAAAAAGTTAGGTCCTGGGCTTGGAAACTCAAGTACCTACCATTATAAAAGACGCGTTGATGTATCTGCTTGTCTCCTCTGAGTCACTGTCTTCATCGGAAGATTCATCGGAAGCATGCTCACTCTCTTTGCTCACTTCCAGCTCATGTTTAAGTGGCACTCTGTTAAAGTCATCTGTGTTAAACATAGGAGCAGTAAGTCTTCTCTTAAAAAAGTCATATCTCTGCTTTGATTGTCACATGGAAATTACAAAGTAATTTAGAAGTGACAGATTGCATTATGTAAATTTATTGATCGACATGACATAAAATTCAGTTTTTAAAAAAACAAGTCTAAGAAAAAGAAGTTCTCAAAATTTCAGGAAAAAATGAGACTTTATGTTAAACAACAAATAGTATCATAACATTCCATATGATTATTCAATCTTTGACACAGAGTAGATCATCATTCTGCTTTATATAAATTAAAAGAAATATTTCTATAAGTTAAAAAACATAGCTTTGGTAAAAACCTAATTTCTCAATTATATCCTATTAATATTAAATTAAAAATCTTAAACTGGTATCATAGAGGACATTTAATCAAGAATATTAATCTGTAATTTCTCACTGTTCCTCAATTTCTTTAACTTATAATATCCTGATAAAATGGTCTGATTAGCTACCTCACAATCAATTCCATATTTTAAACCATGTTCATAAGGGTTCTTCAGAAATTTCCTAGGTCAGTGCTGCACTGATCTGATTTACTTGGTTATCTAATTTATTCACTTGGCTTATACTTTCTCCATGCTAATTTTAGTATAAAACTGAATCAAATACATTAGGACCAGATGTGGTCCTATCGATATTCTTAAGTAGCAGAATTCAAGTATGGAAAACTGCCTATTTTGATCTATTAAGTTTGATGATTAAGAGTATAGAGTACTTTTCACCTACCTACTTTCAATCTCCCACATACAGGGAACAGAAAAAGAGAAAACAGGAAAGTAAGAAAAGGAAGTAATCATTGCCACTTGGTAGCTGCCCTACAGTAAATAACTGGAATAAACTAAAGATGAGAAAGAACTGGAAAAGAGGACTTGACTTTTTTTCCCCAGCTTCAGAGATTATGTCTTTGTGACACCTATTTCTGAAATAACTGGTAGAAAGAAAACACTGAATACGGTCTGTCCTCCAAAGTCCATTATTAATGATTGGGATCCAAAGTATTATTTGCTGTATCTAAAATTTAAATAGTCTATTAAGCATTCTCTACTTTCAGCCTAATGTTGGTTGAAAACTTGCTTCAAGATCATTTGTGTGTATATGTGTCTTACATTTAAAAAATTCTAACAGAGATCTTAACTTTGATATGAAAAGTAAACTACATACATGGAATGATGTGAGAATTCCTGTTTTTATTTTTATTTTCCTCTTGATTTCCAATGTGCTGTGTCCTCCAGCTCCTATATGAAGGAAGTCTCTGAGGGGGAAAACATAAAATGGAAAACTTCTTTAAAAATGTAAATAGTGGCTTACTTTATTGTTGTGGCATAAGTTGCTCCCTAAAGAAAAGCATTTCATCAAATGTTGTGAAATTTGCAAACATTCCTTAAAGGTCACAATTTTTAAGTTTGCCTCTGAACTTTTCCTTTAATAGCGCAGGTATTTGAGCACATGGTGAGCTTGCACCAGACGCACCTCAGTGTATAACAGAAGGTGGTTTGCTCTCCTGTAAGTTGAAAGCACCATACAGATGCTGATTATTGTCCATATTGGATAATACGGTAAATTATTTCAAATGATCAGAAATAACTCTCCAGACACAGCACTCACAGAGGATGTGGCTCAGGCTTCCAACAGCGGATCCTTCATTTTTGTTTAAGGCCACCCAGACCGCCTCCCTGTCACCTGCAGCTCACCAGCCAGCAAGACCTACCATTCCCCCTGGGGAAGCTCCTGAATGCTTTGACTTTTCTCTCATTCTGTGGAGTCCAGTCCACTTTCATTTCTCCCTTGAAAACATCCACAGTTTCTTAACTGGCCTCTTTGTCTTCATTCTCACTTGCTCTAATTCTTCCAAAATAAATCAGAGCCTGTCCTCCTCGGATTCTTGAGCAGTTTCTCATCATCCTTAGGAAACATCTGACTCCTTAACAAAACCTCCAGGGATTTGTCTGCACTGTCTCTCCAGCCTCATCTCCCGCTGGGCCGTTGGCACCCAGCTACACCCACTCCCTCCACCCTCGGAAGGGGCTGAGCCCTTGACTCTTGGCAGACGCACATGTGTCTTTTAGGCCTGGGCCCCCCTTTTCCCTTTTCGTAGCTCTGCTGACTTCCACTTGCCCTTCAGGTACCGGTGTGACAGCTCCCCCTGGAAGGTCTCCCTGCCTGCAGGCCTCTCTTCCCACAGGTCCTTCAATATTTGTCACGTGGGTGAATATACTAAACTGGGAGAGCTCATCATGTACAATCCAGGATGTTATACGGGTGTGTATTTGTGTGTGTGTGTTTGTGTGTGTGTTTTAATACAGTGCCCTCTATCAAACCCCGTTTATTACTGTGTAACTGAATGAACAAAACCCTCCCTTCCTACCAGGCCATTTGCACACCCCAGTGAGCTGCATGGAAGCGGGTGCCTTAAGAAACATCCCGACACTTTCTGCTCTGGTCGCCGGTGGGCCCTGCCCAGGACTGCAGGTGGAACTGATGGCTCACTTCCCTCTAGGACGCAGAGGACTGTCCACACCTCCATCCCTGCTTGTTGCAGTAGCTACTCCACGTCTGAGCCTCCCAGAGCGTCATTTCCTGAATGATTTCTTACATCCTCAAGCACAGCTAGCTAGTCTCTTACATCTCACCCATCAGTGCCTCCCTCCCTGGCCCCGGCGCTCATGGTCTGTCATCAGGAAATCTCATCCATCTTAAGCCTTTTCTAATTTTATATTTGGAGGTGGGAGGGATACACCAAGTGAAAACTGTGGGTCCCTTGACACCACCAAGAATATAATAACTCTGATTACATTAAAAGGCTGAGTCCCTCCTCGTTCCCCATTTACCTCACAGCTTGAGAAAAGATATGTATTCTCTTTGCCTCCAAACCATTTCTACTCATTTCTTCTTCACAAAACCCAACTCCTTTCATTCCCCTGCTTTCCCTCTGACCTTCAGTTAGAGGCGTCAGGCGCTGATTTCTGATTGCACCCCTCATTCAGTCTGAGAGCCGGCTGACTGTGTGTTCCTCTCCAGGCCCATCAGCACCTTTGCTCATCCCACAGCGCCCAGACGATCGCGCGGCACGGCAGTCCCTAGCTCGCTCCCTCCTGCAACCTCTCCCTTCACTCCTCAGCTACCCGCCTCTTTACCTTTGTAGGGTTTATTGCAAACACTTTAAGAATTGTGAATGATGTAACCATTCCAGTCCTTGAAAATCACCTCTATTCCTCCTAGCCATTTACTCTAGTATCTTCAATCTACATACAACCTGAAATTCTATCAAAACTACCATCAAACTGTCCTTATCAATTTCTCTATGTGCCTCCTGTCCTCCTGTGACCAGTTTGCCCTCTATGGCCCACTGTTGTATCATTCCTTGGCAAACACTCTCAGCTCAACTCATTTAGCTCCTGACTTTCAAAGAGTCATTTCTTTTTAATTTGGGTAGGTTCAACCCAACTGTCTGCATATCCAGCCCCTTCCTATGTTGGTGCAGAAGGCAAGAAAAACAAATGACTGACTCTCTTTGACGTCACGTCCATACATTTCAAATGATCCGACGGTAATGCCTAGGTATCCCACCTCCTCTGTGTAGGGAGCTTGCTCTCCTACTTTGGTGTGACAATTTCACATGCTTTCTCCTGGAAGCATAAGCTCATCTTTGTCCTCCTCACTCCTGTCCCCCTAAACTCCCAACAGTTGTTTTATTTCATGTTTTCCTGAGAAAGACAAGAAATGTTTCAACTTTCCATCACCAGATCTATCAACCAATCTCTATTCTCACTTTGTCTTCCCTTATGCTTCAGTGGAATACTTCTACTGTTTCTACCAATGTTTCGGTCACTACCTGTGTTCTGGACGACATTCTTTCCCCATGTCCCCTTGCAAATCACCTTGGTTTTTGTGCCTAGAATTATACTCAGGACAAGGACCCAGTCATATTTGTTCAGTAAAGATTTTGCTTCTTTTAGTAACTTTACATATCAGTGTTTAAATCCAATGTGTTTCCACACAGCATGTGTGTCTATACAGTTTAGCTGGGCAAGTGTATTGAATGTGGTTGATTTATCAGCTAAAAGGGCAAAAGAGCAATAAACACTCCCTTATCAAGACCACTTGGGTAGCCTGCTTGCTCTGTAGGCCAGACCTTCTGATAGATTGTGTTACCTGGTGATTATTTTCTGCCCCACTTTGATTCAAAACAAATGATTCTGCATCTGATTAAAACCACATTTCTGGTTTTGTTGTGAAACTGTCTGAATTGACTAGTTCAGTAGTTTACGGAAAGGTTCAGTAAACTGGAAATCACACGTGAAAGAAAAAACTTATAAAACATGTTTCAGACACCTGAGCAATTTGGAGATAGCTATGCCAATTCTCTGAAATCACAGGGAATGACATCCTAAGATAGCTGTCAGGGCAGTTGCCTAATAAGTAGGTTGGGGCACATATGTTTATCCTTTCGTTCCTGTCTACCAGCTCCCACTGGTTCAGCTTCCATAGCAGCCATAAACTCCTCTATTTCCCTTACAAACCAAAAGCAGATGTAGTTTTTAAAGGTGGAATGTGACTTTGCATTTGGCGGACCAATTTTGTGGCTATATACTATTTTTTGACACTTTATTTTATACCAGCTTAATGAGTAATGAGGAGGAGTATTGCTGTAGCATTAGATTGCTAGGTTTAAACAAGTCTCCTGCATAATAGTTGTGTACTTGCAGGCATTTCCCATCAACATCTGTGTCCTGGCTTCTTCCTCTGTGCTCGCATGGCCACGGTGAGGCCCAGGAGCAGAGCAAGGTCAAGTCCGCAGCACAGCCCTGGGAATAGCAGCTCTCGACCAAAGCTACCTGTAATTATGATTAATTACCTGGAATTCAGCCTCCAGTGGAGATGGCTCACTGGGTGGATCTCTTTTCTTTATGTTGTGTAGATATGGATGTAATTCAGACAAGTTCACTTCTGTTTCCCCAAACTGATTGTATTCCACCAAGGCCTGATGAATCAGAATGTACTGTGCCTACAGGTTCAAAGAAAAATATGGATAATTAAGTGACACAGTCCTATAAGCCACATGTAAATGAATCATGTATTCCCATAATTTTGCTCATATTGGAACAATGTATGGAAAAGAAAACTTTAATATTCTGGAAGTTGGCTGTCACAGTTCTCTGGAATATGAGCCAATTTCATCTCAGATTGTTTTTCTAGAAAAAAATAGCTTGCTACATACATTAGGCATCTACTATGTAGTGCATAGCTTTTATTTTATTCCTAAAATTAAAAAAAAACATTTTCTGTTACTTTAGTGACTGAATCAGTTGTCAAATTACTGATCTATAAAATCATAATAAATTCCTCACTATATCTGATAGGAAATAAAGCAAGTTGATATTCCATAGAACACATTCTTTAAAAGTGTTTTCTAGAACTTTTCAAAATAGAGAAAGTTATTTTTAAAAAGCACAATATGCCACATTGAGATTTAACAACTCCTAACCTTTATTATATTTGAATCAACCATTTTTTAAAAAAATGATGTATTTCTGATAGAGTTCAAGCCTCTTTCACCACTACCTCTAGTCCCCTGAGTTATTTTTTCACAGGAAATAACCTTTTATTTTTTCACAGGAAATAACTTTTTATTTTCTGGTTGACATTCTGCTTTTATACTTCTACACTATGTATCTATAAACATTGTACATTTTGGTGTGCTTTCTTAAAAACTACATAAATTGTGTCCTGTATGTTCCATTGGGTGACTTTATTCACTCGTGGTTTTCTCTGAACATCTAACCACATAGACAGATTTAGACCTGGCATGTTTTTTCAGCTACAGCAGAGCGTGTGCTATACAAAGAGTTCCCAAGCCCACATTTTGTCTTCCCATTCTCCTACAGCTATATTAAACACATAATATATTAAACATATAATAGGGTGTTTCCTTTTTTCTTTTTTCTTTTTTTTTGCTATTCTAACACTGCTGAACACAATGGACATTCTTGCACATGTTTCTGGTTGTGCCCATTTGCAAGAGTATACACATATGTGGGGAATCGTTAGGTCAAATGAACTGACTTCATACATGTGCCGGAGACTTATCTAGATGCTTTACTTGGACTAAATCCTTTTTGCCATAACTCTGTAGGGTAAATAAATCACCCCTCCCACCGTGAAAAGGCTGCATGACAAAGCAAAAATGAGAAGTGGCTGGAGGCGAGGACACACCTCCACCTGAACCATCAGGCATCTTTGTCTCCGGAGCTTGACCACATAGCCGTAGACGTCCACTTTGTTCTCTGCCTCCAGGCCTTCGAGCATGGCATCGATCCCGATGTAGGTGCCCGTGCGCCCGACACCAGCACTGCAGACAGAGTGGGGCAGGTCATGGGAGGCAGGTGAACCCAAAGCCAACAGAGGCGAAGCAGAGGAAGGAATCTGGGTGAGTTCCTGCCCACAGTCTGTTAGCCACAATAGCAACTGCCAAAGGGGAGGCCGTCGCTCCGAGCCCGCGCCGGAGCGCCTGAAGAGCCCTGGCAGGGGCATGGGAGCCCCGGGTACCTGCAGTGCACCACAATGGGGCCGCTGAAGAAGTTGCTGAAAGCGTTCACTCTCCTCCGCAGCTTGAGGAGCAGGTGAGGGTCCTCGGGCACCCCGTGGTCCGGCCAGCTGGTGAACTGGATGTGAGTCACCTCTCTCCCAGTGGCCCTCTCTTTTTTCTAGTCAAGAGAGCATATTTTCATGGAGGTCACTTCTTTTCTCACACTGATGCCCCTGGGTGGGAGGAGGACCCGCACAAACCCTCCTGGCGATGGCGTCTTCCTTTCCGACGGGTGACTAGTCACTGAGATGTTATGCAAGGCTGCACGCTGGCCAGGAGGCCATGGCTTGCCAGGAAGGTGAGTAAGCTATGTAAGGGCAGATCAAACTGCAGGAACTCTCATGCCACCGTGACAAGAACAAACGAAAACCAAACCAAACATACACACAGAAATGCAAGGCGGTGGGTGGGGGTAATAAGACCTAAGGGCCATTCTCACAGCGGCTGGAAATACTTCTGCATGGCAGGCCTGCATACAGGACTATTTGTCGTGTGAAGAAAAGTCTGATTTGTTATGCGGTTGACGCTGTATTTGTTAGACCCTCTCATGTGAGAAATGTCAGCTCAGACTGGAGACACGGAGCTGAGGAAAGTCAGCGCCAGACTACAGCGCACATCTGTCCCAGTTTCAAGGTAAGTACGACCAGATGCAAATCCACAATTATCGGACCAGGTGCAAAGAATGATCACCTACATTTAGATAACAGAGGAAATCACATCACTTGTTTGGTTGTGGTTTTCTGATGGAATACAACTGAATTCATTAAGCAGAATAATAGGACACTGATGGACATGACCAGATGGGCACCGACCTCTGTGTTTCCCTCGTACCTATGGGCAGGGGGCCTTTGTGTCTTAGTCCGTCACGTTAGCCGTGACTCCTTTACTGGGACTCTTCCACAGCCCTCCACGAGCACAGCAGTTAATGTGCCGTGGGAGTCTTAGAAAGCCTTGGGAGAAATACACAGTTTCTTCCCTACATTTTTTTATTAAGATATATTTCAGATGCCATAAAATTCATTCGTTTTAAGAATAAATTTTTATTATATTCACAGACTTGTAAAATAGTCACCACTCTCGAATTATAGGACATTATCATTACCCCGAAAAGAAAGCCTCACTGAGAAGCAGTCATCCCCAACCCTGTTCCACCCTCCTCAGTCCCAAGCAATCAATATTTGACCTTCTGTCTTTACACATTTACCTATTCTGCACTTTTCCTATAAATGGAATCCTGTTACATGTGTAAAGACCTCCTATTACTTAAGGCCACACTGATAGTTTCCTTTCCTGAACTAAATTTTTTATTTCTACTACATTATTAGAACTTTGTACTTTTCACTGCAGTCTCTAGCTGTGTCACTGGTATAAATATTATTTCCATAATGGCAATAAACCCATTGAAAATACAGACCATTATATCACTCATTTAATAATTTAATCATTTATTCACTACAGTTAATAGGCTCTTTTCTTTATACTTCAAGGGTCACAGCATTATAAATACTTTTGGTGTGATGTGTACAAATACTATTTTCATTTTCACCAGTGACTTAACTTGACCCTGTTGACTGGGTTAGTATTCTAACCCACCTGTTCCTCCTGTTATCATTAAAAAAATTTTTCCCAGTTATATTTTCTCACATTTAAAATTCCATAATTCTATTTTTATACCAAAAGTATGAAAAAAAATTGTGTAATAAAACAAACTCACATTTGTGATGTGCAACTTCTGAATGATATAATCTGGACATCTTTTGTACTCGGTGATCTTTACAATAATGTCTCCAAAAACCCGGGTGCCCTGTTCCATTGATGGCCAGTACTCTGCACACTTGTTCTATATTTTAAAAAATCATTAATGGTTCCATTTTTCATTTAAATAAATGTGTTTATTAAACATTCTCTTGAAAAAATGAAAAGTTATTCATCTGAAATCCCCAAAACATTTGTGTATTCTCCTTTACACACATATACATTTTAAGTTGTGATATTTGAAATATATTCCATTTCCCACTAATGTGTCCATACTACCTAGCAGATCGTCCCCAGCTTAGCTGCATTATCAAAAGAGTGCATTATGCTTCAGGGTGAGCAGGAATTATGTGGTTGCATGTGGTTAATTTCACTCTGGAGGATGGGGAGGATTTCACACTTCCTTAAGTCACATTACATGAATTACCATCTCTCTGCCCAATATCAGTTTTGCCTCAATTATTCACAAGTGCTTGTGAAATCAGAACATATGAATGTTCTGAAATTGTAACAATATTGCAAAGATATAGGAATCAAATATAAGTCCAGCAATTAAGTAGAAACATTTACATTTTATTCCTATATACATATATCGATAATACGTACAAATTTTATTTTTCTACGTGTATGAAAAAAATTTAAATCAAACGTTACTGGAGAACTGTCTGTTTTTGTCATCAAGCACATATGTGGCTTTTTGAAGTGCAACTCAACACTCTCTTTTCTTAACTGTGCCCTCTACCCTATGAATCCCTGTACCTTTACCCTATTAATCTTCCGAGTCCTTACCCTGTTTCCTTCTTCACATCGAGTGACCATGACAATAACTGTGGCTTTCTGTTCCCAGATCATCCTCCAAAAATCATCAACAGTTTCATCCCTGGGACCTAGGCGGTAAATAAACACAAACTGGTAAGAAAAAACTTCTTAAAAATGCTATGAAACAATTTTTCAAAAAGAATATTGGACTATCAGATAAATTACCTTGTGCAGCAATGTATTTCCTGGGTTCTTTGAAACCCTGTTCAAAACACACACAAAGGCATATCATTCACAGAACACTCAATTAATTGGTTTACACACAAAATTGTGAGTTAGAGGAAGTTGCTTTAGATCCACCATTTCTTGGTTGCAGATTTCCTTGGTTATTTTCAAATTATAAGGGGATGTTATTCATTCTTTCTTGATCAGGCAATTAACTGTGAGAACCATGGTTGTTACCATTTACAGACAATATTCACGACTTTGATGTGTCTTTGCTGTATATCCAAAACAATCTGAAAAACTAGACTTCATCTTCGCCTGGGACGGTGCAACAGTTTACAAGAGTAATCCAGGCATTCCTATATTTTATATCCTGTCAACCCTTACAGCACCGTCTGCCACAGTTTCAAGTCCTTTTCAGCTATAGAGCTACTTTCTGGATTTTTACTTAATGTCTTTCAGTAAATTACTCTGAAGATTACCCCCGACACTTTATCTTTTAACTAGTGTTGATTCCCTAGACTCCTTCCCTGACATTCTAGATAAAGAGAAACAATAACTCTCATTTCATTACCTACAGTGTCTGTTAACTTCACTCCTGTTACCAAGGTAAATGAGGCAGAGGCAGATAAAATATTATGCTAATTTCTTCCAAATTATCTCATATTCCTTAAATTCACCTCAGCAATCAGAGAAGTCTTTCAGAGAGAGAACCTTTGCCATTAGCTGAAATTCAGTTCCATGAGCCGCAAGAATTCATGATAAATTCCAGTAACTTCTTAAAACTTTTATTTAAGTACTAGTATTACTCATGTATTCATTTATTCAACAAGTATTTATCAAGTAGCTTCAAGTATATGCCTAAAAGCTAAGGTAAAGTTTTCCAGGAACTCCCAGCCCTGCTGGAGAAACATGTGTAACTCCATACCATAATTACCATATATATTTGGATAAAAAATTTAAGTTACATTCTTCCCCAGTGGCTACCTAAACCTTAAAAATCTGTTTTCAAGTACTTCACTTTGAAGAACAAATTATTATTTGGAAAAGATACTATACACTAAAAATTGATCAATGCTAATAGTGAAGATCTACAGAGGTCACTTGCAGAATCAGTTAAATAGAGAATTATGACAAAGTATTAGTAATTTTTTTGGACTATGCTCTCACATTTCTAAGTGTTGCCTGCCATGGTAAACAAGGCTTTTGAGGATCACAGGAAATAAAGAACAGAATGAGAAATTGAATTGTGAGTGTCATGAACACACATTAGGAGAAGAGATATTTGCTGCTAGGGGAAGAATTTACAAGGTCAAGGTAAAGCAAGCATGCAAAAAGTGTAGGTATCAAAATTGATGGGAAGCAGTACATTATAAGGGTTATGCAGCGCTATCTCTAGAGACAGACTGCTCAAGAGAAAAATCCCAGCTCTGCTTCTACTAGCAAAATTGGAAACACCTCACAGAGTTGTGAGATTTAATCGAATTAATATATGTAAATCCTTTAAAATGGTGACTGATAAAGAGCAAATATATGATAATTTGCATTATTATTATTGTAATAGTCATATTAATCACTAATGCCAAGAATTTTGCTCTGGAAAATCATTATAAGTCTCCAAAAGGGACTTTATTGATGATTAAGACACAGGTGCTGAACATGCATGCTTCATGAATGATCCAAGTAAAAATCATTTTTTAATTGCTCTATAATTTTACACAAACTGGGTGTAGTGGATTGAGTAGTGTTCCCCCAGAACTCACGTCCACTTGGACTCTCAGAATGACCTTATTTGAAAATGAGGTCTTTGTGGAAGATGAGGCCACACTGGACAGGTACAGGTCCTAAATCCAATGATTGCTGTCCTTATAAGAGAAAGGAGACACAGTGATGTAGAGATAGAGATGGAGGTCCTGTGATGATGGAGGAACAGACGACAGCCATCCAGCTATAAGCCAGGAAATGCCAGGGACTGCCAGGAGCTGCCAGGACCTGGGAAGAGGCAAGGGGGGTCTCCCTGACCCTTTAGCAGGAGCACGGCTCTGCTGACATCTTGGTTTCACACTTCCAGCCTCCAGAACTGTGAGAGAATGAATTTCTATTGCTTTCACGTCATTCAGTTTGTGGTGCTTACATATGTCAGCCCTAGGAAATTATTATGCTGTGTAAATAAATAGTTATAATTTGACCATTTCAACTGCTCCACTGAAACTTTATATGTTTGTGTAGATCAAAACAAATGAAACCTCCATTTCAGCTGTTTTTTTTAAGAAAATGTTGGGAATTACCTTATAAACCAGCTAATACACACTTTGTCAACTACTTGATTGTCAAAAATTTTTTTGATAGTTGCCCTTTCAACAGTCTATGTGGAAATAAGGACTCTCATACTTTGGGCAGGAATATAAATGGTCATTTGGAAGACCAGTGGAAGACCATTTGGAAGTGTCTTAAAATTACAAATGCATATTATCTTTGACCTGGCAATTCTTCTTTGGGGAATTTATCTCTAGATATACTGTTACCCACTGTGAAGTAATGTGAATCAAGATTATTCATTAAGTCATCGTTTGTGATAGATAAGAAGACACAGTTAATGCCCATTAATATAGAAAGTGATTCAATAAATCACAATGCAGCTGTACCATGAATTACTCTAAAAATATGAAAGAAAGATATAGAAATGCTTTATGTCCAGGGTCAGCAAACCACAGCCTGTGGACAAACTCCAGCCTGATTTTGTAAAGTTTTTTGAACACAGTCTATGGAAGTGTAAGCACTTAACTTCAGAGACGAGTAGCTGTGTTCTCGGAGGGCATGTCCTACAAAACCCAAAATATTTGTTAAATGGTCCCTTAAGGGAAAAGTTTGCTTTTCCCTATTCTTTGTAGGGACATTGTGTCTACCCAGCATATGTGTTTTAGGTAAAAAAGGCATGGTACGGCACAGTGTGAACATCATGTTGACATTTTTGGAATAAAGGGGGATAACCAATGGGTGTGTTTTCTTGCTTACTCTGGCTGGATAAATAAGAAACGGTGTACAGACTGCCTGTCCAGTCGGTGAGGCACTGGGCAAGGAGTGGGTTGGGTGGGAGGAAGATTTTTTTCAGTCTCTTTATGTTTTTATACTTCTTAAAAATTTTTTAATTTGTGTGATGCATTATTTATTTAATCCTATGATAATTATATTTTAAAATATTTTGGGCAAATTAACTGCATGATATTTGGTTTTGGTAAATACAACAAACCAATGATCTGGGTCGATGAGCAGCATTCCTGCTGAAATGCAATGTCATGTCATTAAGTGCAAGAGCTTGGAGTCAGGCTGACTTGGGTTAAATCCCAACTCCGACCTTACTAACTGAACAAGGGTGAGGTAACTAGTTAATGAAAGCCTCCAGTCCTCACCATCCCAGGAAGCACAGGGCCCGTGGCCAGGGCAAACACGGGGCTCCTATGGGAAATGCATACACAGGTCACTCAACCTCACGTCCAGTGCATAACAGGCACCAGAGTATTTCAATTCTTAGTATCATTTTGTTTGTAAAGAAAAATCTTACATTGTAACTTGGTAATGATAACAAATAACAATTATCCTTGCAAATATTAGTGATTTTCTTGCTAACATCAGTGACATGGGCTTACTTCATACTGTTTCTAGTAATATTTCTAATTTTTTTTGCCATGACAAAGAAAGAACTGAATGGAATGCTCAGCTACAAGAGAAATGAAAACGATCAATGACCAAGCAATGAAGACATAAAACGTCAGCTGTGCATTTTACTCACATCAATATAGCTGGCATTTATATAGTTGGACCCTGCATCTCCATTCACATCAGAGAGTTCAACACGGTTATAGTCATCTGTTCAAAGAAAAGAAATATAATAAGTGAGATGATTAGGTATTATCCAGTAATTCATTATTCAATAACCAAGTTGCCTGAATACATGGATATCCAATTCTCGATGTGACTTACAAGGAAGAATGTCAACGTAACGGTTCTTGTTCTGGTTAAAGCTCTTCCGAGCGTCCTTGATAGAGAACTTGCTGAACACTCGTGGAATACTCTGCAAGACACAAGGATTCTTTGCATCACAGAAGCATCAAGAGAAAATATTTTCCCCCTTGCTTATCATTTTAGCAAATGAGACATCCTGTACTGTGTTAACTTGAAATCAACATGACTAGGAATTATGTCAAAACCACTTTAAAAAAAAATGAATGATGGACTACTTTGAAAATGAGTCCCATGAGTGAGAACAAACAATTAATTGGCCTTCCACTTTAAAATTCATTTAAAATACATACTTGGATAATTACCTAGAGTACAAAATCAGCCAAATATGTTTTATGACACATCATACAGTGAAGCACTGCTTTGAAATATTTACAAGTTCCACAACTATGAGTCTCTCTTCCAGTCTGTAAATATCTGTTAATAAATACTTTGCTTTCACCACCTTGCAGTATTATGTAAATATAAAGGTAAATGGTTATACATTTAAAATGATCTTGATAATTGAGTAAAATGTCTCATTGTATATCAAGAAGAGCACACACCTGAAATTCAGCCAGAAAAAGTCTTCCTTCATCAGCAATTTTCCTCTTGTAAGTTTCCAACAAATTGTCTGCGTGGATTGGCTCCACACTCATCAGTTGCTTTTCATCATCTTTAAACATATTAAGGATTCATGACCAGTGTTTTATATATATATATATATTTCAAATGTTCATGCAAATTTTGTTAAATTTATATTTGGGATTCAATTCTTTGCTTCTTTCCTCCTCAGATACATTCCATCCACCTGAAAAATCTCACTCCCATAGAAAAATTCAACTATAAACCTATGACTTCTAAATGCTGTGCTCCAGCCCTCTTCTGGGCTTTATATTAAGCTTTCTGACTTTGAGATCTTCTGCACAGTTATCCCATAGGCACCTCAGATGTTCAAAGTAAAAATCATTTTCCTTTATTCTAGCATTTCAAATCTCAGAAAACAAGATCACCATTCACAAAGCCACTGAAGACAGAAACTTCCAAGTTATCCAAGATTTATGTCTCTCTCTCCTGATACCCAACAGGTTACCAGGTGTTTTCTATCCCTGGTCAGGTTCACGCCCTCCTCCTCGGCCACATCACTACGTCTTCCTATCTTCTCTCCCTGTCTCCAGTCTTTCCTGCCCTGGTTTGGCTTTCAAACTGCCACAAATTAGTCTTCTGAAATACAAATGGGAGCATGTAATGCTACATGTTAAAAAATAAAAATAAAAAAGACCTCAACACTCTTGTTCGTACTCCATTGCTTAAAGCCAAAGTTTAAATGTCTGGTGTGATAATGAGCTCTTTCATCATCTCACCGATGTAGCTTAATCATGCTGTTACCTAACCTCCTTCTTTATGCGTTATGCACAAATATTCTCCAAGGGCCTCACACTTGGTCCTGTCCACACATCTCTGCACATGTTCTTTTCTCTACCTACAATGTCCCTCCTTATTTTTTTGTCTAGAGAACAGATTCCAACCAAATATCCCCATTGTATAGATATCCACATTTTTTACTACATGCATTTTATAGCAATTACCATACTTATGTTTCTGTATCATAGTTATTTTTTATTTTTATTATTTTCATTTTTAACTTGTGAAATATTGTAACATACAAATAAGAATATGATTGACACCCTTACACTCAGGACTCAGTTTTATTTGATAATTTCTTTTACTAGACTGTTATTAGGTCGTGTTAATATGTTATGCTTCCAGAGTATGAAACACATTGAATGCTGTGCCTTTAAGATAACTCACTGATGATGAGTAAAAGTACACATCACCCATAAACAGCTACAATTATGTATGGATCCTGAAAAACAACAGTTTCAAAAGAAGAGACTGTAAGCTATTAAACATAAAAAAGTATGTTTCTCCTGCTATTCCGCCTACTGTTGGCAGTATTTCCTTCAGGATTCACGATAAGTTTCCCTGGTTCTTAGATGAAGAAAGATGTCCAATAGGGTTGCAGTTTATCTTACCACCCACAGAGACTTCCTATCCAATCATAAGTATCAGATTGGCCATGTACAGTGGCTTTTTGGGTAGCTGGAGATCTCTGGTGTTCATTCATTCTTAACTCAGGGCCATCTTTGGGATTTTACGGGGTTCGAGTTAAGTTCTAATGCATTCCCAGGGGAGATCAGCATCACCTGCCAGGTAAGATGCGTCTCTGACACTCCCTGTCTGCTTTGACTCCTTAAAATGAATTTCCCTTCAATGTTTGGGGACTTGTCACCCTGGCGCCCTGCCTTCTTCCTTCAGCCTATCAAAACAATTCCTCAGGACACTTTATTTCGTTTATTTATTTTCCACTGACACTGACTTAATTCCACATGCTTGCTTTCCTCAGTACTGCAGATAAAGCAAAGAGACAGAGCCCCCCGACCCCGGCCCCGCCTCCACAAAGCTTTCATCTTAGGGGAGGGGGGACAGCAGACAAAGGACCACTACAGCACATCCAGGGAGGGGCAGAGGCTGAGGGCACGTAAAGCCTGCTGAGCTGCTCCCAGGAACAGACTCTGAGGTCCCTGCTTGGGTGCCGGCGCCTGCTCCTGCCCGGGGAGCCCTTCAAAGACGTGCTAGAACAAGGCGGAGTTCTGAAGGCTTCCCGCCTTGAGCGTGAGAAAACAAATCATTTTCTTTATTATGAGTAGTTTCGATTCTTTAACGCCATCCCCCTTTACCCACTGTTTTAAAAAGAAATTAAAGAATAATGTAAAAGTTGAAAAAAAGAGAGAAAATGGAGTTTGTTTTCCTCTCCTAAGTCAAATTGCAATCTTTTCATCATGTCCGTAAGCGGGCTCGCGTGGGAAAAACCACCCTCTCTCTGCAGGCGCTGGAGGCATTGCCGGCCTAGCTAAGTGTCCATCTGCTCGTCCCTCTGTCACCCCACACTTGTTGGTCTGTCTCCCCAAAACCTTAAAGACCCAGATTCCTGCCTTCCGCACACACAGTTTTCTATCCTCTTCTATTTCTCTATAGAACCACATTGAACTGCTATCATATTTGTTGATATTTCTGTGTTCCTGTTAGGTTCTAATCCCTCTTAGGAGCGAGCCTGTGGCCTGTCACCCCTGTATTCTCAAAGCTGGTACAGTGTCAGGCACACACTGGGAAATCCACAGATACCTGCCCATGGAATAAATAAGAAATGGATTCAATTGTCATTACTGTTTCAACAGAGGAAGCCCTGGTTAGACAGTAAATACTGAATCCTTATCTAGGATGAATGCATTCCGATGTGAAGGGGACAGTCACCAGTAAACAGTAAGCGTACTCACCCCTTTCAACAAGTTCCTGTTGTTCATCTAAATTGCTGTGAAAATAAGAAATCTAAGTGTTATATTCCTAAGAAACAGATTTCAGTGGGTGTTCAATTTATATTTAATAAATGTGTTACAGGAAGGAGGGGATAGAAGCAGGGAGGATGAAAAGGGAAGAGAGGAGGGGAGGAGAGGGGAGGGAAAGGGAGGGATTGATGGGAGGGGAGGGGGAGGGCAGGGGGAGAAGGAGGGGGGAAGGGAGGGGAGTGGAAAAGTGAGGGAGGAGGAAAGCGGCCAAGCGTTGTCTGCTAAACTCATATAAGTGACTAAATTATTGCGAAACTCTTCTTTTCCATAAAATACAGTCAAAAGCATAGCCTGCTTCCCCAGGTACGTCCCTCCTTTCTGCCTTTGCCATTCCTAGACCCGTCCGGCCCACTTTGCACTAAAGGAACAGGCCCCTGGGCCCACTGTCACCCGCTCCACATTCTTGTCATCGGTCACCACAGAGGAAACCCGTGACGTTATTAGTGAATGTAGAAACTGTGACCTTCAGCATAACCCTGAGCGATCACACTAAAAGTCTGATCGAAAGCTCAGCGAGCTGGACTTCAGCCGTCGACTCCTCCTTCCACACACCTCATGGAAATAGCTGCCTTCATGTCTATTACTTCACTATTATTATAATTTTTTCATGTTGAAACCGCCTCTTACCTGGATCTTTTCTTGTGAAGGTCATAGATTTTATAGAGAACAACAAGCAGGGCTATTGATGTCACAATAATCAGAAACACCAGGAATATGATCAGTGCTTTAGAATTATCTAGAAAAACAACACAGGAAGAGAGCTTATTATGTCCAATGCCATTATTATTAGGTCTTTGACTAATCACCTTTAAAGAACTCACATTTTAATATCTTGATTTTCTTCGGAGGTTTTCAAAATTAAAATCTTTAGAATGAGACCAAATACAATTAATTCTTGATTTTGTGAATTTTGCCTGTATTATTCAGAACCAATGAAAACACTTTGTATCTTAAGGGACAAATTGGAATATAGAACAGAAATTCTCTTCCATTAAGTGATGGCCTTTTGTGAGATACTATCGTTTAGATGTAATTGTTTTTCAGGAGTGGGTAGCCTCCTAAGAGGACCAGAAAGAACTCCGCTCCCCAAAGATAAACCTTCTTACCTGTTCATTGTGGCATAAAACCAATCAACAAAGGGATGAAACCTGCTTCATTCTAGTTAGGGTCAGACTTACTCTGACATAAATTTTCACTACGGTTTAAAGTGAAACCATGCCCTTCTCTGGAGAATGCAGCAACACTAGAGCCTCAGTTCTGGAGCCAGACAGCTTAGGTTCCAGGCCCTACCACTGCCTAGCTGGGACCTTGGCCAGAATCCTTATTATTTTTGTGTCTCCGTTCCCTAATTCCTAAAATGAGGTTCAGTGAGTTGATTCACAGTGAACACAGCACCTGGAAATAGTATGTACTAATTATTCATGATGCACACAGAAGTATTTGGGTCTTACTGTGTGTCAAACCCGGACTTAGATACTTAAGAGATTAGGGAGAACACAAAGATTCTTTTCCTCCTGTAACTCGTCCTCTAGGAGGAAAAGCAGACAGTGAACAATATATGCAATAAACAAGCAGAGGTGAAGATGATAGGGACTGTGGAAAGGCACTCAGTGAGCAGGTATCTGCGGACGTAGGTTCCAGGCAGGGGAATGGGGCAAGGAGTACCTGCAAAGCAAACAGGCCTGGCAGGTGTGAAGGTGAGCAAGAGTGCCAGCGTTCCCGGAGTGGAGCCGGTGAGGGCGCGGCATAAGGTGCCACCTGAGAGGGGGGCCGGGAGTGGGGGAGGAGAAGGGCCAGATTTTAGGGCCTTGCAAGCCATTTTAAGGACACCTTGGGTTTCGAGTTAAATGTGTTAGTTAAAGCACCTGCGGAATCTTGAACAGAGGAGCACCACGTGCTGACTTATGCCCTATACAGATTTTAATGGCACTTGCGGAGAATGCCATACTCCAAGGAAAATATGAACAGTTCAGCCCAGATTGGTAGCTCTGAAGTTAGCGGAAATAGTCCTGTGGCATCATAGTGAAGATCAGGGAGGCTGTGGGGGGGCAGGCTACCGGGGAGAACAGGAGCTGAGGTTTGGGTTTGACAGCTTGAAAGAAGAATTAGACACCCAAGTGGAGATGCCAAGCAGGAAGCTGGATATGCAGATTTGGACCCTTAGACCATAAACCTTACGAGAAAGGGTCTAGCACTGGGCATAAATTTGAGAGTCCTCAACACAGAGCTGTTATTTAAAGTTATAAGACTGAATAATTCACCAGGAAATTAAAATTAGATGAGAGGAGAGAAACCCCAAGATTGAGCCCTGGGACTCCAGCACTGGAGGGGTGGGGAGGGAAGACAGACTAGCAAAGGGGACTGAGTGAGGTGGAGAGAAGGCCCAGGCAGCCAGAAAAGGAAGCGTCCCAAGGAGGAAGGGGTCATCCACAGACGAGCAGCAGCGGCCCAGGGTGCTGCAAGCCCGGCTTGCTGAGGACGGAGCACTGACCCGACTCCGGTCAGGGGCACTGTTACCAAGCTCCACAAGAGCAGTATCAGTGGGGTAGGTGTTAGGCCCAAGGGAAAGCAGCACCAGGGCAGCCAGAGATGTAGTTTCTCATAGTTTTTTACCATTGGGAGGGGCAGGGGTTAAAGAAATAGGGTGGTAGCTGGAAAGGATACAGGGCCCAAAGCACCACTGTGGGTATTGCTCTTTGTGTTTAACAGCTGGGCACTAGTGAGGCTCCAGCAGGGGCAGAAATAATGATGCAGGAGACAGAAGAAAGCTGTGGATCAGTGTGTCTGGGAGGCTGATGGGATCAAGGGATCTGGTGGGCGATCGGAACCCTGACTGTGAACTTGCGTCTGGAGGGAGCAGCGAGCGCCAGGGGGATGAGCGGGCCTTAGCCCTGACGAAGGCTGCGTGGTTAATGCAGGCAGGGAGGGACTGGGGTTCTCAGTATTTCAGATGAGGAAACTGAAAAGCAATCATTTTAAAACATGTTTCCAAGACATGACGGAGTACATCTGAAGCAGGGGAAGGCTGAGAACACTGGGTATTCTGAAGAAAACATGTGGTAAGCGGAATTCTAAAATGTATCCATCATGTCCAGGTCCTGGAAATGTAATCAAACAGCAATCTAGGTGCCGCAGCAAAGAGATTTGCAGAGAGTATTAAAGTCTAACTCAGTCGAGATTTTAAGACATGAAGATCGCTCTGCGTAAGCCTGACCTAATCATGAACCCTTTAAAGCTAAGGGGACGTCAGAGATTCAAGGCCGCAGAGCGGGCCAGCATGCTCTGCGGGCTCTGAGAGGGAGAAGGCCCTGCGGGCAGGATGTGTGAATGGTCTCTAGGAGCTAGGTGTGACCTCTATAGTTAGCAGCCCCCACGGAAATGGGGTCCTCAGTCCCACAACAGAAAGAAAGTGGCCTCTGTCAGTCTGAGTGAGAAGGAAGCATTTTTCTGCAGAGCTTTCAGATCGGCGCTCAGCTCCGTGATGCCCTGGGCAGGAGATCACACAGTGTCACTCTGACCTGCAGAGCTGTGAGCTAGTAAATGGGTACTGCAGGAAGTCACTAGACTTGTGGTCATCTGTTAGGCTGCCATGGAAAACTAATACAGAACATCGCCTGCCCTGTGGTTTTGCCTGGGATCAGTCAGTATAGCTCAGTGTATCCGAAACGACCAGGCCTCCTGACCCTCCTCACGTTCCTGCCCATGTCAGGACAGATTCACTCTCATGCCACCCCTTTTCTTTTCCCTCTGGACCAGATTTCCTTGTGTTAAGTGCGGCCATGGAACAAGATAAAGACAAGTGATCCATGCCACTTCCAGGCTGGGGCCCAGACTCTCCGGAGACCCTTCGGAGTGGTCCTTTTTGGGCTGCTGGCTGGATGTAGGTCATGACAGCAGGTTCAGAAGCCACATGAGGCAGTGGGCATCCCTCTGTCAGCCTGGTGTGTTGGACGAGTGTGCGGAACAGAGCCCACCCTCCACGTGCACTCTACATGCACACACACACACTACCGATGGGTGTGGAGTGTGAAATCCGTGTCTATTCTGTCAAATCACTGGGCCTTGGGGGTTCCTCTGTTAAAGCGCCTGTCATTACCTAAATTGATGAGGGCCCCTCAGTTACCTTTAAATAATTTAATTTAATTTAGAAAGCTAACATGTAGAGAACGCTTAAACCAGCATATGATGTCCTTTCTTCATGGGAGTCTATTGGCAATGCTACAACCCTAGAAAGAGCAGCGGGTGATATTGTACATACATGGCGGGGGCAACTGTAGGAAAACTGAAAGCCAAAGAGCCCAGCACACCAGCAGGTGGGGGTGATGCCCTGAGCTGTTGTTTTCATTATTATAGTGCCATTTCCCTTTAAGTGATTTTTCCTGTATGCACCTTTACTTTGGTGAAAATATTTTTAAACATGAATGATAAAATGTTAAATAGCCATCTATTTTGTTAAGAGACGCTTTTCTTAGCTTCCATTAGGTGATTCAGGACAGATTTGTGCCTAACACCTGCTGCTGTCAATCATGCCACTGAGGGACAGAATAAAACAGGTCACAATCCCTTAAACAGTCCACAGAACAAATGTGTACTTGTTACTACATGAAGAAATGTCATAAACATCATCGTAACAGTCTAGGCAGATCAATCCTCCTATGAATTATTTTATAAAATCAAGTTTTTTAATAATTGAATTAAATTAAACTTAAGATACTGTATTTTAATATGATGTTCACCTCTACATATGGATTTTCAGGCAACTTAAAAATATACTAATGGGAAATACATAATTTAATCATGTAATAATTAAATATGAGCATGACTGTAAAATAAAGCTGTGCAAGTGTTCATATATATTTTAATAAAAATATAATAAGTAGCCAAGTAACAACTTACAAGATGTTGATTGAAAAACGCCATCTGAAGGCCCAGGATACTTCCCATTGTTAAAGAGGACCTGAATTTCAGCATTAAGAAAAAAGAAAAGAAAAAAATGGTTTTTCTAATAGAAAAATTAGAAAATTAGTTTTCAAGTTGAACTTCAAGGTTATGTCAGTATTTTTTTATCAAACATTTTTTAAGAGAAAATACTTAGCAGTGAAAAGATAGAAAGAAACCTAGTCCACTTAGCTACAATAGTAATAATGATGATAAATTATACAAGCAAGAATCAGTGCAACTGAAGGAATAAAATCCAACACACCAAAATAGTCATAATTTAAAGTTAAAATTCCCTCCTGATGGGCTTTATACCTTCACATTGTATTTAAAAAAGATATTCTACCACATATGCAGTTTATAAGTTATATCCAAATGCACATAAACATTTTTAAGGGTAAATGGAAACAACATAATGTATGAAATCATTTTTGTTATTTATATTAAAGTGATATTTAGTTCACAATATTTATATTAAAGTGATATTTAGTTCACAAAGGTTAAAATGATACAGATTGATACCCTGAAGTGGTACAGGGTAAAATCTACAGTATAGCCATAACTAGCATAAATACCTGCATTTAATAATACTGAGTAGAAATAAAGCTAAAGCAATTTAGGCATATAAGGGAAAACTGAAAGGAGCTAAAGAAATCAATAGGAGTCTTTGACAAAAATCAAATTTAAGTAAAAGTAGATCTGAATAATTTCATTAAAAGGAACTAATGATAAATACCAATCTGGAAAATATATTAGCCTATGGAGGGTATATAATTTCTCCAGTACTCACAGAATATTCATAAACATTTATCATACAGTGAACTGTAAAATAAATACCCTATAAATTCCAAAAGACAGAGGTTGTAAAAGCTAATTAGTGTCACTAAACTAATTATAAATAGCAACAAGAAGTTCAAGACCCAGAAGTGTAGAGGCACTCTCTCAAAAAAAAAATTTTAAACTCTTCCAAATTGCAATTACCAACTCTTTAGAAATTATCAAATAAAAACATTCTATTCTACAAATCCACTCATTAAATTTTATGTCTGTCCTTGAAACATTAATGATAAATAATATAGACATGGGATACAGTGATTATTTTAGCACAGGACAATTCATAATTTTAATTATTTTTTAGTTTACAAAAAGAGAAATTAAAAAATAATTTCAATCCCAAAACTACCAGAACATCAAAATAAACCTACAAAGAAGATATATAGTAAGTTAGCAATAATAAAAACAGCTATTAATTTATTAACTGCTAAAATGATTATTCTTCATGGAGGTAAATGTAACCATGGAGACTAAAATAAGGATTAAAAACAAACTATGGGAACTTCAGTGAAAAACAAAAGACTGTTCTAACACCACCTCTACCCACTTACTGAATGAGCTCATTTATAATGGCAATTCATAAAGACTTCATAAAGTACTAAGCTGTTGATTTCAATAATACTTTAAAAGAATAATACACAGAAACAGAGGATTTTTATCTTAGACTGTGACAATAGTTTAGCAGTTAGAAAACTGATCACTATAATTCACCATATCACAAATCACATCATTTCACCATCGAATATAGCACCATAAACACATTTGCTAGAGCCCAACCTATACTTATGGTTAAAAAGATAAGAAAACTTATATATATACATAAATACTAAGTGATAATGGATATAAAGCCAGTTGTCAACATCATATTCAACAGTCAACAACAGAAATTCCCATTAAACCAGAAAGAAAAGTGATGATTTGACTGAATAAAAAAATAAAAATAAAAGGGAAAATTGCATATGACTTAAAGTACAATAAAAAAATGGCAAACTATATACTGTAAACAAAATTTGCAACTCATATAACAAAGGTTTTAATGTTCAAAAGGCTTCCCCAAAGAACACTGGACATGAAGAGTATGTTACCTCAAGAGTAACAACAAAAAGTATATCCTGACAGTAAGTAGAGAAACTCTATTAAAACAAAAGGAGATTCCAATATGATATCTCACCTACAAAACATCAAAGAGAAAGGGCATGGCCAATGTTGGTGAGACTCTTTGAGAGAATGACATACATATGCTGCTTGGGGAAGGGTAATTTGGTAATCTTTACAGGAAAAAATGTTATAAAAAATAATCTTAAAATACCTGTAAATTCTTTTAATCCAATACATCCATTTCCAGGATTTATTCAAACAGACCTGATTAAATACATAGTCAAAGATTTTGCTATTTATCAGTAACTGTGTTTATTGATTGCTCTTTAAACAGAGATCAGAAAAAGTACAGTTAGATGTGATAGAATCTTATACAACCATTAAAAATTACATTGTCACAGAATATTTAACACGGAAAAATGTCTATGTTTTGAAAGTTGGTTCATGTTATAAAATGTACAGTTTACCAAACTGTGTACTCAGCATGTTGATGTGTATAAATGTGCGTTGCATATTATGGAAGTTGTGAGATCATGGAAAATATACCCTGGCTCTCTGCCCCTGGTTCCTGGCACTAATCTGCTAAAAACCCTTGTATTTTCTGCGTGACAGGAACGTCTTTCGTTCTACCCAGGTGACTCTGGTGGCCTCCTGACTAGGGGCTGGTCATCAGAAAGACCAGGCCATGATCAGAAGGTTGGGATTCTCAGCCCGGCCCCATTCTCGTGAGAAGGGGGAACAGACAATAGAGTTAATGACGATCGTGCCTGTATGGTGATACCCCCATAAAATCCCTGGTTTATGGGGAGGTTTCAGAAAGCTTCCAGTTGGCTGACACACACACCAGGAAGGCAAAGCACCCCAGCTTCACAGTGACAGAAGCTCCTGAGCTCGAGACTCCCCAGAACTCACCCTGTGTATCTCTCCATGCAGCTGCTCACTTGTCTCCCTTATTGTATCCTTTAATAAACCGTAAAGGTGTTTCCCTAAGTTCAGTGAGCCGTTTTGGCAAACTAATGGAACCCAAGGAGGGGGTTGTGGGAACCCCAGTTTGTAGCCAAGTTAGTCAGTTGGGTACCCTGGGGACCTACTGTTTACAACTGGCATCTGGGACAGTCTTGTGGACACGAACCCTTAACCTGTGGGATCTGATGCTCTCTCTGGGCAGGGGTATCAGATTTGAAATAAGTTGTAGGACATGCAATGCAACTGGTGTCACAGAGACTTGCGAGAGGTGGGGGAAAACCTCCCCACATTTGGTGGCCAGAAGTGACAGAAGTAAAATGATCCAGGTGACTAGAAAAGAGACTCACAGGGAAGAATCACAGAGGACAGGCAAACGGGACCGAGGGCTCTCCCTACAACAGGACAGAAAGACTGAGCATTCCCGTTTGAGAAGTACAGACACAGAATAAGCTCAGCACACAAGGAGCTTATGGGTGAGCCTTTTAATTCTCTATCTCCGCTGGCATTTCCTAATATTCATTTCTATTTCCTAACTTCAGTGTACTTGTACACAATTTTGTAATTAAAAAAGTCACATTAGGAAAGACAAAAAGCCGATGTAAATAAAAGACTTGGCAAAGTGCTCATTGATTGGGCATAAAATGTTGTGCCTCTTGACACAGGAGCAATAATTTAATGACAAGTAAATCATAATGAAGGTCAAAAATATTCTAACAAAATATTTGCTTTAAACCACTGTTTCTTCCTACTTGGGATAAAGAGTTTGGAGTCAAACTCTTACGACTTTTTAAGTGTGATTGCATTAGACATCAGAGCTTCTCAAGCTCAGGTGAGCAATGGTTTTAGGACTGATTAAGGAATACATGATAATCGTTATAGTGTATATCAGAACCCTAATTATTATCGAAATCATAATCTTACCTCAAACCTATATTTTGTTAAATACTGAAGATCTTTTACAAAGAATTTGCACTCCCTTTTTGTTTCTTCTTTAAACACACGCTCTCCAGTTTTGACTTTCAAAGTGTAGAGTGTCTCTGGGCCATTTAAGAACTGGGGAGCATTACACGTCACGAGCACACTGTTATCAGATGTCGTCAAAACAGTGATGTCCTTGACCTTGCTTGGGGCTATCAGAAGGAAGAAACTTTGTTACTTTAATCATTTGGTAAATGCATATTTCAATCACATGACGATGTATGTGTGTAACATATAAACAATGTTAAGTGTGCATTTGGGGTTTCTGGATGAAGTTGCAACAGAACAGACATGGAAAAGCTCCAATGGTAAATCCTCTATTTGGTCGGTAAATATTAGCATGTGAGTGTGTGCAGTCCCCCAAGAAGGGTGTGTCGGATTAGAGAAAAGCAGAAATGGGTGCGGAGAAGTAGAGAAGAAGGGGGGACCTGAAGGTCTGCAAACAAGCCGGGGCCCCCTTCTCGCAGGGCTCACCTTACCCTGATAAGCGCCCACCTGGCCAGGCTCTTCAGGAGCAGCAACGAACTGTCTTTGCTTTCTGTGATATCACAGAAATTTAGGAAAGTAACAGAAGCATACATCTGGACCTTTTAAACTGAAACCTAAATGGCAATTAGAGCATTTCTATCTGGCCCTGAATAAGACAATTGTCCCTCGTGAACACAGTGCCAGTTAGGGTCTCAGGAGGATGCCCGACGCAGGGCGTGTCTTGGCCCCTGACCTCCTCCCTGCGGCCCACATTCGCCTCAGAGGCAGATGTGGCTTTGGGCCCAGAAACTGGAGGCGCCGTGAGGGTGTGAAGGGCCAGGTGCCACAGAAAGGGAACCTCAAATGGAAAACAGGAGAGAGAGTAAAGGAGTAGGTGGCTGAGTGTAAAAGAGAAGAAAACACTAACAAGATATCATGTTTTATGAGGTGTTTGTCAGGTAAGCAGGCGTTTGTCTCATTCCTTATTAATGAGACTGTACTGGGTGTCTGATTGTAGTGAGTACTTCAAGAAGACAGAAAATGGTACACTTTTATCTAAGTTGCTTAGGTACTTAATTGCCTAAAATCTTATAAATTGTGCCAGTTAATATGCCCTCCTGCTTCATTCTTACGTTTCTATGATTCACCTGAAGAATATAGAGAACCCAGGATAATAATTTTTAAGTTATTGTATTCTAAATTAGTAAAAGCCTAGATGTTAACACCTGTGCCAGGGTGACGGGTTTCCCAAAGGAAGCATTGAGAGAGACGCCCGGCTCTACAAGGCCATACCTGCTCCCTGCTCATCTTAGGAAGAAGTGCTGATACATGTGACTTACGTGCCGCTTGTGTTTGGAATTTACAAGTTGCTGCAGGTCCCTCACGGGGCACCTTTCCCATGATGGAGGCAAGTACTGACACGCTATAATTTGTAAATGGTTTCAAGTTTTGCAAATCGTATGTGGTTTTGCCTTTCTTCACAGTGAAGCTTTGTTTTTGACCTCAGGGAAAAATAGAAACATTTATTAAGACATTAAAAGTCAGGATACCACATATTTAATTTGGTCTCTACATTAAAACATTCCAGGCCAACTCCAACCTGAGGGATTGAGAAATAAACACATCCTTGGTGCTCAGAAATACATAATATTAATTAGCATGTGTGTTGAACAAATTCAGTGATTATAAATAAACTCAAATATTCAAAATTTACATTTCACCCTCCTTGACCTGATTATGCAAACACAGGCTTTCAAAAGACTGTATGGAATATAAGGAGCAGTGAACACCGCTCTGCATTTCTACTGTACCCTGTAGCATTCAAAATACTCCGCAGTAGAGAGAGCATAGAAATTGAGAAATACAGTGATGAATAACCAGAGAAGAGGAATGAAAACCACACATGGGTTCCATGCTGAAGCCAGGCAGAGTTTGCACAAGAGGTGCCCAGGGAGGCAGAGTATCTGATTGTCTTGCTGGATTATCTTCACGTAGCTTCCATTTTTCCTTTCTCCTACACCTAACCACTAAGATGACCTTAACTTCACATACATGACACATATTTCTTCTCCATAGCTTTTGAATCTTCTTATATTTGAAAACTACATATGTTTAAGGTTCCTTTAAGAGTTTGATTATTAAGATTCAAAGAACCAGGAGAAGCAATATGTTTTCAAACTACAAAACAACAAAGAGAAATGGTTCACTACTCTTCAAAATCTAAAATGAATGTCTGGTTCTTTCCCACAAAAAAAAGTACATGGAATCTGTGAGACGCTCAGCTCCATCCTTCCTCGAGCTACAGGTGAAGGATTGGCTGGGGGGCTGTCCTGCGTGCTGAGTCTGCCCTCAGGCGGTCCACTGACGCTCACAAGCATTTTAGGTGACTTTAAGTTGTTCAGAAGATGTTTGTTCTCTTGAATAGCCTCTCATGTGGAGGACTTATGGTGGACCTAGTCATAGCACATTTTTGGAAGTACATTTATTTCTGCAGAAGTCTAATTCTAACTAGAACCATGTTCCAACATTCCACCTCCCATCAAACTGGTCTCTGGGGCTAGGGGTGTATAAACCACTTATAGTCACCCAATTATTCCAGTAGAAATAAGCTGCAGCGAGCTTTGAAAGGTGTGTTTCTGTTTGTGGGCCTGAATGAGTTCAAACCAGTGCAATTCATTTATAGGATATTTGCAAGATAGTAATAAGTATTGTCTTCCAGGGACTGTCTTTCTCCAGGCTTTGGAGTGTAAAGATTGGAACAGAGACAGATGAAGAAAGACAAGCAAATATTGGGGATGTTTTGGGATTTAGCCATGTAAGAGGCTGGAGAGTCCGCAGTGAACTGTGCAGCTGTAAAAATAACGGCATATAGGATGCCCTCTCCACGGCTATGTAGGGAACTGCCTGGCTCCCCGGCTCAATCCACATTTCTAGTACTTTCTAACTCTTGAGTTTTCTTTCCTGACTTGTATGAAAATCTATCCAAATTACCTGATGAACTCTGATAACAAAGAAAGTATGCATCAAAAGGAGGGTCCCAGGTAACCATCAGTCCTTGATCTGTGATGTTTTTTGGGGGGTCCCAGGTAATCATCACACTCTCTTCTGTGCTCTCATTACACCTAAGATTCTGTGGCTGTCCTGGAACTGTGGAAAGAATAAGAACATAAAGAGTAAGATGTGGAGAAATGGAGAAAACTTCCTCACATTATGAGCATAATTAATTGCTGCATTTTGATTAATTATGAATTAATAATGAAATCAAAAGACCATGGGTCTTATTAAACTTGCTTTGCCACCTAGCAGAGTAACTGTCACTCCAGAGTCGCACCGTGGAGCCTAAAGAGTCGACTGACTCGACGATCCTCTCTGAGGGTCATTGTCCAGCCGGCTTGGGATTTTTAGACTTCACTGTGCTGAAAATCTGCCCCAGTAGCACTGGTAAATGTAATGGTCATTATTGGGAGTAGCGCTTGTCAGGGCTTCCAGGAACTAGTCACCATAGCGTGAGATGAAGGATGTAATGAATGCTTACATCAAATTGATGAGGAGCAATTTACATTAAAACACACCCATTTGAGGTACAGTTTGGGTTTTGACAAACATATGCTTCTACCTAACCTCCATCACAATCAAGAAATAGAAACATTTTCACCATTCCAAAAAAGTCCTTCTGTGCCACTTGGTCAACTCAGCTCCTTCGCCCCTACAGACACCCTCAGCACTGCTTTGTTACTACAGATTAAATTTGTCTTTTCTTCCAATTGATAAAATCAAATGGCAAGTACCTTTTTATGTCCAGCACCTTGCACTCAACATTATGTTCTAGAGACTCATTCCGACGGTTGCATGTGTCAGCAGTCAGTTCTTTGTATATATGAATAATATTCCATTGCAAGGATGTCCCCTATTTTACCTGTTCATTCAACTGATGGACATTAGGGTTGTTTTCAGGCTTGTGGCTACTATGAGTAAATCTGCTATGAATATATTTGTGCAGAAGTCTTTGTGTGGACATGCTCTTTCCTCCTTGATAAATGCCTGGAGTGAAATTCCTGGGTTGTTACTTTGCATTCTTGTTAATAATATTGTCAGTTTTTAAAATTTTAGCCATTTTAGTGCATGTGTAATGTCATCACCATCTCGCTGCTTTGATAGGTGTTGAATATTCATATTGCACCTCATAAATTGATGTAGGCATTTATTACATTCCTCATTTCAAGCTCTGGTGACTAGTTACTACAAGCCATCACCTCATCTCATCACTGCATCTCATTGCTTTGACTAATGAGGTTGAGCATCTTTTTATGTGCTTATTGGCTATTCACATATCTTCTTTTGTAAAGCATATGTTGAAAATGTTTGCCCATTTTTAATTGGGTTACTTAACGTTTTGTTTTGTATTTGGAAGTGTTCTCTATGCATTCTAGAAAGAACTTCTTTGTGGATAACATTAAATGAATATTTTTTCACAATGTATGGTTTGATATTTTTTCCCTTAATGGCTTTATTCAAAGGGTAGGAATGTTTAATTTTGATGAAGTCCAATTTATAATTTCTTTTTCTTTTATGAGTCTTGCTTTTAATGTCTGAAGAAATCTTTGACTACAGTAAAGTAGCAAAAAATTTTCTCTAACATCTTTGTTGAGACATTTCATAGTTTTAGCTTTAGTGTTTAGATCTGAAATCCATTTTGAGTTAATTTTTGTGCTTGTTGAGAGATAAGGACTGTTCATTTTTTCCTAGGGAAACCTGGACTATTTGGTGAAAAAAAATCTCTTCTCCCCTATTGAATGGCCTTCACACTTTAATTAAAAAAAATTTTTTTTCTGGGATTTCTATTTGGTAACATTGATTTATAAGGACTGATAAGTTTAATATTTAATATCCAAAGAGTATTAAAATTTTCTAGTTATGCTGTGGATGTAGTTTTTATGTAGTTTTGTTTTTCTTTGTGTAGTGTCAAATTGTTTTAGAGGGTTATTAGGTGACATAGCTTTAGGCAGCTCCCTTAGTCCCCTGCTATCCCTTCCACATGAAATTTAGAAACACTTTAGTATGTTTTGTCAAAAATCCTGTACTATTATAACTTATAAACAAGTTCAGCAATGTGGCAGATTGTAAGATTAATACAGAAGATCAATTGTATGTCTCTATGCTAACAATAAACAATCAAGAAAACACTGTCATTATAAACAGGAATAAATTTAACAAAAGACAATCAAGACTTGTGCACTGAAAACTAGAAACTGTTTTTTAAACAAATTAAGGAAGACCTAAACTAATGGATCTACAGATTCAGCACAACCCCCTGTCAGAATCCTACTTGACTTGGTAGAAATTGACAAGTCAATCCTAAAATTCACATGGAATTTCAAGGGACCTGTCAGATGTCCGAGACAATCTTGAAGAACACAATTGAAGGATGACTCACTTTCTGATTTCAAAACTCATACAAAGTAACAATATTTAACAGTATTGTATTGGCATACAGATAGGCAATGTAGACTAATGGGAATTGAACCAAGAGTACAGAAATAGGCCCATAATTATGGTTAAGTTTTGACAAGGGTGGCAAGAACATTCAATGAGGAAGTAATAGTCTTCTCAGTGAATGGTTCTAGAACAACTGGATAGCTATATCAAAAGAATGAAGTTGGATCCCTACATCACATCATATTAATGTTAACAGATAAAAATATACAAATGATGAAAACATCTGAAGCTATGCTCAAAATCAGTCATTAACCCAGATCACAATGAGATACCACATCACACCCAGTGAGATGACTAAAATAAGAAAGACAATAATGAGTGTTGGTGAAGATGTGGAGAAATTTGAACTCTTACACATTGCTGGTAGGAATGTAAAATAATGAAGCCACTTTGGACAACGGATAGGCAATTATTTAAAATGCAAAATATAAAGTTGTCATATGACCCCAAAATTCCAATCCTAGGTATAAACACAAAAGATATGAAAACATATGCCCACTTAAAAACTTACACCTGAATGTTCATAGCAGTATTATTCATAATAGTCAAAAAGTGGAAACAACCTTAATGTCACTCAACTGATGAAGGGACAAACAAAAAAGGTATACCCATAAAGTGGAATATTATTAGGCCATAAAAAAAACAAGTATTGATACATGTTTCAATAGGGATGCAACCTGAAAACATTTGGCTAAGTGAAACAAGCCAGTCACATATTTATGATTCCATTTATATGAAATGTCCAGAATTGGCAAATTCATCAAAGCAGAAAGTAGACTAGTGATTGCCTAGGTGTAAGGGGTAGGAGGGAAGTGGGAAGTTTCTGCTAACAAATACAGGGTTTCTTTTGGTGTAATGGAATGTTCTAAAGTTGGTTCTGGGGATGATTGCACAACTCAAATATTAAAAACCACTGAACTGTACAATTTAAATGAGAATCATTTAGTAGGTGAATTTAAACATTTTTTTTTAGAAACATGGTTTATTTTGTAATGGTGTTGCAAAAATCCTCCCTCTTTCCTGAGTGAGATAATATGTAAAATGCTTAAATTGTTATTTTTCTACACATTACTGAGATAAATCTTAATATATTTTTTAATCAAGACCTTACTTTTTTAGAGCATTTTTTAGGTTCACCACAAAACTGAGGGGAAGGTAAAGAGATATCCAGTACAGCTCCTGCCCTCACACACACATAGCTTCCCCAATTACCAACATCCCCACCAGAATGGTCCATTCCTTACAAGTGATGAACCTACATTCACACATCATTATCACCCAGGATCCATAGTTTACACTGGGGTTGACTCCTGGTGTTATACATTCTATGGGTTTGGGCAAATATATCATATGACATGTATTCATTATTACATTATCATACAGAATATTTTCACAGCACTAAAAATCCTCTGTGTTCTTCCTGTTCATCCCTTCCTCCCCTCCAACCCTGGCGACCACTGATCTTTTCACTGTCTGCAGAGTTTTGCCTTTTCCAGAATATCATATAATTGGAACCATGCAGTTTGTAGCCTTTTCATATTGGCTATTCTTTCACTTAGTAATATCCATTTAAGGTTTATCCATGTCTTTTCGTGGCTTGGTAGCTCATTTCTTTTTAGTGCTGAATAATGTTCCATTATGTGGATATACCACCATTTATCCATTCACCTATGGAAGGACATCTCAGTTGCTTCCAAGGTTTGGCAATTATGAATAAAGCTGCCATAAGCATGCATGTGCAGGGTTTTTTTTTTTTTGGATATAAGTTTTTGACTCCTTTGAGTAAATCATGCAAGGAGTGTGATGGGTGTGTTATATGGCAAAAGTATGTTTAGATTTCTAGGAATTGTTACATCTTCCAAAGTGGCTGCACCATTTTGCATTCCTACCAGCAATAAATGGAGTTCCTGCAGCTCCACATCTTTGCCCATGTTTGGTATTGTGACTGTTCTGAGTTCTGGACATTGTACTGTGTGTGCAGTGGTATCACACTGTTGTGCAGGTAAGATAAGCAGACAGTGAGTGTAAAGTGTATTGACAGACATTGTACCGTATTTTAGTTCCTATTTTATAATACTTCCTAGATAAACATCTGTAATTCATATGCTCTAGAAAATTATCCACTCTGTCTGATTTCTCATATTTGATGCAAAGTTGCTCTATAATCTGTGAAGTTTATACTGTATTTGTAGTTTTGATTTTCACCCATGGGGGAGGATTGTTTTGTTAGAGGTCTATTTTATTATTCTTTTCAAAAACAGTTCTTTAAATGTGTTAATAAATTCTTAGTATTTTAGTTTGTTCCCTCTTTCAATAATTTTTACTCTGAGTTTTTCTTTTTCTCCCTTCTATTGCCTTTGCATTTGTTTTTTGGTTTTCAATAAGCACTCTCCATTGATTTTCATTTGATATATAGCAAAGTGATAAATTTTCCCCTACAATATCATTGATCTTCCTTAAGGCTACAAAACTCCACCAAAATACATCTATACCTTATTGAAATCTGAGTATCTTATTTCAAAGGTGTATTTAGGCTGTTTATATTTATAGTGACTTTTGATGTACCGTGACATGTTTCTGCTATCTTATCTACCGTTTTCTACTTGGTATCTTCTCTCCCTGACTTCCCACCCCTGTGCCACTGCCTTCTCTTCCTCCTGCTCCTTTAGCTCCCCTTCTACCTTCTTTTCTCTCTGTCTCTCTCCCTCCTCCACACTTCCTCCTCTTTCCTCTTTCTCTTCTTCCTCCTCTAACGTGTGGACTTTTCTTAATTCTATTAACTTGCGTTTATTATTTATAGGCATTGCTTACAGCCAATACCATCTATCTCTTTCTTATTTTTTCAGTGGTTACTCATAAATTATTACATATAATAACAATATGTTTCTAGCAGAACCCTAAATCCAGCTGGAACCTCTGTAGTTGTACTGAATCAGTGTGGAATCTTAGTGCTTTCCACTTCCTTCTCTGTTCCTTCTCCCAAATGCTATTATTTCCCAGAATTATTTTTTCCAATTTGTTATTAGTTATTATAGTCTTTTTGTTATTTATAATGCCAGTGTTTTAGTAATAGTAATTTAATAATAATTATTATTTGTCACCAATGCTTAGATTTAACACTGTATTTTACTGGCGTATGTGCTCACTTCTGTCAAAGGCAGGATTTGATGCAGGGCAGAGGTGCACCAGGGCACCACTGAGGGAACAATGCTACAGGGAGAAAAGGGACACGAGTGAACAAAACATGTCACGAATCTCATAGTTTTGTGTTCACCACAACCTTACAGCAGCCTTCAGTTCATACACACATTTGTGCAAGGTTTGGATCCTGCCATTTATTTCAAAATTCTACTTTAAAAATTGATACCAATCCATTACCTGAAACCCTTTCTACAAGTCTCTAACATTTTTCTGTGATTCTTAAAGAATCATAAGAACATAAAAAGAGGAGAAATTTTACATATACATGTAAATTAACACACTTACCTCCAAAATCTGTTTCAATAATTTTTTCTTGGCTAGTTAACTTATGGTGGTTATAAAGTACTTCTGAAACACAAGTGTAATTTGTTTTGGGGCGAAGGTCTTCAAATTCAACCTCTCTGTCATTAGAGGAATTAGTGCTCTTATTACCTGAAAGGAGTAAGTATCGCGTATGAGCATGTTATTTAACATACATATTAGATTAAAAACTTAAGCAAATAGTCAAAATAATAAGCAAAAGATCTTGAAAACTGCTATAATAATGCATGATTTTGAAACACTCAATTTTAAAGACAGAATTAGGAAGTACACTAAATTTGATGGAATGAGGCATCAGTTATTGCTCTCTGTCCAGAAGCAGAGAGTGCATGGGTTATTTATGAATTGTGTTGGTGGAGGGCTGACCAAGGACATTCTGGATTCACACGATCTTACGTCTGTTTTTCCTTTCACCCTAACACTATGTGTATAACATCCTTCTCAGATAATCTCTTCAACAAGCCTTGTGTATAACAGTTGCCAAGAAAATTCTTATGAAATTACTTTTAATATTTCAAAGATGATTCTTCAAGGGGAGTATTTGTCTCCTGTGAATTTGAGTGGCATGGAGAATATGATGGTTTGACTCCAATCATATCACAGACCAGAAACAGAGAGAAGGAAAGAAACGGAGGGAAGGGTCTTGGAGGGAGACTGCAGGGAGGGAGAAAGGAAGACACAGGTGTGGACAGAGAAAGGGGTGTGTGTGCAACAGGATTAGATGATATCTAGGACAACTTGCTACCTCCCAGATTCTCTGATCAATGCTGTCTACTTACCACACTTATACTTGTATGTAATCTTACTTCTATTACAGCTGAAGTTGTTTTCCACCCACTGTAAACAAATAGAAGTGTGTGCTTTCGTACCCAGCGTACAGTCAGTCAACCCAAATTTTTGAGGATCTGTCAAGAAGAAGATATAGAAGTAGATGATTACCATTTTATATTGTGTACCGTATGCTCAATACAGTCATTGAAATAATTCACAATATAGACGTAGGCAAGCACTTAGATTACTCTTGAAAGAGTCTAATAAGGGTTTTGCATTTCTTGATTATTTGGTTTATTCTTTTTTTATCATCACATTTGGGTAGCATTTCATTTAGAATTTATCTTTTAAAAAACGGAACCCAAGCAAATGTCTACATAAAATTGCATTGTTTTTGCACATTTTAAAGCACTCGTTTTTGTTTTCTTATTCCAATCTTCGATTTTTTCATTTGTTCTTTAATTTTTCATTGAATGATTATTACACAGAATATGGGAGCTTCTTTCTCAGGGAATGCAATTTTTTGTATTGTCATTTTCCTTTTTTAATAGATTATTTGTTTCTGCAATTTTTTGAGAAAATAAGTTAAATGGCATTTGAAAAAAAATCAGATTTTAACCTAGTTAATAAATTGATCAATGATCTTTAATTATTAAGTGATGTGAGAGAGTCGACAAATTCACGGTCCCTGAGTCCCTTTTCCAAAAGGCACCCATGAGCGCATGTTTCTGTGGAGCCTGTGTGCAGTGTTGGCCCCATCTCTCCCCAGCAGTTGCTGAGCTGGCAAAACCAGCCGGTCCCATTAATGTAACTACAACTGTCTTTTTCTTTCTTATGAAAAAATTTTCTTCTTTCCACAGACATCAGACCTTGACTTTGTGATTTTCCCCAATATATTCCAGGCATACTTGTATTTAAAAGGATAAATATATGCACATATATAGATAGTGACTAAAGTAGAGGAGAAGAAAGAAAGCTTGTGGATAATTACATCTTCACAGGGTAAATCGTACGTGATCTCCATGAACCCCTCTGTAAAAGAAGTGGAGAGAGGGCAGAAGGGGTAAAACCGGAAGGTTCAGGTGAGTTTACGGTTTTCAGCGAGTTGGGAGGGCAGAAGGCCGCCCCCCCCCCACTCCTGCTTACGTGCCCCCTTGCCCTCAGCCCGGCTCTCTCACCTGACGGACAGCTGGGACCTAGAACACCCCACACGTGGATGTTGTGCTGTTGTTGTGGATATCCAACTAGAAATCAAGCCGCCCTTACCTGGTGGTACATCCAACATCACATCTTTGAATGGTTCAGCGCATGAGTCGCTATATACAGTAATGTGCTTCGGTTCACATTCTGTCAGGTTGTGGAGTACATTCTTCACACACACAGCCTTTTTACAGCTCACCTCGCCCTTGGCATTTAGTCTGGCTCTATAAGATTTGTGTGTATAGTCATACTCATAGTCCACAGAGATATTTGTATATCTGTCAGCTGAAAGAAAATAATAGGGCAGTGAGGTTTCCCGTTTTTATTTTTCAGAATGAATAAACTTTCAAAAACATCAAGTCATTAACAAAATATCCCCAGGAGCACGAAGGAGAGAAGCTGCCTCCAAATTATTCTTTCCTGATTCCCTTCACCTCACCTCCTGCTCAGGTCCACAGCGCAGACACTTATGTTTGGGTGATCACTGAGTTCATGTCTGTCTTCCTAACTGGACTGCATATGTGTCCCGTGAAAACAGAGTCCAGTCCCCTTTGCTCATCGCCACAACCCCAGGCCTCTGCACACGTCTTGTCCCTAGTGGGCGCTCCCGAGCCTGAGTCATTTGTTGAATGGATGTACGAATGAAGGACGCCCCTGAAATTTCTTCTTCTTGCCGAGAACTTCCCTTGCTTTCTAAAATGTAGTTCTTGATTATGTGTTTCTGCAAATCCACGGCACATTAATCATGTAGAGACCACAGGCCTCATTATTCCTTTACTTATATGATATCATTGAGAGTGACTTTATTACTATCCTAAGCTCCTTTCTTAGCATCATCTCACAGTCTCACGTTTGTTTAAACAAATCCCGTTGATTGGTAAAAATATCTGTTCAAGAAATATTAACCACTTGTCTTTTAACCCAACAAAAATCATTAAGCCCTTATTATGTTTAAGACACTGTCCCAAGACTAGAAACACAAACGATCAGCTTTTAGAAGTGGAGCCAGACAAAGGCACGAATGTCAGAAGACATGTAAACACCTAAAAGAAGGTTATACACAAAATAATGCGGAAGTAAAGAGGGAGGGAAATCCGCTCAGATTGGAGGGATAGGAGAGGCTTCCCGGAGGAGGTGGCACAGTCTGCACTTTAAAACTGAGCAGGACATAGAGAAATGGACCCGGGAGATGGGAGTGGATGCAAACGGAGTGGAGCATCAATTAGAGGACGCCTCCGGGCAAGCAGAGTGAGCGCCCAACAGGAAGGAACGTAAGGCACTGTAAAAACTCTAAGTGGCTCCGTGTTCCTTAAGCAAAGAGCACAAAGAAGTCATAACGCAGGAACCTGACCCCAAACAGTCACGATGATTAAGGAGGCGTTCGAAGACTCATTTCACACTAAATGTATAGAGAGCTGCTGAAGGAGGGCACTTCAGCCATGAGGTTTAGAAACATCTGGAGAGAGAGCCCGGGCCCTGAGGAGGGACTCTGCTTCCACTGAGCAGCAGGAAGAAAATGGGGGAGGCATGGCTGCACACTGTTCTCCAGCTCCTGCTTTGAACCAAACTTGGCAAGACAGAGAGACAGAGAACAAGAGAGAGAGAGAGCAAGAGGGACAGAAACAGAGATTATTTTCTTCTTGATAAGCCTTGAGGTATTATCCACATTTACATTTTTCATTTCACAGAATCCTTGCCTCTCCCCCGACCCCAAGTGAACTTGCTATTATTCCATTTCATAAATACCCAAACTTAAGTGGTTTCACCAAAGTTGTTTAGCTAGCAACCATTAATCCGGGTACTCAAAACTAGGTCTGAATATGATATCAAAGCTCCTTGCCCCTGAAGGACACAGGCTCTTCAGATTTTGGAGCTTATCATGGGTGAGAAATTAAAACTAGTAAGTTTAGCTCGGTGTTGGGTCTTGGCAGCTCAGAAATAATTAAGTGCTATTCTGATATATGTGGCCTGTAGATATCAACAAACTTACCACATGATTGCTTAGGTGTAGTAGGAGCTGTAAAAGAAAGAAAAGAGCATGCAAATTAAAAAATTTTCATTTTAGAATATCTCTGCGATAGTCACTTTAGGAATGGGAGTTTACAATGTTTCTATTTCAGAAACTGTAACATGTATAGAGTGGGGTTATCAGATAATGCAGATTTACAGTACCTAGTAGTGTTTTAATCGCAAAACTCCAAATATTATGCACTAATGAGCTAGTGCTACAAACCATTTTCATGAATTTAACCAATAAACATGATTGTGATCATAATCATATTAGGACTTTTGGGGCACACATCTGGTTACAAAGCTAAAAACATTTTAAAGGTCCATATACCCTCGATTCCTCTCAAAGTGGTTTATATAATTAATACCCTTTAAAGTTCTGTTTATACCTTTGTTTAAAACAAAAACAGAATGTAGCAAGGGCCACTTCACACACATACTAGACCAGGGTGATAGGTTACTCTCTGCACACATTGAGGCGTATCTCGGTGAGCCTATGTTTCACTGAAGAACTAGAGCTCTGCAAGCACTTGTCTGCCTCTCACCCCCCTTGGAATGCAGAGTCCAATTGGTACAACTGTTCTTTTTCATACTAATACCTAAACCCGCTCTTAGAGGAAGACGTTCTAGTCTATTTGATCATTTCTCTACGTGTCTGCCTGCAGCACATGACTCCTGGGGTTGTGACTGCAGCGACATGCCGGGCCACCACCCCAGCTGTGCCCCCATCTCAGCAGCCGCGCTGCCAGTCTCAGCCTTTCTGACTGACGGCCGTTCCACGGCCTTGGCGCCTAGAACATGCCATCGAACTTCTCAAAGAAACGAGCCCAGGATGAAGCAAACAGAGACCCTTCTGTGAGCACACCCCCCGCTTGGGGTGCTGGTGTGGCTGCGTGACTGGGGGTAAGGTTGTCACCTATTGCTGTGGGGGTGACTGTGAGGAGAGTGCCGGCTGCAGGGCTCAGAGTGGGTGGTGCAGTGGTGGAAAGGCTCAGATCTGCAAGGAAATGAACAGAAGAGTAAAAGTTAATGACTTCCTCATACTGAAAGGCCAGGGAAAACTGAGCAACGACCCAACCTTTGCTGTAGGAGGCCTTGTTTGAAGTGACACTTGCTTGTTTTTAAAATAAGAATCAAAGATTTATCTACAAATAAACTAATGATCTACAAAGATGACTAACAGTTCAAATGGTCTGAGCCTGGCATTGTACAAGTTCAGAGAAAACTATTCATTCCTCGGTAGAATTCTTACCTGCTCTGCAATCTTCCTCAGCTTGCTCCTTCCCTTTCAACTACAACTTATTTTAACTGCTGGAAAGGACACCACTTACTCTTTTGTAATACTCAGATCAGTCCCATGAAATGATTATTCCATTTTTACAGAAGGGAAACAGATGCACAATAGTTATTAATGACTTGTGCTAATGTCAGCTAGAAAGCTAAGAAGGCTGGATTTGATCCCAGGGCTATATGACGTTAACATCTATTACCTTTCCTCTTTGCCATGAACTTCTACAATCTGCATGCTACAATAAAATATGCCCAGAAAAGCTCACTGGTACGTTTCAATTGCAAATTGCATAACTTAGTATCGGTATGTGAAAATGCGTAAAACAGGAAATGTGCAAATAATAGTTGGTGTGAAATAAAATTGCTGCCTTGAACTTTCAGTTTCCATTTCCTTATCTGTAACCCGAGGCACCTGGAGCTTCATAGTCAAACCTGAGGAGTTATCTGGGCTGGCGGTGCTGGGGATGCGTGAAGGTGAAGCAGCAGAGCTGGTGTGTGCAGGGCTGAGGGGGGCTACTGGTGTGGAAGCTGTGTCTGCCAGCAAGGTGCTGGATGGAGTCCTCTCTTCTGGAACACCTGCAATCAGAAAAGCCATCAGCGCCGTCACCCATGGGTGCACACAGGGCAACGGCCAGACAGCCAGCATGAACAGGGGAGCGAGCTAGGGCCGATGCTCCACACCTATGCTGTGCCACCGTGTGTGTGCTCTGCCAAACTATAGAGAACACAGCAAGGGTCACGGGAGAGATGAGTTTAAGGCAGACAGCTCAAAACCTATGCAGCTTTTAATCAGAGCACAGACTTCAAAAGCGTTTGAGACCTCAGAAGACGGCTTGGACAGCCCAGGGAAGCCCGGCCTCCTGGCTGAGGGCTGCCTCAGGCGGTACTGGGAATGCCCGAACTGATAGAGTGGGGAGCTGGTTTGTGGTGCTGAGACCGCCCACACGGATGGAAGTGGAGCTCTGAGTGCACAGGCAGCATTAAAGTTGGCACAGGAGGAAGTGCGACCTGCCACGTGCTGAGAGTCTCCCGTGTGGTGTGCCTCTCTGGGGAGGGGACCCTGGGTGCAGCTGCTTAGTTCTAATTTTCTTAAAATAGAGCTGAATGGGCTCCTGCCAGCACAGCTGCTGGGCTCGGCATTCTTCTTCCTTTCCAGCTGAAGTTTCCAATTCCACTTTCACTATGTAGAATCTGCTTGCCAGAAAAAACCAAACTGGCTTAGAACCAAAGCACTTCCATGTGACACTGACATCATTCCCTTACTTTCCAATCACATCGGAACTAAGTGGCACAGAATCAAGCACTGTAGCTGAAGAAACTGCGCATCAGGTTTGCTTAGGACTTTTTGTTGTCAAGCTTCAGAGCACCTTCCCCCTGAGGTCCCACCCAGAATCACAGCATGAGCAATCAAGGTGTGTTAATTAGATGCCTACTAGACGACTTGGCACTCTGCTCATCGCAATGGCAAAAGCAAGAGAAATACACACTGGCCCCTGTTTGAGCTTGTCTGTCAGGGTCCCTGGGGTCATCGGTTTGGTGATATGAGATACATCTTCTATTTGCAGAGAGATCCTCTGTGGTTCAGCCCAGTGATAACACGCATGCACATTCTGGATACGGCTTTGATGCGCGCATCCTCGAGTTACAAACTGGGTGCATTCCGAACGTCACACACATCCCCTAGAAGGAAAGCTGCATCTTCCAAAATTCTGAGGTTCTCAGCTCAAATTGAACTAAACCATAGAACAGAATGAATGACATCAACACCAGGTCTTGGCACTAGATCCTCAGAGGAGGGGTCAGGCAGAACAAGAAGGGGCGCAGCAAGGTTTTTCCTTTTCCTTTAAAAAACGTGGAGACAACAGAACCGGCCTCTGCAGTCTTAAGCCCAGTGGGGCTCGTCTTTAGCCTTTTTCGGCGTTCCCTTCTGCTCCCCCTCCCACGAGCTTGTTCTCCTTTCTTGCTCCAGAGCCCCGTGTCCTCTTGCTCCTCCGAGGTCCCCCCACCCTCTCCAAATTCCCGACCTTCTCTCCTCCAATGAAAAGTACTTTCCCCTCGTGTAGGTAACCTCAGCGATGGCTTGGCAATGGGGTCTACAATTATAATTACATGAATTAACGATCGATCGGCGCGCAGGTCTGCCGCCCTTGGTTACGTTACGGCCCCGCCCGTCCACAACTTGGGCATCTCCACATCTTTGCACGAGGTTCCCAGGCCGCGGGGGCGGAGGGAGGCGGGAGGCAGGGCGGTCGTCTGCCGGCGTCTGGAGTTAGTGGCTCGCCTGCTGTCATGACCTTTAGACCAAGGAACAGCCTGCGCACGTCCACGCAGCAGTGAGCCCCGCTGCCGTCCGACTCGCACGCTGGCTGCTCCTGCTCGGGCGGCCGGGCGCCCAGGCCTCGGGCGGCGCGGGCGTACGGTTCCCCGCCCGGGAACACGCGTCCTTCCCAGGCTGAAAACGGCACCGGGACGTGATGAGCCGCTGACCTTGGAAGGCAGGGGAGGGATGTTTTGCGCTGGGATGATAGACAAAGACGCTGGAGAGAGAGAGTCTTGCCGTTTGGGAACATGAGCATCCTTTTTTTTTCAGTTTTTTAAAAAAGCAATTTAACTGTGGTCACGATTCCTCGGCGCCTTTCCCCGACGTGGAGGCCACCTGCCGCGCGCCGCTGTGCGGGCCGGCACCGGGAGCCCCTCTGCGCCCGCCCTCCGCGCAGGCGGAGGCGGCCGGCCCGGGAGCGGCCGCAGGAAGGAGACCCAGGAGCGCTCCGCACGGCCGCAGGGGCTCCGCTTCGGTCTCCCGCCGGCCCCTCGGAGCCTCCGGATTCCGCGTCAACCCTGAACCCTGAAAGCCGGGAACTCTCTCGGGAGGCCGAGCAAGGAGAGAATCCCCCAGTCTGCGAGGGTCTCTTACAAATCACACAGAAAGGAAGAAACAGGAAAATGGGCCAGGCACGTCACAGACACCTCCCTAATACATACGAGGGCCAGAAGGTAGATGCAAACGCGATCTGCCTTATGGCAAATTTAAAAAAATGGAAATCAAAATGAAATATTTTTAACTATTATACCGCCAACATTTAAAAAGACTGAAAATATCTAGTGTTGAAAAAGAAGTGGGGATATGTTTGCATGCACTCACCCACTCGCAGAATGATATGCCCGGAGTCTGGACTATATATATACCACCATCGTTAAAACGCTATCTTTAGGGAGTAGGATTTGGGGAGATAATATTTTCATTGTGTGTGTGTGTAAAGTGTATTATACACTTTACACACACACACACTTCCATATCGATGTTTTGCAACACGCATAGACTATTTTTATAAAAATGATATTACATAATTAAATGCAATGTTATGCACACCTGTATCTTTAAGTACGAAGAATTGGTTTGCATACCAGAATAGAAATCAATCATAAATATAAATAACATATATAGATCTTATCCCACTAGATAACTGAAATATCACCTGATAGCAAGGTTATTTTCTAGAAAAGCAAATGTGTTCTTGTATTTGAAAGTGTAAGAAATTTCCAAGCTAATTTGACTATCAATATTGTTGTGCAAGAGTAGGTTAGCATTTTAAAATTAAATATCCTTAAGTCCAATCCACTCCATTTGAAACATGTTTTCTCACACTTTTTGCTTCACATCTAAGTGTGGCCTTAATATTTTCAGAGGAAAAAAACTCGTGGGAATGAAAAGGTAGGACTGTTGTATGTGTGTGCTTGTGTGTGTGAAGTGTGGAGCCTTTGAAATGGAAACCTGTGTATGACATCACTCAGTAAAAAAACATGAAATGTTCTGCTAGGCCATCAGCACCCCCATCCTCACATCCCTTCTGTTAAAATTTCAGGCAATTAATTCAAGCATTTGCAATGTTTAGATAGGTCCCAGCCCCTCCTGTGCTATAGAAGCAAGGAAAACTGGAGTACAGATTAAATATGCAGTCTTGTCATCAATATAGAAAAGCATTAACCACTTAACTGCTTAATACACCCATTAATCTTCATCAGTACGGTTCTCAAGACACTGCAATGTACTTTAAAAGAAGTTTCTGTGATGGTGTCATGCATGCTTATGTTTCAAACCAAGAACGGCATTGAATGAGAACGTGCCTATAAACCTGCTTGCCCCAGAAAATGACATCGCACATTATTTCAGAAAATGCACGAACACCCCTCACGATGGTTGATTTATGTGCCAAATCCTAACCTAATGTTCAACAGAGTGAGCACGTCAGTGATGTGTTGGGATTCTGAGGATTCTGAGGAGCCTTGGTGGTCTTTGGCAAACACAGCCCCACATCACTCTGACAGTTTGCTGTGAAGGCCGCATGACCTTAAATTCTACCATCAGTACTCACAGCCTTGATTATTCAACTGAAAAAAAAACACGAATATCCCTGGAAGAAGTCCAAATAACAAAGCTGGATTACTAATCTTCAGTGTGGCTTTTCTAAAAAATAAACTGTCTGTCTCCAATAACCTTCTGATATTGAGAATCTGGAATGAAACAAAGAAAGAGTACGTTGGGGTAACAGCCAGGGAGGGCCAGGCTGGCAAAGCCCTGCAACAGGGAGATCTGACCTGTCGGGGCTGCAGAACACCACGGTGGCAGGAGCCGCAAGGGGGGGCAGATGGTGCCAACCGGAGGGGAGCAGGGAGATGGGCTCCTTGGGGTTAGTTAGGGGGCTTCCCTTCTTCCCAGCCCATCTCCCTGACAACGTGCATCCATGATATCTGTCATTCAGTATCTCACAGCACCTAGCTGTGCTACGTTTCATATGCCCAAATGCAATCACAAATACAGAAACTCCAACAAAGTATAAAGAAAAATTGTTCTGATAACTTAGGAATTCAAAACAAAAGAGAGACACATTTCCCCAATCCCACATCAGTGAACTTCTCTGTGCTAACCTGTCACATCAGCAATACTAGCGTTTTCCAAAGAGCTCAGGGACACTTCAGTGGAAGTAATGTCTGGGGTAAAAGGAGACGTGGTCTCTGAGGAGTCATTTCCTCTTTCAGAGATGCTTGTGGGTGAGAATGCAGTGGTGTGAGCAGGTAAGGGGCCATCAGGAGTCACGGTACTGGACTTTTCTGTTGCATTCAGTCCTGTTATATTCATGGGAGACAGAAGGAAAAAATAAATATGTGAGTCATCTCCTGAAATGTATATTCATCTGACTTTATTAACTCCCTAATCCATTATGGTATATGCACACAATTATGTGTAGAATATATACACATTATATGTGCATACACACACCATACAGATATGATGGATAGTATTTGCCTGTATATACTGTGTAAATATTTGTAAGTGCATATACATACAGACATATTATGTACATACCCATGCATGGATCAAATACAGATGCCTACAGACCTATAGACATACTATATAGATTTAGCTATAAAAAAAAGCTGCAGAATAGTAGCTAAAGATAAAAATAGGGAAATGAAGTTGAAAACAGCTATTCCCTGCCCTCTGCCTGCTGGGTTCTCAACTACCCAAAGCAATTGGGTTCAGAAGGATGAAGCACCATGCATAAAGAGGATTAAAAGAAATTGTAAAAGACTTATCAATGAAGAAAAGAATAGAGATAGATGAAGTTGGGAGTGGATTACTAGGAAGGCTAGGGTTCCGACAGTAAAAAAAAGAGATTAAAGTTCTAGATACACACTGAATTTTTATTTTAATAACTCAAATCCAAGCAAAGCAAAGACTGGAAAACAAATTTCAAAAATGACCCAGTCTACAAAAATGTGTTTTCAAAAGAAACACAATTTGAGATACACTGAAATAACATTTTCCACAGTTTCAATTCACTTTAGAAAGAAGAAAAATGGGACAAGGTGCTGGTGAAATAGGAACATGCTGAGCTGACAGGAGCTTACAAAGGGTGAAAGCCTCCTGCAAGGCAGATCACCACCACATATTAAAGGACTTTCAGGGTTTTTTGTGCTCTCCTACTGAGAAAGTGTAATTCTGTACAAAAGAATGGGAAGAATACACCAAATTTGTTTCTTAAAAAAAAAAACACTGTGATCTCTGGATATTGGGATTATCCAGAAATTGAAAATGTCTCAATTTTCTATGTTTAACATGATTTATTTCTATCAATAGCAAAATTTATGTTTTCAATGCTTAGTGAAAAATTGTGTTACATCGTAGGAGTATTTTATGAATTCAGTCCGACCAGACTGGGTAAGAAGGAACAGCATGAATATGGCGAAGGGGAGAATGGCAGAAACTAGAAAGGGGACAGAAGTGACACAGAGTCCTGGCTTCATTAAATGGAAATCAACTTTCACTAAATACAGATAAAAACCATCTAAGCAAGCCATGGGGAGATGTCCCCGTGCAGTGCACATGAAACACTGCACATCTATTATGTGATTTCAGAAATCCAAAGTGATAGTACAGTTGTTCTGGAATTTCATAACCTAATAACTCATAAATAAATATGTTTACTAACCAACTGATAATTACACAGCAACACACCCAACCACGTAAAAGGCAAATAGCCACTTCCCGTCTTCTGCATAAAACTATCAGTCAAACCTTCACCTTCTCTCACCTGCTTGATGCTGCATGAAAGAGGGAATGGGGGAAGGGAGGAAAGCCAAAGGAAGGAAGGAAGACAAGGAGGAAGGGAGAGAGATGGAAGGGAAGGAGGGAGGCACTTAAAGTTCTGTCCAGTAGCATTAATTCACTTTCACCATTAAAGACGGTCAATCATTAGCTTGTTTTTAGGTCAAACTAAAGAACTAAAGTTTGGTGTTGGCAGGTTTCCAATGACACCTTTTGCTCTGAAAGAAATATTGCAGCATATTTCCTTTATCACCACCCCCAGTCTTTTGTTAGATTCAAATTACAAAGAAACTAGAGGAAAATCACTCTGAACACCCGCCAGGACAGCTCTGTACTGTTTGAAGAGCAGCATTCCTAGAGACGACTTGTAGTCAAACAACTTCAGGGTGTGCAGAGAAAAGTGTTGGGAAGATTACCCTCCTGTCTAAAAGCCTTAATATCCTTGCGTACATCTTAAGATCAGTGCACGTTCCCCAGTTTAATAAGTAATATTTTATTTAGGATTAGAAAACATGCTTCGGTTGCTCACATGCACTGTCCTGCTCTTGCCTCGGAGGTGCTAGTTTCCTTTGATTACATTCTCGTCGGCCCAATGTCTGGAAGAGATGTTCTTGTCCTCATTGTGGGTCACTATTTTGACTTACCTGGTTTCATTACTTGGAGGCTCCTTATAACAGAGTCAGTGCAGAGATGTGGAAACGCTCTCAACAAGGTGATGAGTCAGTTACCATTTTAAACATTCACTCCCTATTCCACCCCAGTCCCATCCCCTCCTGCAAAAATAAGCAGGTTATAGGGTTGAGATAAACTTTCCTATGAAAGGTAGAGATGCTAAGTCCCATGTGTAGACTTGGCATAAACCCACCCTAGTCTGCTATGCATTATTGACTTTTACACATTTATAAGACTTCACTGCCATATTATAAAACTATAAAATTCTAATACCATATCTTTTAAAACATAAGAGAATACGCTCCTTTGCAGATTCAGGTGCTTTCTGTTACCGTTTGCATAGTTCTTTGTTTCCATAGTTTGGAATGAATTTTCATTTAAGTATAAAAATAATTCCTTTAATAACCCCATTCTCAGAACACTTGAAATGTACATTTCAAATGACAACTGAGCATTACAATCATGAAATCAGACTTGCCTTAATGCATACCGCCAGCCATACGATTAATCAGGAAATCAAAATACATTTTCAATTACATTTAAGTGATGTCGTTAATTTTTAACGAGGTGCAGTCTAATTTTTCCCTCTCATTTTATATGGTAGATGTATAAATTTATTTACTCATTGCTTATATTTAATTAATCTCAGGATTAGGACACTTGTTAAGACTATTAATTCAGTGTGACAGCAGAATTGGGAAATGATTATTACAAAATATCTTAAGAGTCTCAAAGATTTTTTCTTTTGAAAGAATATATGTCTGTGTGTATCTATATATATTTAGAATGACAATTTCTCAGATAATTCCTTAACCAATTCTTGAACTATAAAATTTTGTGCTATAACTTATTTGTAGTGTTAAAATTTAAAAAGAGACGGAATCCTGCCATGTCGTTTACTGTCAAGTTTAAGAAAATCTTTAATTTATACACAATAATACATATATAGATAGTATGTTTAGGTAGTAATCAAACTACATCTTTTAAGCAGGAATATTAAAAACAAGAGAATGTCAAGAATCATCCATAATTATTGTTTGTCCTTATGAAATTATTCCATTAGATAATAATAGAAAATTCTATCAACATTAAATATACAAACTTTGCAAAAAAATAAAATAATTAAAATGCAAATATTAATTCTTACCAGTAGTGGACACATTTGTAGTTTGCCCTGCAAAAATGAAAACAAACATCTCTTAGAATGCTTCATATTTCATACATATGTATGTAAATAAGAGTTAGATTTATATATATATATATATATATATACACACACACACACACACACACATCTCTATGTTATCTGACATTCACAAAGTGGCAAATTTCAGTGCTTTTCACCTCAATGAAACTTACATTTCTTCTCTTAATGTCATGTTTACAAAGCCCATGTGTGTCAAAACAATGTTATTAGTTTTGAGTTCCCTGGTAAAATAAAAGTAATAGAGCTACTAGAATAAATTTCAGCTTGCAAAAGACTTTGGAAGGACTTTTGGAAAATTTTTTTCCCAAATGCATTCATCTATTTAGATAATGATTATTTACTGAGTACCTACTATGGGGTAAGCATTATGCCACATCTTAGGGACATAATATGAACAAGACATAGAAATTCCCCACGCCCCGTGAGCTCAGTTCAGTGTGAGACACAGATAAAGTAAAATAAAAAGCCTTAGAGTGCGATGGCCCATGAGACAGAATGTGCTATAAAGGCACATAGGAGGCCACGGAATTTGGACTTCCAGGGTTGGTGGCTGGCTGGTGGGGGCATTAGGTGTTGCTTGGATGCATTTAAGCTGTGCCCTAAAGGATTTAGGACAGCTCGCTTAGTCTTAGAGGAGTAAGAAGTTGGGATTTGTCTCACAAGCTTTAGGTAGCCACTGGGGGGAGGAATTTAAGAGGAGGCCTATTGGAGAGGCATCTTGGTTTTAGCTTGGCTGTGCTGCAGGATGGAAAATAGTTGATCAGAGGGCAGAGCTTGGAGCAGGGAAATCAGGAAACTCAAAGGGAAAAGGAAAGAGATGATGTCCAACATGAAGAAAATGTACCAAAAAAAAAAAAAAGAAAAGAAAGAAAAAAGGCAGGGGTGGAAAAAAGACCCAGGAAACGCTTAGGAAGCAGCCATGAGGGCTTCGTCAGCCTTTGGAAGTGAGGAAGGTGGAGAACGAGTAAAAAGAAAATATTCAGGACGATAGCTCAGTGAACCAGGGAGCCGCGGCAGTAGGCAGTGAGAGCTGGTCCCCAAAGCAACACTCCAGGGATGTGCCTGAGATGCCGCGGAAACCGTGTGGCGGCCTTGGGTGTGGGGGCTGGTGGCTCAGGTCGTGCATCTGGGCCGTGGCGACAGAGCAGCCGTGGGGGCGGAGGAGACCCCCGACTTACATGACAGGGAAACCCAGCATGGAACCCTGAAGCTGAAAAGTATTGAAGGAAAAGGTCAACCTCATCTTCTTTGTAGGAGGGAAACTGAAGTCAACAGGAGGGGAGAGTGCAGGGTGCTTCTAGAAGGAAATGGCTGAAATCAAGTAAGATGAGGCCCAACACGAGTGTTTGGAGTTGTCCCCGGGGTGGCAGGAAGGTGGAAAGGCCAGTTTCCTCCCGGGGGGGCAGGACCGGTCTGCAGCGAAGGGAGACGTGTTCATCCTGTCTCGGCGAATGACTTTAAGCGACCGCCAAGTTCCTCCCCGAGGGACCGGCAGCTGATGACAAGGAGCCAGCGTCAGATGGAAGAACGGATCTGTAGTGTTGATTACCTTCCAGCCTTGAGATTTTATTTTCTGAAGACAGACTGGTCTGAAAATATTTTCTTAGCAGCGGAGAGGTGTGACCCAATATTCTTCAATGACATTCCCTAGTCTTCCCTTGAAATAAAATGTATTTTTGTATTGTCTATATATTGTGTATAGTATGTAGAATGTGTGTAATTATTAAAATGTGTATTTTCTTATTTTTTCATTATAGTTCTCCAATTTTTTCTTAATCATTCATATTAAGCATTGTTTTTGATTTACATTATTTGCATTTTGTTCCTTCTTTTGCTCAGCTTTCATCTTTCTATCCATATAAAATATATACATTTTTTAATTTTATTTGTTTTTCTTGTTCGCAGTTTTCCCTCTCCTGTCATTTATTTTTCTTTCCTTGTAAGTTAAGTTGTTAGGATTGTTTTGAATTGCAAAAGAATATGAACAGCTAAATATTAGTATAGCAGTAAATAGCCGCTCTTGTGTTTTCAGTGAAGGGAAAAATAACCGTCGTGGTAATTGTTTGTAAAGAATTTAGCATATTGCTACATTCAAAATATGCAAGTTAGTTTGAGTGTATGAACACACTTTATATAATACACCTCTCCTCTTTATCTGAGAAATGTATGAGCTTTTAAATACCTGAAACTATTTTGATATTCCCCTTCTCGATATAAACACCTAATTCACTGGAACGTGGAACAAGTTAATTCTGATTTAGTTGGGTTCAGAGAATATTTATGGTTCTGCTGGCATGCTGTTAGGTGCTGAGTTCAAACATCAAAAAACATGGTCTTTTGTCCCGGAAAAACTTTTAATCCAGTAGTTTACAGATATTTGGTCATAGATATACTAGATAGCAGCTAACCAGGACAATGCCTTCCATCTTATCAGAGGAGGAGGAGGAGGAGGGAGAGAGGCAGCCGCAGCTGTGCATCTCTGAGTCTTGCACGTAGTAAGTGGTCGGGAAGTAAGTGTTGACTGATTTGGAGCATCCGACGGTGCAAGGGAGAAATCAAAGAGATCCAAAAACAACAGCTTTGGTAGAAAAGCCAAAAGCAAGCGCTGCAGCCCACGATGAAGAGATTGCACGTTTCCCGAGAGCAACGCAAGCCGACCCATCGATGAGGATAAAAGAGAAAGTACACGGTAGATTTGGGGACAGAGAAAGGAGGCATCTTGGTGTTGCCCACGCCAGCTCCATCACTGACGCCACCACCACTGAGCCCTACTGTCCTGATTGATCAGTTTATTGTCCCCAAAATAGGTGGTACAAATGATACAGAACATTTCATAAAAAGGAACTATAATTCATCACATATTTATTATGCAAACAAGAACGGGAATGCTGGGGACAACAGCAAGCTATTTCTTTTTTGACAAAAGATCAGGAAGATGAGAGTAAATGAGCTAGAGATGTTTCCAACTAGTGGACTGCCCCTCAGACCACACACAAACGCAGTGTCTCAGAGATACCACTTTAATTACAGCTGGTTCAAAAGCAACTGAGTTTCTCTTTAAGGAAATATGTGATATACAGTATTTCAATCTAAGCTTTGAAAAGGAAAGCATGGTACATTACCAAAGTGGAGGAGACAGTTTCTAGAGATGTATCTTTTTAAAAGAATAATTCACACATGATATTTTACTATTACTAATTGCTAATATGTATTGAGAAGGACTGGGTGCCAGGCACTATACAAAGTGCTTGGCTTTTGTTTTCTCTCTTAGGCATCACAGCAAGCCTATGAAGCTTAGAGAAGCCCGGTGCCATGGCTGCGCTCCCCAGTTCAGTACTGGTTAGTCCCGGCTTGACCCTGAGCCTGTTACACATTGTTTATCAAAAGCTCATAATGTAGGTTAAAAAAAAAATCAGAATTGGACTACAAAGTAAATGATTAATAGTGTTACAAATGCTAAAATAAACTTGGCCCTAACTATAGGTACCAAAATAAATTATAGACTGCTGAGTGAATGCTCTATGTATGGTACAAATAATAGAGAAAACTCAGAGGTCCATCAGTTTAATGAATTAGAGTATCATTTTGACATTAAGTCAGATAAACTACAGTAACATCAAACAAAAGTATCACAACTCACAGACCTCTAGTTTGTCTGTGAAGAGGTGTCTGGAGCTTGAGAATAGAATAATAACAATAATAACAAAAATAATAAATAAAATAAAATAATATATAAATAAACAAAAATAAGCACTTATTTTTAAAATATCAATCAATAAAATAATAATAATAAATAAATCTATATATTTATATGTCTATATCAATATTTCTATATATTTCTGGTCTAATCATGGCCTCGTTCAGCATTTCCCCAAGTCCTTTAATCTTCAATGTGAGAAAATTTAAGATCCATGGAAAACAACACAACAACTAAAGATCGAACACATTTTCTTTTCTTCTGTGTTCATGCTTACATCCCATAAAGTCTTCTCAAGTTGAATATGCATTTTCTTTTGCAACCTTTTATCTCAAAATCTGATTCTAAATTCTCCCACTTAGTGATTTTTAGGCTACATTAAAATACTGTAGCTTATCTCATGTTCTATTTCATTTTCTTTATACAGAATCACACACACCACATAAACACACACATACACGCACAGCCTTTTATCTTTCTGAAAGAAAATCTCAAGCCCTCAGCATCACAGCTTAGACTCAGTGTAAGACTAAAATTCCTTGTCCTCATGGTCACAATGCCCCTATTCGCAGATTTGCAGCTGTGGGAGCACTTTCACTTGACATGATAAATCACAGGAAAATGATCTGGGCTCTCAAAAAAATCTTCGACCCTAAAATAAAATTTTTTAAATGCGAGTCACTCCCAAGTTTAAGCTGATGTCCTTGAGAAAATATCCAGGTACTTTAGCAATGCAACTTGAAGTAAAACTAATTTCAATAAGCTAGATCCACTAGATTACATAAATTTTTAACACTATTTCAATTATTTTTTAAAATTTCAAAAAAAATTGACTACCAGTATCAAAGCAAGAATATGTTTAAGGCAACCTACATGAAATAGCCTGATTAAAAATCTAACCAATATCTAAAGGACATTTCCCCCCTAACACATAAGTCATCTAACTACTTTTACATAGTGTGAGCAGTTCACTAACAAATATTCCCAGGGAGACTGTCTCTGTATGTGACATAAAGAGAAGATAGCTGAAGTTACTTAAATATGTACAAGAGACTGTACTACCAAATGTCTGCAGTAATTTGTCTCTGTCTCTTCTCACATTATGGGAGCAATTACTTTAACTGTTGCATTTCGTGTATGCAGACAATTCCAGAACATCACCGAAATCACAGGCAGAAGGGACTGTACCAAATCCTTATCACTGAACAAGAAGACCTGAATTCTCATTGCTAAACAAAAAGCCTGGTTGTGTGCAATATTTAATTATGTCATGACCTCCCCATTTGCTGTACTACATGGTCACAGGGTGGTCCACTTGACCAATGAAAAGCAAAAGAATTAATGTAGTTATTTCAGTTGTTTGACATTAGAGGCAGCTCTGTACTCTTTATACCATAGTTCATGTATTACTTAAAAACAAGAATATACTGTTAGTCAAAGAGACCTGGAAAAAGCAAATAAACCATCTGCATAAAGTACCCAATAGCTAGGGCACAATAATACCCATATGATGTTAGAAGATTATATTACTATAAATAGCATTGCAATATATGTAAACGTTATACATGGCAATGCTCAGTGAGAGTGGAAAGCAGATAAAGAAAAACCTGTGAAATAAGATCACATGTATAGGTGTGGACAGTAAACAGAAGGTATCCTTATTTCTGAAAGTAGGAACTCCACTGACCTCTTTTAAATTCTATAAACACATCAAATACAATAAAATAGACCACAGTAATATGTTTAGTGTTTCTGTACACTATCTTTTGACTTTACTCTTCTGGGACCACATTTTCTACATTTTTCTTTTCTTTTTTAACACCGAAGTGCCTATCTTTTCATTATTTAGACAAAGGAGTCTTGAGAACTATTCCAGTAGGGGGCACCATAGCACCAAAAACCTGTAAATCATTTCCCTCCTGTTCCCTTCCTGTTCTCATCCTGGGAATCACCAGTGGAATTCACTAGGTACATTAAACAGATGAAAATGTAGATAACAGAGCACTTGATCTTCAAAGCTGTGTTATTCTAACACATGCATTGTTACTGGATTTACCTTTCCCAATATGTTTCCTTCACAAATGAAAATGTTTAAGTGATCACAAATCAAAGTTACCTTGAATTCATACCCCTAAGTCCCTGATCAGAAATTCCAGCAAAAACTAGGAATCAATTGAGTGAAATGACATTTCAAAAGATGTTCTTGGGCTTTAAATATTCCCACCTCTTACCCACCTCCAGGCAGCCCCCCCCACACACACCAAAAAAAAAAAGAGAGAGAGAAATGGGACGTCATTCCAAAGGGATCTAAACCTGCCTGGTTCGGCAAATCTAAGAAAAGTACAAGGACAGAAGGATGAAATAAATACTTTTTCTCAGCTCCTGCCTTAAAACAAACAGTGGCATGTTTTCAAGCTTTTGAGAATGCATGGCCAACACCCATAAACATAAAGGGCATACGAAAGTGGAATAAGCCAATCAAGACAAAAACATTAAGGGTCAGCTAAAACAGACGTGGAGTTTCCCTTGCTTAGTAAGGTATGATGATAATAAAGCACGTAAATAAAAATAGTAGAATTCTACACTGACTTACTCTTCAAACCTGATATATGGCCCACAGACAGCAGATCTGACAAATCATATCAAATTAGTGAACATCTTCGGAATATGCACTCTGAGCAAGCAAATAGCATGGAATTATCTGGATTTCAGAGAAACAGAGAAAAAGTCTTCCCCTCTGCCCACCTCATTAGCTTATCAGTAAATATAACAATAGCAACAGTTTACCGAAATGTCACTATTTCAGAAACATAGTAACACAGTATTGCACAGTAGCAGATATTATGCAAACCTCATTTAGTCATCTAAGCAAGCCAGTGAGTTAGCATTTATTTTTCCTATTTTCTAAGGAATGAAACTGAGGCTTTAAGGCATTTAGTAAATTGCCATACACCTACGAAGTGGCAGATCGGAGGGAAAGTCTGTCTCATGACAATGTTCTTATTTTGCACTCAGCCTTTATGATGAACATTGGTTATATTGTTAATAAGCCTGATATTCCACAAATAAAACAGTTGCTGTTTACCAACAGAAAACAGGTTCTACTCTTACAGGAACATAGGGTTTTAGTATCTACTGACAGTAGTTTGTGTGATAGATAGATAAGGAAACTAAGACTCAGTGAGCTTAAATGCCTTCTGATTTCCTGCAGTTTAAGAAGGCCCATGATTTATAGGCTCTACCAATGAGGGCAAAATCTCACCCTGCCTATTGTGAGGCTTCCCTCTCCAATACAAACAGACATCCAAGGAACACCAGACCAGAGCCTCAAGCAAGAGGAAGACCAAAAGAGAGGCTTGGGAGAAACAGAGACGATGCAGGAGGCAAAAGAAACTCTGAAACCTCCTAGAATTTATATTCTCAGAAATGAGAGAACTCAGCATGCATTCACAGAGAACAGGGGATGAAATGGGGCAACATTCCAACATCAAGAAAAGAAGTTAGCGGATCCTGGCTAAAATCTTTGAAAAAAGCAAAAAGAAGGAAGAAACAGCAGTACAACAGAACATACCATTTAAAGATGGCAAAATATCTAAAAGTGTTTTCATTTGCTTCTGGAAAGCAGGAATCAAGGAAGGAGAGTAGTTGGGTAGCAAAAGACTGATCTTATTTACTATAAACCTCAGCACTGTAGTATTATTTAAACTCTCCAGCTACACACACACACACACACACACACACACACACACACACACACACACTTGAGTGGAAATACAAATAAAAAAGTATTAGTATGTAAAACTGAGCTGAGGATAAAGAGGGCAAAGGCATAGAGCTTTGGGGTGGAATAAAATCAAAGAATTCATTATTTTTAAATACGGTAACCACAGATCTGTCTCCTATGAGAGCTGTATAGACACAGTTGTCTTCCAAATAGCTGTGGCATGCAGCACCACAAATATTCTTGCTCACGTGTGAGTACAGATGAGTGAGCATGTGCATACATACACACATACACACACCCCTCTAAAACATATATATCTTCCTTTTATTTGACATAAAACATGTTATCAATTTCAACCATGTTGATGAACTAAAATTAATAAATGCAAGATGACCATCTATAAAAATTTGGTTGCTTTGCCTTATTTTCTATCTTAAAATACTTATCTATAAATCATAGAGAAAAAAAACCAGATGATTACTTCCTGTGTAATGATGGCCAACCTGAGGTCTTTGATTTAGATTCACATGCCTTAAGATGTCCCAGAGTCAAAGTTGCTCAGGAAGTATTTCATGCTACATATCCCTCAGGGATATTTAACAAGTGTTAACATGTTAAAGGCAAAGAAAAATTTATGTAGCTTTGTTTAACTGAGCGCTCCCAAACATTTCTGCCACAAACCCATTTTTTCCTGTAGACATCACGGAGCAGGAGTACCACAGAGACCCAGTGTTCCTGAGAACACAGCTTATGACTCTGGTTTGTGTATATTGTACACAGTCTTATAATCCTGGTTGATACAAAATCAGGAATTGTTTGATCCTCGCTGTGCTTCAGATTAAAATACAGATTAAATCACATGAAAAATTCTGAGCTCCGCCTCTGCAAAACCTGATTCAGTAGATTTGAGGTGTGAAGCGATCTGGATCCTGGTATTTCCTTAAAGCCCTGACAGTGATTATGACGGGGAGGGGAGCAGGGGGTAAGGATCCGGGAAGACACTTCCTTACGCCCCTACTCTCTAAAAACGTTTCCCAGAGTAAATTTATTCTCATAGCAAGGGTCTTTTTGTTTCTTATGAATGTTTGTTTTCATTAATCTAAATCCAGGGAATAATACCTAGTTTATAAAATATACTTCAGATAGCAAAAACTTTTTAATTATATTAATCTCTTAGTAGGTATGTTTCTATAGCTCTTCGCTTTCTTAGGAAAGGTAAGATCATAGTCAAATACGAAAACTCACCAAAGCCTGCTTGCAGAAGTGGTAGAATCATTTTATTAGTGTCTTTAGTACTATCAGTATTTACAATTTAATAACCAGCTACTATGTGGATGGTACTACACTAAATAATTTTACATAGTTATTTAATCATTACACAAACCCTACAAAGAAAATAACATTATCCTCTTTTTACAGATGAATACTCAGAAAATAAATTTATGCTAAAGGCTAAAAGCTCATAGCAAAAAGGGATTGGTGTTAAATGCAGGTCTGTATGACTATAAAAAACCCTATGGTTATTCAACCATACTCTAAAGGAAAAATATTTAATGCTAATATTAAATAGTAGTTGTGCTAAAGACCTATCAGAGACCCAACAATGAGTAAAGTATCATGTACTAACCAAAAAAAAAAAAAAATGGGTTTCAGGTAAGTCATACATTAAAATTTATTTTTTAAAGCACAACTTGCTGAACCATGATTCTTATTGTTTAGAAAAAAAGAAGGGGGGATGTGAACAGGCCTGCGGCAGAAACCGTGGAGTGGACTTGTCCTTCAGTATTTCTACCCAAATCCTCAAGGAAGGAAAACACAGAACATGGTTTACTTTTATTATGTCCCTGCTTTGAAACAAAAACAGAAATCCTGAGCTGATCAAACCTCTATCTTGTAAAAGAAGTGGGGTGCACGAGTGAGGGTGGGGAGGCGCCCAGCTGGCCGAAGCTGTGCGGCAAGGGGTCACTGTGCTTTTAGCCTAGCTCTGCAGTTAATTACGGCACCAGCCGCAAACATTTTTAAACGTTCTTAAATGAACCCGGAGTGAAATCTAAATTCGACTATTTTTTTATGAACTAAATACAAGATAATAAGAAATAAACAGCAAATAAATGCTAGGTTGGAGGGAGTCTGCCTAACAAACCCTCCCCTCCAGCTCACAAACAAGATCAAATGTCCCTTGAAGCCGCATGAAACACTCCTCTCCTGAAGGGAAGGGTAATAAAACCGAGGCTGATAAATGCGCCACTGACTTCTCGTTTCCCCTTAATGAAAACTCTGAACAGAAACACTTGATTTACCTTCAGCATCATTAAAAGAACTCAGCCATAATGGGAAAAGCTACACTTTCAAACAGAAGAGGTTTTCGACGTGTTGTTCTCACAAGCCTGCTGTTTGCAGAGCTGAGCGCTGACAGCAATGTCTTTACAGTCCTTGTGGTTTCTGCTCCTCGGTGTACTTCTGTTTTTCTTTTTCTGAGTCTTTATAGGAAAGGAAGAGGCGCAGCTCCTGCGGTTAGGCACACAAGCTCTTCCGAATGGTGCAATGGTTGCCATAGCACCGGCATAATCAGCCCTATCTTGGGGTTAAACCACAACTTCTCCAGTTTATGTCCAAGCCATCTGATCATACACTGAACTGCTACAAAAAAAAAACGGAGTTTCAGGTTCATTTGTTTTTGTTTCAATGAAAAGATGTTTTAAAGATAAGGTTGACTATTATGATGGTGACTTGTGTCACTTCAGAAGCACTTCATTTTGAAAAGCACTGGCATATTATATTTTAATGAGACAAAAAGTTAAATCCAATCTTATTTTCAGGAACAAAAAATCATCCTCCCCTGGACTAGCAATTACCTTTGATTGATTCATTACATGATGAAAGTTGGAGCAAGTAGATCACAAAGAAAAATCACAGGACAAAGGTGCTTATTTGTAAATAGAATTTGCATTTCTTTTACCTCAAGGTCATGAAATGACCAGAGTCAAGGCAAGGATATTTCACGTCTATGCAGAGCCTCTGTCATCGCATAGGAACACGACTCTACCATTGAGACATACCACATCACACCCTTTGCAGGCAAATGTACTGAGCTACATAAGCTGAGTGACTTCCTTAATAGCACCCTTGAAAGCTCACAATAATACAGCTGAAAACACAGAGATGCATAGAACACCTCGCCCTGCCTCAATGCCACATTACCTGACGTGTTTCAGTCCTGTCTGGTGACAGATTTTCCACACTGAGTATTTCTACCAATTGTCATATGTTTTAACTAAAAATGATTGTCTTATGGCATAGAAAATATTGATAATGTATTAATATCCATAAGTTATAAATCCTGGAAAAGGTCATGAAATAACTTTATATTTCACTTTGGAAAAATTCACACTGGAACAGTTTTTCATGCTTTTTTATGCAGAAAAGTTTTCCTCTCCCTTGAGTCAAAAAGGAACCTACTCCCCTTATAATAAACCTCTTTGTGATAAGGGTATTACTCTTATTTTATAAATTAGGAAATAAAGACACTGAGAATTTAAGTAAATTGCTCCAACACAGAGGGATGATAGTGTGAAAACTCAATCGCAGGCCCACCAGATGCCAGAGCTCCTGGATCTCCTGCCAACCACACAATTCCACCTCCTGGGAGTAGAGATTTCTGATCATTCATTTCATATCATTTTCTAGAATGTCGGTTCACAGTCCTCGAATATCTCATATCTGGGAGCTGGACATCCTCTCCCTTTCCACTGGTTTTACCCTCACCCAAGTACTTATCATGGCCTATTTCACCAACCTTTACACTCAATTTCTAAACTGCCACTTCCTCCCCCCTCCCCCATGCATGCTAGAGACTGCCATACCAGTCTGCTTTTAAAAATGTACTGACATGTTTCTTCCTTATTAAAATATTTTAGTAGGAAATTCCAAAATCTTTACTAGTATTATTGAAAGCCCTTCGCCGTCCATCCCCAACCTGCCTTTGCAATAACATTATCAACGTGCTTAAGTAAAGTCACTTAATTTCATTTCAAATTCAGTTCAAATGTGACTTCCTGTAACCCCATAAGCTGTCAGCACATGTCCCCTCTTTCCCTTTTGTTTAACCTTACCCTATCTTTCCTTCTTTTAATGACCCTGAATCATAATCATCCTCCAGACTTGGTTCAAATTTCAATGCCATGACCATTTCCTCCTTCCCAGGCCACTGAGGTCTTCTAACATTTAGAATAATGATCAGGTGTACCACTCCTGGGGATGTGGGTTATAAACAGACTTGTCTGATTAGTTCCCTTTACACGGAGTGCCCCAGTGGAGGTCATATATTTTGCAAACAGCACAGAAGGGTTTGAATCTCTCCCTTGCTTCTCTCTAGCTATGTGACCTTGGAAAATTGACGTACCCTCTATGAACATCAGTTCCTCTTCAATTAATCTAACATATCTACTCACAGAGCTGTTATGTGGCTCTTGACTCAGACAATGTTTGTGAAGCACTTAATAAGTGAGTAAACACTGAACACTTCCTCACTTAGGAGCTCAATAAATGGTAGCAAACATTGTTATTGTCAAATTGTCATTGTGATTACCACCTTCGGGCATTTGACTTGTCAGCTCTGTGTTTCTTAAAGACACTGTTGGAATCAGCATCCTTTGTATCCTACATAATGGCTAGTTTATGGAAGGTAAATAAGAAATACTTGTAGTTTTAATCTTAGCATAGTTTGTGTCTATGGTCCCATGGTGACAAAACGTTGAGCAATATAATTTTGAAACTCATTGTAAGATGTGGCATGTGTAATTTCTCATTTCATAAGGTGGCATTGCATTTCTCTTGGTATTGTCATATGCTTTCCAGTTTTCCTATATATCTGTATTTATGTCATGCAGTGAAGAACAGAATGCGATGTACACCCAGAAAGAGCCGGCCTTGACATTGTATTCAAGCTGATCTAGTTTTGAATTCTAGCTCAGCCAGTTAGGACTTTGTGCAGGTTAAATAATTCTTCTGAGCTTTATTCTCCTTGTATGTAGGGGTAAAATCGCCACACTTAGTGTGTGTACAGAGTGATGTGAGGATTACATGGAGTGATACTGCAGAGAGCCTCCCAAAATGGACAGCGGTATGCAGGCAGCTTGAGTAAATGTTCCTTACAGTTAGCACCAGTCTCTGTCTTTTCTACTTGCTGGTCATCAATAGTAATAATTTTCAAATGAGATTCGGGAATCCAGTGATAGTTAAAGCTGTTTTAAGAGGCTGTGGGTGCTAAGCCTGCTGCTATTCATATAATTGACATACAAAATCTCATTTCAGTTTTAATTATATGAGTTAGTAAGGATCTATAATGTGCCTACTGTCTTGAATACCGAACTTTTGCATAATTTTTCTCTGATTATGCAATTTGTGCTGGACAAGGAAGAAGAGGACCTGAGTGACAGCCCCAGATTATACTATTCAGTGTGCCCTGGGCTTGAATGTGCTCGTTACGATCGACACTATATTTTATTTCTTTTGCATTTCCCCTCGCCCCTTGGTGGGCTTTGAAGAAACTGTATTGAAAGCAAGGTTTGTGAGAGGCAGTAAAAATACCTGCCCTCAGAAACACAGCATTTTCCGGTGCCCTGTCATCTGTGATTCCAGCTCTGCGCAAGCGATGCCAACGGCTGCCTCTCCCAGGTCTGCAAGCCGGCCTCCAGTCCCAGGCCCCCACACGCAGGGGCCAAGCAGCTCCCAGGACCAGGTTCCCAGTAGCTGTCCAGAGGACTGCCTGGGACACCCACTGCTGACAGGACCCGCCTGCTGCTTCTGGACCTTCACAATTGTACACGAAGTTTTCACAGCTGGATGGGAAAAGATGCCTCTTTCCGGCTTCCTACCCTGTGTGCTGTTCCTCCTTCCCCAAAGTCAGAGGGTCACCTTGGGCTTAGCCCTATGCTGAAATAGTCCCCCCAGTGGAGCCTGGGTCCATGCAGGGTCCGCACAGGCCTGGCACTCACATGCCCATCCACGCCCCACGCCCTGCGCTCAAACTGGTCTGACTGAATTGAGATAGTAAAGCAGGAAAAAGACTTAGCAGCGACTGGAATCCTTCAGCAACATTTGAAGGGTGGGCGTGCAGCGGCCTCAATGAAATTACTCATTCCTGGTCTATCCCGCATTATAACCATTTCTCTTACTTAACTTTGGTCCTTAAGGGGCAATTTTAATCTCATGACATCTATAGCCTCAGTTTTGAGGCAGGAATGATATCCTGATCATTTCACAGTTCTGGAATAAGGCTTCTACTCTTCTCTAGTCACCCTTTTAAATGAACCCAGAAGTTTCAGCAGAAGTTACCCCACCCGTTTCAGATACAGGATTGTAGCCATCAGTCAAATGAGGCTGGACATTAAGGAATGTCCGTCTTCTTTGAAGTGATGCAATCTTCCAAGGCAGAGGGACCCGTGGTTTTGATTTATCAATCTATTAACATACAGTCATAACTTATACCTAATTTATAGAGATAGAAAAAGACTTTTTTAATCTATGACCTATGACAAAGAAATCCAGATCTTGATACAGTATGTAATTTCATGTCACAAAACAAAGAGCAAATTTGGGCTGAAGTAATCATTATGAGAAGCTCAGATAATCCATTCTGGTTAACCTCAGTGAGGGAGAAGGTGAGGCTATAAGAGGTAGGTTCTTAGTGTAAATGGGATATTATCTATGGCATACACTTTGTCAAAGAATAAAAGCTAAATGTTGAATGCTGACAATGAAATAAAGGTAAATTTGAGGCACATTTAGTAAGAAAGCTTTGGGTTTTTTTTTCTATAGTAAATACTTTGTTCACAGTCTGCCACGTATGTCAACAAAATTACATTTCTTTATAATATAGATGTTTGTTTCTGAAAAATAATAACTCCATGTCGAAAAATCACAATTACTTCAAACCCTTGAAATCAGGTCTTTAGATCAGAGAAATAGGTGAAATTCACATGCCATATGACTGTTAATAACTTTTTTAAAGGATTGTGCAAACGAGTGCAGGCTATGATCAGTCTCCTAGAGTGGATTGGAAATTCTGGTCGAATAGTTTTTCAGCTTATGATATGGTTCCATTTTTTGATAAGCTCATTACAAACAGTTTCGTCTATGCATGAGGAAGGGCATCTAGAAGCATATGCATCATTATTAACATTAACTATTACGTATTATTAGCTACTAACATTGTTATCCATCTAGCATTTTTCTTGGTTTAAACTGTGAAATTGTGTGTCTCAGAGAAATTTATTTAAAAGTGTATTTAATTCATGTTTTCTGCTAATTAGCTTTGATACAATGATTTGAAAGAAAAAAAGGAACATAAATTTTTAGAAGGTAAGGCTCATGTTCTGTGATATCCTCAATGTGTAGATCTTAACTAATATGCTGATACATTGATAATAAATCCGAACAGTTGCCTCATTAAGTATCATAGAACACATAGCAATATCTTTTAAAAATGAAGAATATAAAATAGCAGAATTAGGAAAATAGGAAAATACTTAAAATCATGTGGAGCTTCCCTCTCATCACGGAAATAGGAGCAATAATAAAAAGGATGCTGGTGATTCATATTGATTCAGCCTCCCCCCCGACAGGCTGCATCCCCCTGAGATGCTCAGCAAGGCAAGCCTTCTCCTTCCTACTGTCATGCCGCTCCACTCATTCTTAGACTAATGTCCATACCTTCTCTCTCTCTCTCGCTCGCTCCTCCATGTATCTCCCAGTCCAATATCTCTTTAAGTTCACCATTTCTTTAATATATGTCCTGAGAGAGGCTGGGCAGTATCTAATGTCATACCCAATTATCACGGCCCGGACAGCCATGCAGACTGAGTGCGCAGTGCCCGGGTCTGTGGTTCTGTGGAAGGAGGTTCCGCCCTTTACTGCTACTTGAATTAGGCCTTCAGAGTAAGCTTGGCCGTCTAATCTGAAACTGGGAGGATCATACTTATCTTGCAGTGCGGTGGAGAACACAGATTTCAAATACCTGGCAGCTGTTTTCACACAAATTTGAAGTAGGAAATGACCAAGTACAGAAAGATTATAGCAAATATTGGTTGGAAGTTTCCATAAGGGAATCTATCTATATTCCCTCCTATCTGTAGAAGGGAATCCATTATTATGTTCAACTACATGAGGTTCCAGGAGGGGAGGCAAATGCAAAGTAGACAAGGAGAAACCCTATGCTGACCGCACAGAGGAGGGGGAAGGACGTGCCTGAGAGTCGCAGACCTCCACGCTTCAGTCACTGTGAACACTAAATTATACTCCTTGCAATAATCTTGTAAATTATTCAGTCCTATAAAAAGTTTTAATGACAAAATGCTTTGGAAAATTACTTATGATTAGCATCTATGTTCAAAAAAGAGCTTCCACATTCAGTCTGTACAACAGACAAACCCCAATTCAGATGTTCTACCAAGTATCTGTCCAATAAGTCTTCAAAAGTTTCAAGATCATGAAAAACAAGAAAAGCCTGAAAGATGGTCCCCCGTCTGAGTGGACAAAAGAAACACGGTGAGTCGGTCTGATGTGGCAGCTTGGGCCTGAGGCCATGGGGGGAAAAGGACCCTAATGGGGAGACTGGTGAAATCTGAGTGGTTCTTCCTTAGTTTTGACAAATGTACTGTGGTTGTGTAAGATGTTAACAGAAGAGGAAGCTGAGGAAAAAGTCAATGAGAACTCTTTTTAAAACTTTTCTAAAAAATCTGAAATCGTTCCCAAATTAAAGGTTGTTTGTACAATTTTTGTTTCTAAAGTTCAGAGAAAGATGAAGCTACTGTTCTTTGATTTTTAAAGAGTACGTTTTTGAGATTGGAGCACTGTCGTGGCAGCTCTGGGGAGTGTTTGGCCTCGCAGCCCAGCCGGCGCACGGTCATGACCCAGATGCTCTGAATGACCACCCAGGCGCGTCTCGCTTCCTGGTGCTTCCCTTTGGGGCACGTCGCAGAGACTGCATTTCCTGCCGATTGGAGGTTTGTGGCAACACTGAGTTGAACAAGTCAGCAGGCACCATTTGTTCACTGCTTGTCTCTGCCATGTTTTGGTGACTCTCACAATATTCCGAGAGTTTCTCCTTTTTATTTTGTTGGTTGTGGTGATCTGTGATCAGCGATTGTGATTCGCTGACAGCTCAGATGATGGTTAGCGTATTTTTAGCAATAAACTATTTTTGATTAAGGTATATTTGTCTTTTTTAGATGTAATGCTATTGCACACTCATAGTATAGTGTAAACATAGCTTTCATATGCACTGGGAAACAAAAAACTCATTTGCTTTATTGTGACGCTCTGGGAGCCAGCCTGCAGGACCTTCAAGTCTGCCTGCACTGAAAACACACTATACATTGTGTCATCTTTAAGGATTCATAAATGTCACAGTTGAAAGACACAATAAAGCTTACCCAACCATCTACTAACACATGAACCTCCTTTATAAAATCCCTACTCACCGAGTGTAAGTTCATCCTTAAAACATCTCTATTGAAAACTCACTCACAGCTTATTATGGATGTAGGGCATCTGTCATCTAACTGAAATGATAATGACCCTGAGACGCTGTTCCAGGTGCACAGGAAACGGGGGCATGATTTTTAGGCCAAAGAGGCAACGTCATTTCTACTGCACAGAAGCACTAAGTAGATGCAGGGAAATAAAGGGCTTTGCTTTAAGAAGACCGATCTGGATTAAGTTGAGGGTGTATAAATATAATTGTTTTTCAAAAGAGTTTTGATTGCTACTTTATGGTCTGCCGTATGAATACACAGAAGTCTCCTAGTCAATTAAAGAAGCCTGTTTTGGGGGTTTTCAGCCCCCATCTATGTACTGCATAAATTTCCTATGGTGTAAAAATCATTTAATTAAAAAGTGTTTGGAGAGACGTGTGCTGTGAACACTTCACAACTTCAAAGTTCTTAAATCTGGGATTGTTTCTTAAAAAGTACCAGCAAAATCTTTTTAAAAAATCACAAACCAAATGGTTTATTTTACTGTATTCCAGGGGAAATTCTGTTGCACTTAAGAGTATATTATTCTGTAGTCTTTCTTCATACTTTATTTTTCTGAGAGATTTTTTTCATTAATATTACTGAAGGAGTGATTAAAAAGAAAAAAAGATCTTTCATTTTTCTGCACAGCAGACGGAGGGGAATTGTGGGGCTATGTCTCTGTAACGCAAACAACCAGACCAGCAGTCCTAGTAACCCACGTGTCAGAGCACTTCTGTGCATCTGTCACTGTAGTCGATTATTGATTCCTATGTAGGTGGACTCTGTGTATTAGCTTCCTCAGTCACTGTAATCACAGGAGTATGTTTGAATTATTACCTTATTTTCAGAGGTGAGGAAAGCATGCTAAGGCACATGAAGTCACTTGTCCAAAGTGACTCAGCCTGTGAGTGGCAGAGATGGCATTTGGGTGCAGACAGTATGACTCCATGTCAGTTCTTCTCATCACTGGCTATACGCACACTGAGTGTGAGATGTGCCAAGTGGCGGTAGCCCTGAGCATGTGGAAGCCAAGCACTGACCCTTTGTTGGGCAATAAGGGAAGACTCCCTGGAAGGACAGTGGATACGTGGAGAAGGACACGCAGAAGGTAAGATGGGAAGATGAGGCTTCCAGAGAAAGAGAACATCAGTGTGGCCCAGAGCCGAGACCCTTGTACATCTCTGAAGGTCACACTGTTCATGACCGGAAGGCAAGACCTAGGCAGAAAGGGGCAGAAGTGGTTCTGGGGAGAGATGTGACGCCGCCAATGAAGGGCCTCCTCTTCCAGACTAAGAAATGGGGATGTCACCCTCAGGCCACACGGATGATGCCGGGGGACTGGTGCCCCTTGTGGTGTGCAGACTGGACTCAGGGGTGTGAGACCAGATAAGGGTTAGGAGGCGCTAAAGTGCTTTTTAAATGCTGCTAAAATATTTTCAGCTGAAATTTACAGAAAAAAAAATTCAAACAGAATAAACACAGTAATTCATTATTTCACAAAGAGGTTGATTGGCAGCTCACTAATGGCATCAGACCCCCGGTCCCTTCATACTGTTCTCTCGGACAGGCAGGCCTCAGGCCCTTAGTGGGCCTCAGCCCGACAGAGGACCAGCCGAGACAGGAGAGGGGACTGGCCTTCCTCGTGTTTCTTTTTAAGACTGAGGACAAGGTTCCCAAACCCCCTCTGTGCTTCCTTGGCCTGAACAGTGTCACTATCAGAGGGAGGAGGGTCCGCGGGATCCACCCAACCAATCAGGACGGAGGTGTTGGACAGAGGATGCACTAACTGAGCTTGAAGTCACATGGAAGGGCCTGGTAAGCTAAATAATTAAACAAATACAAAGCACCACATTTCTTTCAAAAAAATAAAGCCTTCAATAGCAAGAAAAGCACCACCCAAGGCAAACAACCATCCCAGAGGCAATTCAAGGAAGCCAGGGTGTCTGAATCAAAGCTGGGGCCATGGAAGTGGGTAAAGCTGGGCGAGCTGGGAGGACGCTTCAGAAAGTAGTTGGGTGAGTGAATGGAAGTGGGACCCAGTAGACGTGAGGCTGGGAGACTCCTGCAAGAAGCCTGTGAAGGAGAGGAAAGAGCTAAAGAGAAATTAGAGAGAAGCTTAGAGTGGGGAGAGGTCCCAGTTATTTGCTAATTGTGCAGTCATTAAAATTACTTCTCAAACTTGTGCTTTGATTATAGGTTGTTTGGGGTCTATGTAAGGAAAACTCTAGATTTTAAACAATGTTAAGTATTTCTGCAGAATACCGTATCCTAAATCCAATAGGGAATTTTTTTTTAGGTCTTTGCTTTAATTTAACATACTGGATGTGTCCCTTCTCTGTATTTCTTCAGTGGTATTTCTTTTGAACCAATCTTTAAACCCAAAATGGATCAGGTTTCCTATGTAGGAAGTTGAATTTTTATACTTGATAGGGTCATATAACAATAATAAATTATCATAAAAATGTCACAAAGATTTTGGCTTTCAGTGTCTTTCCTTAAAAATGCTAAGGAAAATAAACAATAGGAACATTCACAATTAGTATTTAAGGCGAAGTCCGCCATGTGGTTCCCTAGCCAAGTTTTCCAGGGGTGATTTCACTGGTGACCTAATTTACAAAATGTCTGTCAAAACTCTTAAGATAAGCATAAAAATGAATTCACAGCAGAAACTAATAATACTTTCAGGCAATATTTAGCATGAAAAGAAATGTAGCATTTGTTCTTACAGTTCTGAATCTAGATACAATGGAAAAAATAAAAGGGGGACATACTTCGGTTTTTCTTTACTAAGGTCCTTTGAGTGACGCCAAAGAAATGTCTGATTGAGTGTGAAGAAAACTGGAGAAGAAGGATGTGATTTGGAAAAAATGACTCCACCATTCACAGCATTCCAGAGCTCAGAGACTAGGTTCTTCATTCAGTTAAAATACAACCTGATTTTTAAAAATTTCCCAATTATATCTCTTCCAAGAAATAAGTTTTTCATTTGCCTAGGTTTCTGGAGTGTCTGGCATGAGTTCTGGATTAGTTCTGGCTCTGCTTTTCCCAAAGGGGCAAATAAAATAGCTGCCACATTCTTGGCGGGTGTGTATCTGTAGGATTCAGCTGTGGGATGTTCAGCAAAGGTCAAAATGTGATATGAAAATAATGTGAAAACTTTAAAAATAAGGGAAAATATTTTAAAAGAAATACTTTACTTCTCAATCTAATTACATAATTTCTTTCAAAAGAAGTAAGGCAATTTATGTCTTAGGCTTTATACTTTGAAAAAATCTTGATTCAATTATCTGTTATTTTTTATGTCAATTACCAAAAAAAATCAAACAATTCAATTATCTTCCAGCTCCCTGCATAAGTAAATCCTAGAGACAGACCTTCTACATCATCAGATTATTTCACAGGGAATCAAAGGAGTTAATTTGCTTAAGTGTGTAAAAAACAGCTTAACTACTTCCAGGGTCAGAAACACATGCGCAATCTATCTTTTTCTCCATGAACAGACACAAACTCACACACAGAGTCTTCATCTGCTAAACAGAGCAATTCCCTAACAACTGGCTAAAGGTACAATACTAAAGACTTTTGAAGGTAAAGAATGAAGGTTGTCAAAGTTTACAAAGAAATTTGTTGTACGAGTACATAGCAGCGTAGGTGGCAGGGAGGCTCACGCAGTGCAGCAAGGGGGGCAGAAAGCATAGGAGGAGGATGTCGGGTGCAGGTGGACACATGCGAGCACCCGAAGAGCTGGCAGACAGCCGATGCAAGGGTGACCAGTCAGAGATAAAGGACCTTGCACAGAAATTTGGCGGCAGAGGAAACAGCACAAAGAATTAGTCATTTCCAACCATACCCTAAAATCTACCACAATTTGAATTCTGAAAATAAGTGTGTTCATTTTTTTGTGGTTGCTATGCAAAGATTTAGAGACTTCTTTCTAATTTCTGCCCCATGTGCTAGTTGTGGGTACTATTTCCACTATGTTATTTGCACAGAAGTCACTCCTTGAAGCGACTGCCATTAGGCCAAATCATACAAAATGATTTCTTTTGTAGGTCGTTAACAACGACCCAATATCATCAGCTTCACATGTTTCAGCCTATATGTGACATGTCACCTGCTGTACATATGAGAATGCCTTCTAGCTAAATGCACCGTAGCCCTCAGCTGGTCTTGGTGCTGTTTGCAATATGTGCGGGTGGCAGGCTTTTGTTAATCTCTCTTCTTCTCCCTTCAATACATGTCTGTTCACCAAAGGGCTTTAATTATTCTATAGGGAGAAATGGGCACCCTAATCCTAAAAGGCTAAAGCATCTGCCTATGCCCTTTGGGTCTGAAGTCTCTGTGGCCCCATGTTTACCCCTTTCTCCAGAACTTAGGTGTAGGTTTTGGTCTTCTCTGTTCCTTTACTTTTGCTTTCAAACAATCTGAAAAAAGACTTTGATTTCTCCTGGAATACATTTTCACTGGTGCCATGTTTCCCTTGTCCCTTTTAAAAATTGCTTTTCCTGATACAGAACCTACACCTAATGCCTTATTACCCATTCTCACCTTACCCTTGATCTTCCCTCCAAACCATGTAGTTGGAATTACTATCCTCATTTGGTATTTACTGCCAAATGCAAGGACCTTTTTGTAAGTGTGCAGGCCCCTGACCCCCGAATGCTGCGCACCTGCACTAGTGGCCAGAAGCTGCTGGACACAGCGAGAGAAGGCACTCAGCTTGTACGTGGGCCCACACCTCGGATGTCTTAGCGCCTTCTATTCCCAGTGTGTGCTGGGCCCTCCCCTCTTTTTACCTAGCTAAGTGGGACTTAAAACTCTTGGCTAGCTGACATTATCTTCTGCTACCAGCTCACTGCGTGCACGTGTTTAGATCAAGCCAACCACAGGATTTTCACCTTGGATTTGTGTGGCTTGGATGCTCTTCCCCCAGAGAGCCCTGTGGCTAACGCTCTCGTTTCTGCTCTTTGCTGAATGTCTCCTCTGTGAGGCCATCCTGACCACGCTCACAGTCCACATTCCGCGGTCATGAGCGCCCACGGGAACTTGGACCTGACATCAGGAATTACCAGCCAGGGCGGAGAACTCTGCTCTCCTTCCCTCACTTCCTCCGCAAGCAAACCCAGGCCCTGCTCCCCCACTCTCCCGTCTGTCCCTGTCGCATTTCCTCATGTTGGGCACTGCCTAGAATGTCTGTGACCCAGAAACCACTCATCCAGATCTAGGGATTTCAGTTCCAGAAACTGCGCGAGTTATTTCTCTGAACACCATAGTCTTCATTGACGTCTTCCTCCTGTGTTCCCATGGCACACGGTGACTCGTTGCTTTGCATCCATGTGTGCTCGTCCCACCAACGGAGGAAACGTGCTTTCAGGGCAGAGACCATGACTCGGGTTTTCTGTGCTCTCTCAGGGTCGAGGTGAGAGCCTGCGGTGAGCGAGGGTTCAGTGACACAGCGGGATGATGGATGAGCGGCAGCATTCCCCCACTTGCTGTCCGTCAGTAAAGCCAGCCAGCCAGGATCTTAGCTTTCCAGAGTCACCTGGCCAGAGAAGTTGGCGTCTTACATCACCACTGAGAGCATGATTCCCAGCTGAGGCGAGCTCACTATTTTTCTTTGATCTTTGTACATTGGGAAGCTTGCTGGTCAAAACAGCCTAATACAGATGCACTCATATGACGTGACTACCACTATGGCAGCCAGCAGGCACAGTAAGGACTCAAAAGCCCTACATAGCCCCATTCTGCCCTGTCTGACTCTACAATAGGGGCCAGAAAGCTGAAAGAGTCTGTCTCTCAGTGCCTCCCTCCTACAGGTTCTGGTTCTGAGTGGCCATACAATGTATTTCTGCTCAATAAGTGTGGACAAATTCTTTGGGGGAAGGTTTCAAGCCTTGAATAAAAAGGGAAAGTCTCACCAGGAGCAAATATCTTGCCACTTTGCCCTTCGCTTTATTTTTGCCTGGAATGGAGATGAAAGGGGTGGATGCACAGCAGCCACCATGACATGTAAAATGGCAAGAATGATGACGGAAGCCTGTAGAACAGGATGATGGTGAAGAAAACGGGAAGAGGTTGGATTGCTTAAGGCATCCTCATGACTCTGTGCCAGTCATGGACTAAATGCCTCTAGATCTCTGGCTGCATAGTTCCTCTTCATTTGAAACACTAGTAGTTTTATTTTGTTTGCTAGTTGAATACAAAACTGACTACATTCAGTAACCTATGGGATCATTACTAAGGTTTCCTGCAATCATCTATAACCAAGCCAGGTTATATTTAGCTTATAAAGACAATTGAAAATGAATCTATTCCTTTAACAAGTACATCCATGGCTGAAACATTTACAGACTACCTTGAAAATAGTGTTATGTTAAGATCACTTTGCTTATGGAATATTTTATGCCCCTAACTTCTGTGTCTGGTCCTACTAGGGCTGGATAAAATCTGTTCATCTCTGTTATGGCCCTCTGCATTTAAAGGCTGCTTTTATATCATCTCTTACACTCGGTTAATAGATTAACAGACCCTTTCGTTTTACATTTACCTCAGCATTGACACATGTTTAGCAAATGTTCATTATTTCCTTTTCTTTACAAGATCAACCAGTCTTACAAATAGTTCCTAAAAGTGTTTGGCCCAGAAAATATCTATTAAATCCAAAGAATCTGTTTTGGGGCCACTACAATGCCCAGAAGAACCACCCCCCCGTCCTTGCTCCTGCCCTCTCCTTTTTATGCAAGTGAAACAAACACACAATTCCAGACACACACAGTTGCCTGCTTCTGTTACCCTTGCCTCTGTGAGTATCCGTCCACAACTCCCCCTACTTAAGTGTGAATATTTGAGCAGAAAGAGAGATAATGAGCTGTGTTTGTGGGTAAAGATACACTGATGACAACAGGAACAGAGGAGCACTTGAGCTGTCTTTCCAGGATTGGGAAGAGACTCGCTCCCATTTCTCCATATTCTCGGTTTACCTTTCTTGTGCCAGTCAGAATGTATTTGCCAACACTTTGCCAGATATGGTCCTCCATCTGCACCATGGTGTTTATCGCCCTGCACTGCACTGAAGGTGCTTGAATGTTTCTCTTGTGTTTACCAGCCAGAGGGTAAGGAACTAGGGAAGAGGGGCACAGGCACCATGCTCATCTGTGCTCAGAGCTGATCTGTCCTGGGAGACACGTCAGTGTGCGGACAGAGTATATGACCGTATTGTGCATTCCCCAATTACCCGCAGGCAGGACCCTGGCCCACAGCCATGCACACTACCAGTGCAGATGCCTCCGCTCGAGCTGGGGAGCTGCCCTTTCCACTGCCTCACCCTGCTTACCTCCAGTGTGCTCTTCCCCTGGTGTCTTATCTGACTCCTTTGGCCAATTTTGATGTCAAAACCCACCCATCCAATTTATCACAAATAATAAAATGTATTAGCTTATGATAAATGATATTCAAACGAGTTATGAACTGCTCTGCAAGGCTACAGGGAGGTTCTAAAAGTGTTCCTTTTGTACTGGCTCCAATCCCATTCAGATTCAAAAGGTACTTTCCAAATTGGGAAACCTGAATTTTTTATGATAGGTCCCCCAGAACATCAGCTTTAAGAGATAAAGATAACATTTTTCTTTCTCTTCTTATCATACACCACTGTTGGTATGTGAGCATCACAAGGTCGAAAGGAAAGAGCTGCTTAAGCATTTCTCCCAGGGCTCAGATCTATAAGGGACGTGAGGAGGCCGGGGCTGCGGGAGAGCACGTCCTTGATGGGCAATCCGGCGGCTGTCAGGGCCATCGGTAGGCTCAGAGCAATTGTGTGCCCTTTCCCAAACAGCCACCAGAACCTCACACACACAAGCCTGAAGGAAACAGCTGATGAAAATGAAAGCAGTTATTGGTGTATCTGAGTTAGAATTTTCTAAACTTTCAAAAAGTATCCAGATATCATTAAAGACCACGCTACTTGACTTTGTCACCAAGTCACATAACTACTGAAAATTATTAGCTGAAAAAGATAAAAACAGTTGTTTTCTACAGGGGAACAGTTTCTATGTGGGCCCCCGTGGGATAGCAGTAAGTGGGTGAGGGAAACTCATGTCGTCTGAAAGCCATTCTCAAAGGGGCAGAGGGACCTGATGTTTCTGGGTAGAGCACCTTTCCATCTCTTCTTTTTTTTTTTAAGTTTATTTTATTATCATTAATTTACAATTACATGTGCAATATTACGATTATTAAACTACCCCTTCATCAGGTCCCCCCCACCAACCCCATTACAGTCACTGTCCATCAGCGTAGTGAGATGCTATAGAATCACTACTTGTCTTCTCTGAGTTGTACAGCCCTCCCCGTGCCCCCCAACATTACATCTGCTAATCGTAATGTCCCTTCTTCCCCCTTGCCCCTCCCTTCCCACCCATCCTCTTCTTGTGGACCAAACCATTTCTTTCTCTGTCAAAGCTCTTCGCCATCGCAGCAGGATTCTGCCACACTGTTGAACAAATACTTTCCGTTTTTGTACAGTTCCCTCTCAAATGTGAGATGAAGGCCTGTCCCTGTCGCCCAGAGCAGGCCTGCAGGCAGCCGAATGCTAACCCACTCTTCTGTCTCCATCACCAAGCAACTTCCTTGGACCAAGGGTATATCAAACTATATATACGGACACATACATTTACATAATACATAATATATGTGAATATATAATAGGTAATAACATACATATAATCCATATATTCTATATTAATTTTTAAAAAATATATAAAATATATCAATATATTAAAGACTTATGTGGATATATAAAAATTAAAGGAGACACTGCCTTAAATTGTATAATTTCCCTTTTCTTCACCTCTGTCTATTCTTGCCCCTTGATATACTCCTCGGGTGACCTCAAGGGTGCTGGGGGAGAAAAGGTGCAGCCCCAGAGCATCACAAGTGTTTATCCCTATTGTTTATGTAGAAAAGTTATTTTGCGTTCTGGTGGCAGGCAGGTAACATGATATCATGTAAAAAAGAACAATAAAGAGAATAATAGCATAGCACTGATAACATAATTACTAACATACAGTCAGTACTTTCTATGTGCCAATCACTTAACCTTTAGAGCCTGCAAGGTAGGTACGCAAATTATCACTATTTACCAGGGAAACCGAGGTACACAGAAGTTAAGCAACTTTCCCAAAGAAATACAGTAAGTGGGGGAGCTGTGATTTACCTCCAGGAGGTCTAGTAATTGAAGTCCCCCATGTTAACTAACCCCAGAACTGCCTTATAACCGACACTCCCTTTCAAGGCCACCACTCAATCGTGCATCCGGAGGGAGGTGACAGGTGGCCAGTGTCCAGGTCGGGGTGAAACCTGTCGGACTGAGCTTCTGCTAACTGAAGTCACCTTCCACTGCTTCCAGAAACTCGCCAGTCCCTCGGGTTGTTCCAATTCAGGACTGTTTCCTTCCACTGCAAACCCTCCGGTGCCCTTTCACACTCACAAGAAGTTTGAGTTTACGTAATGAGATAAAGGCGTCTTAGAGCTAAAAGCGCCCCTCAGAATTCTACTTTTTAGTGAAAGATAAAAAGTTAAAGACCATTATTATTCAAATTGTTACCACAGCCAGCTTGATTTGGCTCCGTTAATGAACTGAAAAGAATGAAATTCAGCAAGGTACAGAAGAGAGCAGGTGTCCTCAGCAGGGCTCAGGGCTGGGGATTCAGAATTACAAGGAAGAAGCCATCAGAAGTTCACTCCTGCCAGCAGTCTTTATTCAGTGGCAGAGTGATAGCACACTTAGGGGTCTGGTGCATTTCCTGGGGGCAGGGACCTGGGAGTGAGACACAGAGGCTCCATTTGTGCTGTGACCATGGCAATTCAGGGCCATCCCCCCACATCTGTTCCATGGACACATGCAATAGTTACAGGAACTGCACAAAGGGAATATAAGCCCCGAATGAGGGCTTGATATCAAGTCCTCGAAGTTAAAAAAGAAGCCATAATTTTCATAATTACTATGAAAACATCTAGATGAGGTAGTTAACAGAGGCAGGTGTGTTAACAGTCCGCAAATGTAGCTATCAAACAGCTAGGAAGGTCTGCAGTCTCCATGAGAAAAGGAGAACATGAGTCTGGCTGCTGTGTGGGGAGTCACTGGGAGATTTACAGCTGGAAAACGGCCAGAATGCCCAGAATAAGAAGAGGACTATTTTTCAGGTGTTTCAATCTTCATAATAACTTTTTCCTTTCTTCTCCCACTCTACATCCTCTTCCGTTCCTCTCACTGCTATCAGATAAGCAACATGTACTTATGACCAACCAGTTTAAAATACATATTGGTATTTATGTTTATACTTATGTATATGTAGGCTTCTATTTATATTTTTATGTATTTATCTAAGCACACAGCTCCCAGAAATTCCTAGTCAAAATGGCTCTGGAATCAACTTGTTTGGGAACAAATCTCCATATCCTGTCAGCTATGTAACTTTAAACAATTTATATAATTTCTCTGCACCTCATATATTTATCTATAAAATGGGGATATTAAATATATGCACACATAGGATTATTATAAGCATAGATGAGTAAATGAATATATGATTTAATCTTAACATCTAGCATATTTGAGGGGTTGACCACTGTCAGCAATTTAATGGTTATTTTTATTGATATTATAATTAAAATAACCAGTATAGCATGGAGGAAATGCATGACCTGAACCTGGTTAGGTTGAGATTCTGAGATTGCTGGTGTTTAATACAATATGAAAAACAAGTTGGACATGGTAGTGCGTCAATAGCCAGTTTTTGGGAGACACATATCTGCAGTGACCCTGAGTCGCTGTGTTCAGTCTAGGAAACCACACATTAATAAACAGACCTGGATTTCAAGAGCACTTGGACGAGGCTAACCTGAGGACAGAGGGTCAGAGGGGTGCAGAGCATACCACATATAGAAAACTTAAGAAAATATAAGATATTTATCCCAAGGAAGAAACAGTGTGAGAAAACAAGAACTACATTCAAATACTTGAAATATTATCACATGGAAGAAGGCAGAATCCTATTCTATGATGCTGTAAGGAAAATAATTGTATCCAGTTGGCTGCAAGCAGTGGTTCTCAAAGTGTGTCCTGGAGGCACAAGCAGGTCCCTGAGGACCTTTCAACATGTCCTCCGGGTCAAAACCACTTCCATTCTCCCGTTAGTAGAAAATGAATGTTTCCAAAGATTATATGGCAAATGATACTGTAACAGATAGAATGTAAAGTCAGATATCAGAATCCAGCTATCTTCTACTAAGACAGACATTAAAGAGATTTGTAAAAGTGTAAGACAGTGCCACTATTCTTGTTAAATCCTTGTTTTATAAGATACAGTCACTTTTCATAAAGGTATGTATCTATATTAACACACAGTGCATTTAGGATTATTAAATTAATACTTTAAATTCTCAGTTTTAGTTTTTGTTATGATAGCTATAGATTTAACCCACATAGAGACATTCAGAGCCCATAATTATGTTTAAGAATGGAGTTTATCTTATTTTTAAGGATGTTTAAGGAGTACTTAAGACTAAAATGTTTGAGAACCACAGTTTCAGTCATAGTGTAGGAAATTTTGAAACCACACATTTCAAGTAGTTTGAACTGTTCACTACTAACTTAGGCTTTTCTTTTTTTTTTTTTAAAGTTGTTTTTGGAAAATACTCAACAGGAAGAATATGCAGTAAAAGGGATTCATGCATTGACTTTAATGGTCTCTAAGATTTCTTTCAACTCAGAATGAAAAATTCCCTTGTGAAAAGAATTGGAAAGAGCTTACCGAGAACCATGCTCGCATAAGGTTGCTGTGAAAGTTTGCAGCTCGCACATGGTTAGCGGTGGAAGTTTGGGGATGAAGCACAAAGTAAGAATCCTAGCAACCTTACAACTACACTTGAAGTGCAGATACGCTGCACTTCAAATCACTGGGCTGGCGGCAGGTTCTCTGATGAAGAGGATGAAGTTCTTCCGCCAGACACCTCACCTTCTCAACTGGACATACTTCTTGAGGATGGAGACTGGTTTCCATGAGAGCTGCACTAGTCTCCCCTGAACATTCAGAAACTAATAATTTAGAGTTTTTCTAAAAGGAAGATTGACAGAAGCACATATGGTTGCTTTTCTAGACTATGTCACAGGTGATAACCTGGTTACCTCTCCTCAAGGTCTTGGGGTCTAACATTTGTGTCATGTTATGTATCTTCCTCTCCTCTTCCCTGTAACTTTGTATCAACATTTAGACACAGCTGCACAAAAGATACATGTATAAACCATGTGACTGCAATTCACAGAAAACTCAAATGAGGATAAGCAAATAAAAAGAAAAAAAACACAAAAATCAAATTAAGTGCAAAATAGAAATTTTAAGAAATACCAGTTGTACCTATAATATTAACTAACACCTGTGTGAAAATGATGAAATTGAACTCTGGCAATGTATGTGAAAGGAAACTCTCACCCATTGCAAAGAGGAGCAGAGGCAAGGTTTTCTGTTTTTAGTTTTTCTTTGAAAAGCTATTTGTTAATATGCGTGAAGAGACTTAAGACGTTCCTATGTTTTGACACAGAAATTCCAGGTCTAGGATCTTAAAGAAATAGTCATATATCTATGGACAAGGGTTTCTGTATAATCATGTGCATTTAAAGAAAAAGTTGCCCAAATAATCTTCTTCAACCTCAAACTAATGAACTAGCTCCACAGAAAAATTAAGTAAAATATCCTTAAAGACCAAATTGGCTTGTTATCAAACATGCATCACCCACTCCTTCACGCAGCCCCCACCTCCTGCGGCCTCAGAATGAGCATCGGTCCCCTGCTATTCTCCGCAGCGGGGCGCCTCTGTAGCATGAGCCCAGATGGGAAGTCCCACCTGGGAGCTGGGGGCACGCGCCTCTAGTCACTGCTTTGTTTCTGTTCCCTGGCCTAGAGTGACACTTACACGTGTTGAGTATTTGTAGGAAAGATGTGTCTCTCCTACAAAATAAGCAAATAATCACCATGACAGTATGTGGCCAGTGGTGACAGGCAAGAGAACAAGGCAGAGGTCAGAGCAGAAAGAAGCTGGCACCCCCTTCTCAGAGACTCGGCACCCATGTGGGCACGACCGTAGGCCAGCTATCTCCACTGGTCCAGCCCAACATCAGCCTCTGAATTTCTAACCTTAAGGAAATACAGCCTCACGTCCCTCAAAGTGTTAGTTTTACTTGAAGTAAATTGGCCCTTAATTTTAAGTTCATCATTAAGACTTGTTTTAAGTATTATCTTGAAAAATCTTGTCTAGGATGAAAGTTGTTTTTCTCATTTCCTCACTGTTTCTCAAAGGCGGGACACTGCCTGCCAGTGAGGTATCAGCTATGCACTTACTCACCTTAACCTCCCCAGATAGTCAGAGTAAAAAGTACTGTTTCCTTCTAAAGACTTTTACTCCAAAGGGAAGGGGAAACTGGGTTTCTTTGCTCTTTTCTGATGATTGTGAAAAGCAACCAGAAAACTTTTAAGGGGGCCCGTACTTTCATAATTTTCCAGAAACTAATGTAAGAAGAACAGAAGAGCAATTCCATCAGGTCTTGTCATGTAAGTATGCATGTGTGTGTGTGTGTGTGTGTGTGTGTGTGTGTGACACATGTTCCATTAGTATCCCAGGTCACAAATACCAAAGTGTTAGCCACCATTTTGGGGGTGAGAGGGACAGGAGAGGGGCAGGAAAGAGGTACAGAGACTTGTTAACTCAGTCTGCAAAAGGTCAAGCAAAAACTTCACAACATGTACCACTTCACACGGAAAAAATACTGTTCTCATAGACTAGAGATCGATGTCATGGTGCACATTCCAGGCCACCCATGTCGTTCTGTCTCAGAGTAAAGCACATGTGTTGTGTTTCTTTTATGAGTACTGGTACTCACACCGCTCATCGCCTTATTTTATCCCCTCCATATATAAGAAAGTAACTCAATAAAATAATACACAGGCTCAGTAGTTTGTCGATTTTCTATCAGAATATCAGTCATCCATATCAGCTTATCTATATGAGACAGTCTAAAATATCCCCATGATACCAAGTTATCTCAAAGAGTCATAGAGGTTTTTCATTCACTTCACTATTAATTCAAAAAGCATGTTATTGTGTAAAAAGAGGTAAAAGAATATATAAACTTCGCTAGTATATAAAAAATAATATATATGTTAGAATGCATACACAAGAATTTCATAAGACTAGTCTCCATTCAGCCCAGGCTGGGAATATTTTACTGGCAAGAAAGTAGGGATAGGAAGGAAGATTTCTAACTACATACTGTTTTCTACCTTAAAATTTTTTAACCATGTAAGTCATTTCCTATTCAATAAACAAAAGTGCACTGGTCTAAAAAAAAAGGGCCCTCTCTAAGGTCACACCTTGAGGATACAAGAGCAAATAAGGAGGAGTCCCTCCTGTAAAGGGGCTTCTGGTGTTGTATGGAGAACCCGAGGGTAAACAAGGAACGGCATGCCACTGAGACGGGGGGCCAGAAGGCTGACCCGTGGCAGTCTGCGTGCACCTCACACCTCCTCCCGGGAAAGTGTGGAGAGCTGCGCTACTCCACAAAACTGGTTTCTTGGATACAGTCTGGTTTAACGCATTTTGTGGAGGAAGTCAATGGTAACAAGAAAGCTAAAAGAATTCATTCAGGATAAGGACGGGAATGTACAGACGTGAGCAGCATTTCTGAGTGGAGAGAGGGTAGCTGTAGAAAGGTAACTGAAGACTTGCCATGGGGCTACAGCACCAAAATGGGCATTTAACAAGAATGGACTTTCCTCTCAGACTTCTGGTATTTCCATTTGGGTGGAGATTAAAAAAAAAAAAGAGCAAAAGTTTTCTCACAATATTTTGCAACTTCTGCTTCTGGACTCAGAACTCAGAAATAGCAAGAAAGTTAAAAATGAAAACTTTTTTTTATGACAATTGATTTTTACCCACAAAACTGACCATATTTCATTCACGTATGTTTGGGGTTTTAGATGACTATCTATAATGAATCTATTTTTATTTAAAATGAAAAAGTAGTTTATTCCTGACATACTTTAGCTTAGCTTGGGGAGAAATAAAATTTCCACTGTTTGACTCCAATACAAACAGAAAATAGGATGGCTTATAGAAGTTGCATTTCTTTACTGGAAAAAAAATCTAATGACACTATTCAGTGTCAGAAAAGGTTCTTCTCTCCATTAACATTTATCAACTGGTAAGCTTGGGAAAATTAATTTTCTGAAAGATTCATTTTCAACACTGATTAGGAAAAAGATCCAACTAATTTGCTCTGCTCTAGTAACCAAATATTTTGGATATCAGTCCGAACTTTGCTCTACTGGAAAAGATAAATCAAAATACTTAGTCTAGATATTAATACACATATATACAATAAGTGTAAAATGATGTTCATTCCATTATCTGTTGGAGATAAAATGTTCTATAAAGACAAGAAACAGTTCTTCCAATTTAACAAAATTGATTTTCCCTCTAATTCAATGTTCTTGTCTACAGCACTTCACTATTACTCCCTGAAATATCTGCCTATTTTAACAATTTCAGGTCACCGGATATGCCTGCCTTAATTCTTATCACCACCTGGCAGAACATAACTCTTTCGTTTGAGCCCTTAGCTTCCACTTTGTAGCAACTAAACTTTTCCTGTGCTCTCACCACCCACCCCACCTCCATGAGGAGCACGTCTCCTGAAAGCACGAGTCAGGAAACTTCCTCAGGGAACTTGCGGCAAGGTGGGACACAGTGACCCTGCAGGGTGCTGCAGATCACCGATCGCTCAATAAGAGTGTCTGGGGACCCTTGGCAGCTCCTGCACGGCCACCGTTACATCGTCTCATCTACTGGCAGGTGTCTGGATCCAGCAGTGGTGGGGGTGGGGAACGTGGGTGGAGGTGGAAAGGAAAGGGAAGCAAGAATATATTTTAATTCAAAGTGGAGGATAATAGGAGTCTATTTCTTCCACGTGCAAAGGATGAAAATACATCTGTGACCCTTATAACTATTAGACACTTAATGTTTGCTCTAGCCGGTCTTACCACCAACTCAGGCTCTACACTGTTGAAATGGCTTTAGAAACCCGCATAGAACATCTGTGATTGGGAGTGAGTCCCTATTAATCTATGAAACAATCCCTCAATTGTTGTACCCTTAGATACATAGATACATAATTTTTATATGAAAAAAATTATGTCACTTACAGTGAATATTTTTTATGTTGTTTCATGAAGCCTTCTTAAACCTTTCTAATATTTCGTATCTCCTTGCTACTATAAAGTTCTCACCAGTGACTATTCCTGATCTTTTATTGTCGCTCTAAACAGTACCCAACACACTTCATGGAGAGCGGGGCTGGGAGCACCCGAGCGAGGGCTGACCATGCGCTCCGGAGCAGGGCTCGGTGCTCCCGGGCGAGTCCTGAGCAGACGGCGATGTTAGCTAAGCCAGGTGTTCCCAAGGGCCGTGGCGGCCCGGCAGCTTCGCCAGGGGACGTCTGGCCGGGAGGCCCGTCTGGTCGCCGGGATTATGGAGCAGAGGAGAAGAGGGAAAGCGGAAAAGTCTTGTGTCCAGTTGGTAAAGAGCAGGGACTCTGCTAAAAGCCCTACAGGGCCCATGAGAGCCCTTAGCTTCCACTTTGTAGCAACTAAACGGTTATCCGGCCCCAAGCGTCAGTCAGGCCAACGCTGAGAAACTGGACCAAACAATTCATTTCACTGAAAAGGAAGCCAGGCTTAACGGAGTCACATGACTTCCCCGACCCCCAAATGCCTCAGTCTAAGTGGAGTGTAGTTAGTGACGGAGTTCCGGCTCAAAACTGTCCCAAGCATCTCATCGGATGCACATTCCATTGTCAGGCAAATGGGTCAACCCCTCACGACGTACTAGAGGAATTCTGACCCAGTCGCCTTGCTTTTGGCGAAACTTAGGATGAGTCATTACGCATTTCTGAGTTTGTTTTCCCATCTGTAAAATAGATGAGTTAAAAATAGATGATTCCTAAGGTCCCTTTTTCCTCTACAATTGTATTATGGTATAAATAATGATGCCCTACATTATAGTAGTCTCCAAATTTCCAAAATTCCCTTTCTTTTTCTTCTTAAACTCTTGTCTAGGAATCCTGACCTAAATAAAGGTAGGAAATGTTACTGCTAATTAAAAAAAAAACACAACAAAAACAAAAACTGAGTGTCTTGAACAATACTTGACTCTCAGTAAGTAGCGAAGAACATAATAAAATTCAAACATGTTGTCTAAAAATAAAGTGACTGGAATAAAAGTCTTCCTCATTGTCTATTATTTTAATGGGGAGACAAATTCTATGGCCCTTTTATATCCAGTGTGCACATTAACTTATTTTGACTATACACATTCAAAGTAAAGACTTTAAAAATGAAAGAAAATCAGCTATGTAAACAGCCAAGTGTCATTACTGAATTAATTTAATTGGTTTGACAGGTACAACCCATTGATATATTTCCTGAGATAAAAGTTCCCCAAAGTATTCATGAATCTGTAATTCATTTTTCATAATTTAAATATTGTAGGCAAGAAAAACTGATCAGTTTTTACATTTTTCATCTTAATACTTGTGTATTTAGAGCAAGTGAAGAACCAAAATTGCTTGTTATGTGCTATATTTTAAATATTTCAGTATATTGAGTGCTACAATTGAAAATAGGACAATAGGTGATAAGAGAAAATGCACAGTTGTCTTCTCATCACTAAAATCCAAACTAGTACTTAACCTGTGTGCATAAATATCGGAGGTACCATGTAACCCCTAAATCCTAGTTTTAAATCCCCTTTCATTATAAAAGTAGAGAATGGAGTGTTAGCTGTCCAATTATTGTTTCATTCCACTAACCTTTTTTCAATCAGAAGAAAATAAGCTATCATTTCAATTTTTTTCTTTTTTGCATAGAAAGAATTTTAATCTGACCCATGTGCCATCATCATTGTTAACCTCTGGATATTTTAACAACATTTTGATGGATCTTAAGTCAATTAACACTACAAAGAAAAACATCTGTGGTTCTAAGACTTTTTAGAGTGGCTCTTAATACTGTAATACTGTATTTTATAAGGAACTTAAGATATGTTTTAAAAAATAGCCATTGAAAATTCCATAATTCATTGTGCATTAAAACAGTAGATACTAAAGTCATGTCAATTTTAGTAACAAACATGAAGCGCGTGTATCTGTTAGAGAGGATTATTAGACAAGTCAGCGGAAGGAAATCCTTCTTGTCTGTCAAATCCAGATGTTCAGCTCATAAAATGGAGGCCTGTATGTAAAGGCAAGCTATGGCATCTGATATCCTTAAGAAGTGTTACTTCAGAGAAAATTCATGGACAAGAGAAGCCAAAAGAGATTTATTAAAGAATGGTTTTCCTTTGGTTTTTAAGGAATTATAGCAATATTGTCTAAATTAAATGTGGAATGGAATACTGGGTATACTAAGATAAAAGACACATGCTTTTTGTTTCCCAGAAACACCATTCTACAAATATTTTGATTTAAAATATAAAGGTTACTCTTTGGAGAAAAACAGATCCAGGATAAGCATTTTCTTTCATAAACTGACAAAACATATACTGGAGCAAAATTCCACAAAATCCTGGCTTATGGATTCTTTCGTTTCCTTCCTTTGCTAGCTCGTACAGGTTTGTAGAATACTTCAATGACAAAATAGGAGTCCACATTGAGAGTGGTTAAACATTCCAAACTTCCATATCTTGATTTATAGATTAATACGCAAACTATTTCTTATTTTGTAAATGAAGATTTCAAATGTATTCTAACTCTTAAAGTGAAACACCAAAAGAGAAGCTGACTATAACAGTAATACCAGGGTTCTGCACCCCTTTAGTGTTCCACAGGCTCAAAGGATGTAGCAGCCCTACACTGTCTCATCTCACCACACTTATGGAATGGCTTTCAGTCATCCTCCAGGACAGCCTGGCACTTGGAAATGTAAGTATTAAGATTAAGTTTTCAGAGAAGGCATTCTATTAAGCTTAACAAAACAATGCCATTTTGGATTCTTTGTATAATGTATTTCTTTTTATCCTTTTAGAAAATTGACTCTTTAGGGTAGATGAGAAAAATATGTATCGTTAAGTTGATGTTAATAGAAAATATCTTGAGTTTTATAGAGCTCCTGAAAAACAAAATGTGACAGAACTGGCAGAAGTCTTACATTTGACAACTAATGATATTTTTATTATTCTTATTTTCCTGCCTTTGAAGTGCCCCTCACAGTGTGTCTGACTCGTTCCCCTTCCAGAATGGTGAGGCGCTCCTCGCCTTTGATCTCCCCCTGGCCCTTCCCAAGGGCTCCCCCCTCCGCACCCTCTCCCAGCCTCACCACCACAGCACCTTCTATTCTTGGAACAGGGGTAAGCCTTTATTTCACTGGCTTTGATGATTTTCTACGTAGGTCACCCTGAGAATACCTTTCATCTTTGTCTGTGTGAGAACCTCTCTCTTGCTTGAACCTGCAGATGGACCTGTGGGTTCCATTTGTTCTGAAGTTGCCCTGCAGCGAGGAGGCACCACAGCTCCTCACGTCTAAATGGTGCCAGCTCCTCTTTTACTTAGATGGGAAGTTATTTCTGTCGTTCAAATTTTTATCTTTGAAACAAGGGGCAAAGAAAAAAAAAGTGGTATTTCTTGCATAACAGCTAACACATCTGAAAATGGATTACTTGGGTTTACTAGGCTTTTTATTTTCCTATCACTTTCTTTACAGCTAGATTTTCTGCATGACAGCAAATGATGCTTTCTGACTCATGGATAATAGTGCCTACACGTGTGATTATCTGCTTCCCACACATGGACATGCTGTTTGCAGCTCTCTTGCCATTCTCTCGTTCCCTCCCCTGCCCCCAGCTCTCCCTCTCTCTCTCACTCTCCATCTCACTGAAGCAGATGTGCTTAAACTGTTGCTATATATCCTTATAAAATGAAGCAGGTCTGGAATAGAAAGCTGCCCCACTTTCTCCTCTGCTGAGCCTTTTCAATATGATTTCATTATTAAGATCATAGTAAACTGCCAGGACATCTCACATGCCCATTATTCAACATAAGCAAAATACCATAATACAAAACTAAATATCAATAATATTTAGATTCCTTATGCTTTTGGTTTAACCATAATTTCATTTTCCTCTGTTAAGACTAATGAGAAAGGATTGTCTGAACATTTATTGACTCTTTTTAGAGTATCTGTAGAAACAAGTGTAGAAACAAACACAAGTTGAATAGCACAGTGTGGAGAAGCGTCTTGCAGAGTGCCAGGCACATGGGAGGGGCTCTGTGTTACTTCCCTTGCCTCATCCTTTCTCAATTTTAATACTTAAAATTGGAAAAGGAAAATTAAATTTAACTTCCTTTTTAAGATATGATAATCAGTAAATGTTATGGTATCATGAAATATAAATTAACAAATTTACTTATGTTCTAGACAAGTAGAAACTAGACTTCATATGATTTGTATACTTTACCTAAATGAGGTCACACTTATAAATGTTGAGAATAGTGCCTGGCACACGGTAAACACTATTTTCTTATTAGCTAACTATTTTTCTTCTTAACTACCAGTTAGCACAAATATAAGTTGCTGTAAAACATATATCTCTTTTAAGAAAACCTTCCAAACTCGAAATTAAAATCTTACACTCATATGTTCCCAAAAGGACAAATCTCAATTTGTATACTATATAATTATGAGGGCTAATAGGTCCTACCTAACAAAAGCCTAGTGATAATGAATTGCTTTTCAAATTTCTCAAGGAAATGAAAATTTTTAAATAGACATTTTACGTAACTAATTCTCAACAAATCTCCCAACCTGTCCAAGTATTGGCTTAAATAGTATTTTAAAGTATTTTTATCGATATGCATCAAAAGAAGATATACACCACAGAGACTCAACAGATCATTATCTTTTCAAGATGTTTTCAGTTAGATTTCTAATTCATTAGCCTCTCAACATTTTCACATAGTTTTTATTAAAAAGTTCTTTTAAGTTGTGCCTTTTCTTAAGCTAACTACCCTAAATAATCCATTTTCAGATGTATTAGCTCAATTATACAAACAAAATTTCTTATGTTGCTACCAGTTTTTATATGTTGATTATTTTTCCAAATATTGTTATAAATTCCTTCATACTTACTCGTGTGATAATATTACAGTTAAATAGGGTACTGGCAGTAATTAGGATGTTTGCAATCACTGTTTAATCAGCCTTTTAAGAGGAGATATGAATTTGAGTTTTTATGTGGAATTTCTGGATTCTTTTTACATGCCCCAAGCATCCTAAGCCTTTGCAATCATCAGCTCTTTTTATTTCACCACCCAAAGCAAGTATTTTTTCTTCTTTTCCTCACTGTTTACCTCGTTTCACTTTCTTTTCCTAGCCGCTCCTTCCAACCCCTCAGAATGGTCCCAGGGCTCAGAATTGGGTCCTCTGTACTTCTCCATCTAAACATTTTTCTTACACTATTGTACTCAGTCCTTGGTTTTCCATCCATCTGTATACAGTCACTTCTAACTTTATGTCTCCAATCAAGACCTCATGAGCCCCACAGTCTTAACTCCAATTGAATTCTGGGCATTTCTAGTTGGATGTCTAATGAGAATTTAAGCAATACTATGGAAAAAACAGGACACTGGATTGCCTACCCCTAACTGGGTGTTTCCCATCTTACTTGCTCATGGGTAAAAAAAATGAATCACTCCATGTAACTTCCTATTTCTCTTCCACACAGCAATTTCTCTTGATCCTCTGTAAATCCTCCCTTCTTTCCATTTCCACAGCCAACACTTAGTCCAGATCACCTCCACCTTTCTCTCTTCCACCAGCTCAAGTGGCTCCTAACTGGTCCCCAGGCTTTGACCCCATTCTGATCTGTTCTCCTCACAGCAGCCAGGGGAGCATCTTTCATACTGAAATAAGATTAGGTTTTTCTCTGCTCTGAGATTCCAAAGGCATTCTTCCCACTACACTGCAAGTGAAATCCAACTTCCTCCCATTTCCAGCAAGGCCCTCCAGGGCCTGTCCCTTCTGCTTCCCCACACCTCTCAGCTTTTATACACCACATTGCAAGCTCTAGGCCTCCTTCGGCCCCTGAGCCTGCCAAATCTTTGCTTTTCTGAAGAGCCCCTGTATGAGCCAGGTCCCCTCCACATGAGTCTTTACATTCCTGTCACAGCGCAGTGCCACTTCCTCAAAGAGGCCTTCCTTGACCACTCTGGCTAAAGGGCCACCCCCCATCCAATCTGGACTGTCCCTGTCAGATCACACCATATCAGTTCACAGCATTTATCAATATCTTATATTTCCTCTGTTATGTATTTTTCTTCACTGTCTCTCTTGCTAAGATGCAGGCTTCATGAAAGTTGGTACCTTTCCTGCTTCATTTCCACTATGTCAGCACTTAGAATAGCTCCTGGCACATATTAGGGGCTCGATAAAGAATGGTTGAATCAATGAGTAAACTAGCTCATTCAAGAGTGATTGCTATTATTCCCATTGTACAGATAAAGAAACTGAGGACTTGAAAGGTAACTTCCCCAAAGTTCACAATTGGAAAGCTCAGAATAGAGTCCAGGCAAAATTTCAAAGACTAACTTCTGAACCATTTAAAAAAATAGAGCTTCTTTGAAACCAACATTTCTAGTGTTACCTAGTATTTAAGTGATTTTACCAGCTTCCTGAACCTTTTCCCTTGCTTATCTACTTCCTCTTATCACCACTTCTCATAGCCAAAACTGTAACTGATATCTCCTGCTTCATTTACTTTTTCTTAACCATTATAGGTCTTGATCATAGCAAAAATATCAATAAGTAAATTCAGAAAATAAAAACATGGGTCACTGCAAAGTAGAAAGACTCAGGGTTTATTAAGCCTATGTTAAAATATCAGTTTGGAAACCAAAAGGGTATTTGGAAATCTGAGTCTAAGAAGTTAAAGTAGCTTACAAGGCCTAAGCTATCGGATTGGCAGCTCCCATTATCACAGTAACCAAACAATAAATATATTTTTCCTGTATGTTTGCTTAAGTTATAGCCAACTTGTCCCTGTGGTAAACTGCAAAACTGATCTACCTGATTCATTTCATATGCATGACCGTGAAAAGATTGTCCAATGTCTACACTTCCTGGAATAAGACGAGAACCTTGTGTGTTTTCCATGATCAAAGTGTCTGACAAAGGTCAAGTCACTTCCCTTGCACTTCAGAAACAACAACAAAAAAGTCTAGATACTTTGGTAAATTATTCAACGGCTTTCACTTTATATAATATCAAACAAAACAAATTAGGTGGGGGAAAATCCATTCCTTCCATCGTATCGCTGACCCCGAGACAGACTCAGTGCTGTGGTTCGTTAACCTTCTTCTCAAGGTGACGGAACCATATCACTTTTGTATTAGTAATGTGGCCTCGGCATTCATGGTAAAGGCAAACTAATCAAAGATGTCTTCTTGCTTTTTGTGACAGACCCATAGTCTTAGCTGACTTAGATGTTGCTGGAGATAAGGAAGTGGCTCAGTGCACAATGGTTACCTTAGGGCTGGCTGTCAGGTGGATGGGGCTCACACTCATTCTTCACACTTACAACCCTCAGTCTTTGTGTGACTCGCCCGTCACATCATGTAGTCATGTCTTCAGTTACTTGATTAAAAGGTAAAGTAACCCAGTGGAAAAAGAATAGACCTAAATCAGACAGACCTGGATGAAATCTTAGACCTGACCCCCCAACTCCCACTCCCTACTAGGTGGTGACCTTGGAAAACAACTTTGAAAAAACACCAAAAAAGTTAAGGATTTGTTTGTGTGGTGCATATGTGTGTTTACTTTAATGTACTTTTCCAAATAAATCTTTTATGTTTAGCTTAAATCACAAAACAAACAAACCGAAATGAATTGGGATGATTGGCTGGTTCCTCTTCACACCTAGTACTCTAATTTATTAAATATCTGATAATTTATACAACTCAGTGGAAGCTCCAGAGCTCTATAACTGAAAGACTGCAGAATAAATCTGGTTGGAACAGGAGCTTAGATGTAGTCTGGCAAGAACAGAGTTTTTAATTAAATAGTGTATTGAATGAAGATTTTAAAATGATAATCTTTTTATTTACAACCTATAAAAGGTTGAGAACACAAATAATTGTTGGTTGAGAGGTATATTATTATTTTGAGGAGGAAGCTTATGAAGAATTTTGAAGATTTAAAACCCCATCTCCAAACACCTACTTGTCACAGTGAGCTTACAGACTTCACAAGGACTGCATGGCATTGTAGTGTCCCCAGCTTGTGGGCCAATTTATTTAATTAATGAATAAATAAATAGATGTAGCTCTCTTGGTGAAATGAAATACTCATAGTTTTTAGGCTATGGGTATTTCAAATCTGTGAGATTTTTATTTGCCTATTTATATTCATTACTGTATTTCTCATATGCCTGGGATAATCTTGGTTTACTTAAGAAAAAGATGGGATATGCAATTTTATATATGGCATGTGTTCAAAGGAGAAGACGAGAGAGCAGGGGAGAGAAAGAAAAACAAAATGTTAGCAAGGATTTCAAGCAATTTTTTTCCTTCTTCTATTTCCTGAAATTTTCTATCATGTAGAAATGGTTCATTTAAACAACCATGAATGGTTCACTTAAATAACAACAAAAGGAAAGAATTAACATTATTTTTTACGAATTAAGTACTGTCTGCATACAGGGCTGCGTTACACTGACAAACCACCCATTCATTCAACAAACAAGTTGCGAGAACTTGACTAGACTCGCTGGTAAGTAGCAGAGACCCAAGGATCATCAACAGGAGCCTGCCAGCTACCGTGAAAAACAGCAGAGCGAAAAGATCTCCCAGAGGGTGATGGGTGGGACCATTCATGGCACCACTGCAGCAGAGCACCTGTCCAGGTGTGGGAGGGATGGAAGAACAGGGAGGTACAGGTGGGCCACCCACAGGAAAAGGCCTTTAAACTAAACTTTGAAGAGCAATTATAATTTTCCTAGTTTATAAAAAGACATGAAGGGAAGAAAAAAACAGCATGGCTGACAGTTTGGCAACAGGAAACATTATATTTTTAGGAAAGTGCAAGTTACAACAGAGATACATACTATATGTCCCCTGTGGCTACAGATAAAGCTGGAGAGATCTACAGGGACTGAATGAGAACTGTGTGTGCCATGCTAATACTTTCATTTTTCCCCAAATGTACAGAGCTCAGAGTCAAATAATCTAACACCTTCTTTTGATCTTGCCCACCATTATACACTGAGAACATTGTAAACCTCCTGTGTTGATTATTCTCTTTACTTTTTTCTCAAATAATTCCTAAGAAATTGGCACAAGGCATATAAAGTAATGCCATACAAATGAATGAAAATTAAATATAAAAATTTTAGATTACACAACAGTATAGTATTTCTGAAGTCTCCATAGGCTGCCTGACAACCAAAACTCTTAAGATCTCAAGATGAATCTTGCTGAAAGAGCTCTCAATTCAAAGTGAATGTTACTGATAGAAACACAAAATAAATCTGAGAATGGTTAATACCACCCGATCTAAAATTTGACAAAAGTGAAAAGTTACATTACATAAATTATATACTATGTAACATTAAAATGGAAGGAAGAAAAGAAGAAACGCCACATAGGAAATGTTGTTTCTGGCTAAATAGAAGAATTAAAACCCTTTTGGAAAACTTTGATTTGTATTGTTTATAAGGAAAATTACACTCAGAAAAGTAACAACCATGAAGGAAAATCCCTTGGGGCATAAGCTATAATCAGTAAAAGTTGATGTGGATAAAAATTGATTCATGAATTTTATAGTAATTGTAAAAGTTAAATGAAAATGGTTGCTGGTGAACATTAATTCAGTAAAATAAAAACAAAAATGTGGTGATGATTTAATCAAGCTATATAAAAATACTCAGAGAATTAAATTGGTTTACTAGAGTTTTTTGTATGAAATCAATCCTCAAGGAAAACAAAAGAATGTTGGTATATTCTAAATAAGTGTTTATTTTAATAAAAGTTGAGTCGAAATACCCTTGGGATCAAAATCATGCTGAGAAGTGACTGGTGGTCCCCATGGTGGGGGTGGGGTGGGGTGGGGTGGGTCGGGGGGGGATGGTGAGGGGGATAAAGTGGCACCGAAATGCTCAATCACAATAAAAGTTGGTCACGAGGATGGTAGTGCTGCATGGAGAACATAGCCAATGATTCTGTAACATCTTTCTATGTTGAATATACAATTTCTACATTGATAGAGGGGTGAGGATTTAATAATGTGGGCAACTGGTGAACCACTGTGTTGTATACTTGAAACTAATGTAAGATTGTCTATCAGTGATACTTCAATTTAAAAAAATCGTAAGATCTGTATATTCTGTATCGCATGGGGAGCCACTGAAGGAGAATGTACAAAAGTGAGTTTTGCCATTTACAGAGATTATTCTGGTAGGGGTAGGTAGGGACACAGCAGGGTTTGAGGGGAAGCAAGATTTCAGACTATTGTTCACTAAGAAATGATAAGAATCTCTAGCAGAGAAGGGGGATGGATCTGCAGACTATTTGAAAGGTAGGATCTGGGGTAGGCTAAACACCCCTAAAACGGGGGACACAAAATTGAAAGAAGTTCCAAGATCTGTAAGGGTTGCCCCCTGTGCCACATGGCTTTAAACCTTTCCTCTTCAGTCTCTCAAAGCAACAGACATGGTTTGGAAATCTGCTTCGATGCTAAGGGGCTCTCTGCTGTGATTTCATAGGCTCAGATAATAAAATTCGCAACTTTCCTGAGCATCTCACAGCTTTCCAAGCATGCTCACAAATATCATCACTTTTAATGCTTACAGTACATCATAGGTAAGGCAAGTGTATATCAACGATAGAAAATGATTAGAATCAAGCTATTACACAATTCATAGGATTTGATTTCCAAATTATTTCCCATTCCAAATGGCATGCTATTCTCCAACCTGAAATTGGCTCCTGACTCATTTCCTTCGGCTTTCTGTTTCTTTGATTGTAAAAAAAAAAAGTGCTTGTTTTTTTTCCCCTAAGTGGAGATATTTAAAATTAGATGACTGCACTTTTTGCCATGTCATCCTTTTAATATCATCTCTTAACATCATTGTTATTTATATAAATTTTTCTCATGTATTTTCATATCAGGACAAATACTTTCTAAAATGTACAATGAACAGCGTTTCTTATTGTCTATCAGAGCTTTGCGTTTAGTTCACTTTACTAGCTGTTCATTCCCTAGTATGAGTGTGACATGGAGTTGCTCTGGGCCCTGACTTCTGCTCCAGGGTGAGCAGATCACTTTTTTTCTTTGGAAGGCTGATCATTTTCCTCCAATTGCTCACATTTTGATTGGAAGTATTTGTAAATACATAAATTGCAATCATTTTTACTTGAAAATGATTGCGTTTAGGCCTAATTTTATCACACATGCAATAAAAATATACAGGAGAAACTGAAGTTTTAGTAAAGTAACTTATTCACTTTGGATACTGAAGTCTCATTTCTAGCAGGAAATAAATGTTTCATATTTAAAGACTAGAGCTAAGCATTATAGAAGATATTAAGGTTCATTCAAGTTTGGGTCTGCAGTAAGAATCTAATAAAGGCACTGATAATCTTACTGATTATCTTTACAGAATTGAATCAAATGCAGATACTCTGAATGAATATAGAAGATGCATATGTACTTCACTAACATTGACTTTATGTATACTTATGTGTGTCCTGGTGAAAGAGGAGAAAGATTTTTGCATCTTTTTTTCTTATACTTATTATTGTTTCAGAACACACAGAACACTGCTTACAACAGCCATTCCGTAGACACTTGACAGATAGAAATTGAAGTAGCATATCGACATATAAATGTTGATATTAAGATCCTGAAGATTAAAGAGAAATGCATATTAAACATTTTAGGCAGTAGTTAGCTATTTTCTAACCTAACATTAGGGCCATATACATAAACTCTTATGCTAACTTTCATTTTTATTTCTGATTATTTCAGTATTGTGTAGAAATAGATACACATCCTATTACTAAAGAAGAGCCTGCAATATTTTATTTTTTCTTTATCCTTCCCTAAAGAGTGTTATCTTTATGTTCACAAAGTCATAATCCTGTGGGAGTAGGCAACTACTATAGGCTTGGCCATCTAGTCCCAAGGAAACTCTTTAGACTAGATCGAAATTAGTTAAACTGAGATGAAGTTAAATTTCCACTCTAACTTTCTCCTGTGTAAATATCCCCCATAAACTTATGACTGAAAAAGATTAAAGGTCTGTGATGATGACAAATTTCTTGCTCTGCACCAAGGTGACCTCATACCCACGGTCTGAACGCAAAACCTCGTCTACATTAATGCTGTTCTCTCGCCAACCTGACGGCAAACCTCTGCTCTTCACCTGCTCAGACTGAAATTCATTATCACGCTATCTGGTAAGAAACGATGCCCAGAAGCTACAAACTTCCTGTGTGCACACAACCCACAACCCAGGGTGAGCCGTCGTGCATCTGCCCTTGGGAACGCTCCATGGCCCTCCCTCAGCCCCGAGCCGACCCCTGCAGGGACCCTCCCCGACGGGGGTCTTCGGCCCCGCTCTCTCTTCCCTTCCTGTGGGGCCCCTGTCTGCAAGACCCAGAGCGCCCCGCCAGGGGACGGGCCGTTAGCACCAATGTCCGAGGAGTAAGTCGAGGAAAGTTTAGGAGTTTTAAGGACTCAGGAGGCTGTTTCCAGGTAAGACATAAAACAAGGAGCTGAAAGAAGGAAACAGCAAAAAAAAAGCAAAGCCTGTAAAGAGAGGTCTGGATCCAGAATTATTACATTCTACTAAAATTGTCTGCCTCCCTCCTCCTACTTGGCCTCTGCACTTTGTTGTCTCATATTTCTCTCTCCTTCTGTCTTCTCTTTCTGAAATTTTTCTTGTCTGCCTCCTCATTCTCCTCCATTATTATAATCTGCAGTTTTGTCAAGAAATATCCATTACTTATCGGGTGCCTGGTAAGAAGTCGGGCACAGATGATGCAAGAGAGGCATAAGATACAATTTCCACTTTCATGTGGTATTTCTGATAAATAATAATAAAAATAATAATGATACCCCCAAGAACAACAACCTGAAATAATATGTGAAAAATGCCAAGAAAGGTGAAAAAAAAGTGTAGTTTCAGTGGAGCTATTTTGTGGCAAGCGTGACAAAAGAGACCAGTAGAGACGAAACAGGATTTGCAGAGACGTAGAACCCTTGAGGATGGGCGGGAGCCGGATGCCGGGGTCTCAGCTCCAGGCTCAGCTCCCGCTCCTTGGTGGGCCCAGTTGCTCTGGGAATGTATACCAAGGGCACCGCAAAGGAATCAGAGGGTTTTTTCCCCCTTTCATTGTATATTTTTAAGCTGTAGAGTGTAGAAAGAAATGGATAGAACTGCAGACAGAACAGGAAATGAGTTACAATGCTCCAGGTGAAAAATGAAAAAGGCACGAGTTCAAATGACGGCAATGGAGATGAAGGGGGGAAAGATTTTAAAGATTTTTAAAAAGTAAAATTACAGGATTTGGGGAGCTTTTAAATATATTGTTCAGACGGTGCCTTTTATTTATTTTTACTTTTTGCAAAAAAAAAAAAAAGATGTAGTTTTAGGGAAGGAGGTAGTTTCCACGCCGCTGAGGGATGCTCTGGAGATGGAGAAGGATCAATACATAGGAGGCGTTGGTAAGGGACTGTGAGTATGGAATACAAGAATAAAACTGGCCCAGGATAAAGCCCATAGAACCGCAATATTTAAAAGGAGCCACATACAGAGAAACAGTAGATGGGTGGCAAAAGATGGACCCGTATACATATTTGTGGGGGTGCATTATGTAACTATTGTATACAAGTCACACCTCTATAACGAGTGTGGGTGTTTATGTGTGTGTGTCTGTGTGTTTATGTGTAGGAACAGGTATAGAAATATCTATATTCCTCCACTAGCTTATTGTCACACATGAAAGGTTATCAAGGAGCCCAGAGCAGAGAAAAGACCAGGGCAGCCGCCCTGACCCTGTGCTCAGTCACCCAGAGCACACAAGAGAAGGACAGACAGACCCCTCACTCCCGTCTAATCTTTTTCTAACAAAACGTATTGCAATGTCTAGCAATGATAAGGACCACAGGCAGATTTTTATAAGAAAAATACTTTTAAACAACCAATAAATAATCATACTCACACCCCAAAAATCTCTAAATTGTAGAGTATTTAGAACTTAACACAATTGCATATCAAATTAAATTCATGATTTGTATCAAACACTTGCGATGTGTATTTGTAACAGGAGCTATATCTTTTTAATGTAGATGGAAAAATGAAGAACTATGTCCAGGAAATGAATCTCAACTGTTACGGCACGTGACTCACAACACAGCTCACGTTCTCATCACTGTTCATCACAGACACTGGATTTGCCTGGATTACACCTTTTGTAACACCAGAGAACATTCATCTCTACCGATTCTCAAAACCACTCTGTCCTCTAGAATTAGTTAGAAGATTTGAACAACGTTTTGGTTCCCAGTTGTCACGGCAAAGAGGCACAGAGCAAAGAGATCACAAACTTTTGTGTAAAACTCGACCCAGCATTGCTGTGGAGAAGTCTAGCGTCAGCCTTGCCCATATTTGTGTTTCTGAAATAACATATCTAGATTGTGCCCATTTTAACCATTGGTCGCTCTATACATGTGGCTCTATTTCTTTATTCCTTTAGAGTACACAAATTTGATGTCCAAAAATCTAATATTCCCTATAAACACTAAACTCAATTTTAATACATTAAAATAAAATAATCTGATTCATTTGTTGCTAATAAAGAAAAATATGTATTGAAAGCATTAATAACTTCCCAAATTATGCACTGAATCACAAAATGTCTCTTGGAACTTAAAAGGATAAGATTTGCAGACACAGATAATTATATCTCTATTTTTTCCCCAAAAAATAAGTATATATTTCAGGAAGGATAACAGTGCCTTTTGGAAAAGTGTTATCTCTCTATATTTATGTGAACAATTTAAATTAAACCTAATCTTTCCAAATAAATCTCTTTATATCTATCCACTTATTTATACTGTGAATATTCAGCAGAATTGACTTAAAGGTGTCTAGATGTCTTTATACTTTTCAGATTATAAATTCAAACATGTCTTTTGGTAAAAATCCTTAATAGACTGAATTGAATTTTTAGTGGTTTACTGTGATCTACAAAATATTTCAGTATTTCTTTATTCTTATTCTGAAGTGCTTTGCACAAGTTTTTGAGTGGGAATTTTTAATGGAAATTTACTCTGATTTATATGCACATATCATCACCTTATTAATATTTTTTCTTTATGACTTTCTTTTGATTATAACCTTCAGGGATGGTAACTTGATAATCATTTTCTATGCTAAGACAAAACACTGTAGCTATATAAATTCATAATAAAGTTCATAAGTAAAAATTAATCTTTGCCGATAAAAAAAAAACACAATCTTATGCTGCTTTCTTCTCTCCTAGGTTACACAAAATAAAAATTGACAATGCATGAGAAGGCAGTATCTATTGACTTACCTTTTAGAGGAAAGGAGATTGACAGGAAAAGTCAAAAAAAGGTCTCAAAGTGAATTCCAGTAAGTGACATTTAAAAAAATAATGTTTCTCTTTTCATTTTAATTTTTACTTATTGGGAATTTCTACAAAAATGCCACTTTCAATGTCCTTTCAGTAATAAAAAGCAGGTTTGGGGTACTACATCATAAGTAATAATATCGAATACCAATTTATTAGTTACATGTAATAAGCAGCTGAAATGTGCTCATGACCCAAACTGAAACTGTTCAGAAAATGTCCATCAAATAGAGTATAAGCATACAAAGATCTCAAGCTTAAATAGGCACCTGAGGTCCAACTGCTACATTTTCCTATAGAATACAGCATTTGCATGATTCCTAACACTTCGGCATTTTTATCTTGTTAGGGCCGCACTATTTACACATCACCCAGGAAGGGCGGAGGCCCCACAAGAATTTCTAAAGCAAATTGTCATTGAAACTACTAGTCAGAAACAAAAAAACTTGATTTAAAAATACATTCTGTGATAAAAATATGCAAAAGTTAAAAGTTTATTAAATACCAAGGGTATTATTCTCAAGTATCACATAGTCAAGTATTTAATAAAACATTTCAGTAACAATCAAAATTTGAGGAAGCAAACTCCTGATCCGAAAGAGGGGGTGGCATACACACCACCAAAGCCATTTTATGACTTTTTTAAAAATCATTTTTTTGTTGAAAGGATAAAAAGTCACTTACTTTATCATGGCTTAACTTTCCTCAGATTTTCATAAACTTACGTACATGCACGTTGAGGGTTAAGTAAGTGCTTTTATAACACTGAACAGTTTGTAAACAAAGGTATAGACAATGTTTTCCTTTTAAATTGTGATTTTCCACCCCCAAACATTTGTGCCTCTTTAAACAGAAGCAATTGTTTCTTCACCTAACAAGCCATATCTTTCTGAGCTACAGCAGCCGTGGCCGTTTTTCTGTGGACTTCCTCCCTTCTGGTCCCCAACTCTCCACTTACTTCTACATCTGTTGCAAACCAATGTCCCTCTACAAGGTAAAAAATATCGAAGGAAACATTAATATTCTTGTACTTACCCATAACAAACTCTCCTGTGTCCAGAAACGCAAAGCCAAATGCCAAGAGTTTAAGCCACAAATACATGGTCATATCTGGAAATCAGCCGTATTCCCAGGAACCAGCATGCGTCCTTCTGAAAGGCAGAATAATGGTTATCTCTGTAAAAGTTTTTCTCTGTGAAACTGAATCCAAAATAAAAGAAATGAACACATACTCTTCTCTGTTATCTTATCAGAAGGGGAGCAATTTCCTCCTCTGTCACCCTAAGAACAAACCACTTGCCAGCAACACCACTAGGTAGTGATGTCAGGTTCGGTTTTAGTAACTTCTCCAAAAATACTGTAAAGGGTCCTCTTTGCAGGAAGTCAAGAAAGTTGTTCACAGTCAGTGTGAAGGCATCTGACTTCCTTAATTCAGTAATTAGACTAAGTTAGTAGGCCTGTAACATTTTTCCCCTTCAAGGTAGACAAACAACACTGTTACGATATTCATACAACTTTTAAAAAATATGGTCTCCCCTCAAAATAATCAATAACTTTCTTCCTGAAGAGATGATAGAACAGGTTCAGCATGGGTATAACAAATGGAGGGTTGGCAAGATGACACACTGAGTAGAAAATATCTGTGTTTGATTTAAAATGACCTAATGAACAAATAAGCAGCTACATGTCTGATTGCTTTTGGCAACTAGTACCGTTCACCGTGAGGGCATCAGAGCCCAGCAATGTGGCCGCTTTAGCAGGCAAACCTATTTCCTATGCAAAAGCGCCCTCAGAGAACTTAACAGGTTTGCCCCAGACCTGCGCAGAGAGCCCTGTGACCGACGAATGCGAGCAGCAAGTCCCTTCTAGGGGCGCTGATCCTGCTTCCAAAGAGCGATGCGTCTGTGACTTGGGATGGACGGAGCGCTGTGGATGAGCAAAGAAGAGCAGTGAACACCTAGAGCTGTCTTTTACAAAAGTTAACCTTTTTTTTTCCCAGCAATACTTTCCCACCCTTTTTGATTAAAATATAACAAATTACAATGCTCTTCATAATTCTGATGGCATTCTTTGTAAGCCCATTAATCAAGGAAATGCAGACTGGCTAAAGGTACTGTGAATTTAGCAATGCCATGAAATGAACTGGTGTCATTATTGCAGTGTCTCATTCATTTAACAATAACAGTGCCCGCATATACAAGGCGGCACTATTTGAACCACAGGTAACGCTTCCGGAGTAATGGACTTAACAGAGCCCATGCAGTGACTCTACAGTCGCCAGGTAGGAAGAAGTATTGTAGGTGTCTTGTATTTAAGTAAATAAGTCTTTTGATATTTACAAATTTACTCGTTTCACTCTTCCTTTGGCTGTTAGGAGTGCCTGATGGGCACACCTCCCCTTAGTGTCGATGGAAATGAATCCCACATCTTAAATCCTGCATAACAACAGGATAATAAGATTTTTGCAGCGATTATGGTTTATTAGCATAGCTAGTTCACGGGGCTGTTACCATGTTTGGGAATACGCTGAACGCTTTAACTGCATAATCCAGTTCGTGTAACAACGCTTGAGATGCAGCACGCCTCTGCTCCTCGCTGAGCCTGTGGATTCAGGGGGCCGGGTGACTCGTCCAAGGCCTCACAGCTGGGGTGGACGCCACCTCCAAGTCCGTCTTCCTTTCCTGACTTCCCATCTTCCTTCCTTTTTCTCACCTCTCTCCTCAGTCTTGTTTCCTATGTATTTTTATCATTTTTCATCTCTAAAAGATCACACACTGATTCCACAAAATTGGTATTGCTCTCTTTTTGATAAATGTGTGTTTAAATAAAATAGCTGTGAACAGAATCACTACTCTCCAGTAGGCAGGCCGAAGGAAAAGTGTGTGTCCAAGGTCACAGATGTCAGTTCTTGGCTCCACAGCCTGTTTCCTAAAACACACTTGCAGTGGAAAACTGTCTGGGGTCAGCTCTGGATGTATTTAAGCAGATACAGGTGTTCTGCTAACTTGCTGTTATAGAAGCACGTTTCATAAAATGAGAAGCCAGGGGGAAAGTGTGTGACACACAATCTTTAAAAAGGAGTTAAGTATATAAAATACACTGTAACAAGCTAAAGACAGGAGTTTAGAAGCCCTAAAGAGACATTCCAAACAGGGCTTTGCAAATCATGGCTTTGAAGAAATAGTAACTTAGGAGATTTAATTCCATTTCAAGCAGGTAGGAAGAGAGCCCACCCAAGCATGAACTAGCGACCAATGCATCGGATGATGGGTTTTATTTTAATGTGTCAAAATTGAGTTGGGTGTCTACAGGAAATATTAGACTTTGGGTAGGAAACATTATATTGTATATTATAAAGGTGTAAAGAAGTAGGGGCTAATGTGAGACAGCAGCAGACAGACGTGTGCACAGTTCAGATGCTCCCGAACGGAGGCAATGGGGAACCAGAGCTCGATATTCGGTTTGCATTTCAGATGCACGCTGTCAGGAGGGAGGCCGGCAGGGAGGCCCCAGCAGCTCGCCAGGGGACAGTGCACACTCCCCCTTTCCCAGGGGACCAAACTGGATGTCCAGGCCTGGTCAGCAGCTGGCTCTCCCACAGGGCATCCAAGGAGACCTCCCTGCTTCGTCACATCCCCACGAACATCTGGGCCTCCGCACCCTGCAGCAGGAAACTCTCACAGACACCGAAGGAATGATTGTGCCCTACCAATGTGATCCACACCCACTGATTCTGAGACGGTCAGGCTGCAAAGCAGTATTTTTTTAAGAACAACTGAAGCCAGGAAAGGACCGAGAAGAAACATCAGAACTTATCTGTAGTAACCATGTGGCACCTCTGGAATGGTTGAAACAGTATCACCGAAAAAATCTCAAAGTCTGAGTGATACAATTCCAACACACCCATAGGTGATTGACTTGCAATAGATTATTTAAAGCCGTAATGTTAAATTTCAAATATTTTATTTAAATTAATCATTTCTCAGATATTTTGTTACATGGAGTAAAAGTTACATAAAGATAGAAACATTACATGAGATTAACTGCAGCAGCAGATGTTATGTTTCATTCATTCAATAAATACATAGTCATCTCCTAATATAAGACAGCATTTTGCCTGATATGAAGAAAAAATGCTGAGCGAAATCAGATATGTCCCCTGCCTTGGTAGAATATATTTTAGTGGAAAAGGCAATAACCAATTAACTAATCACAATGACTAGTCCAGCACCCAGGAAGACCTTGATGTGATGACTTACGCATCTAACAGGAGAGCTGGTCTAGTCGTGAGGCCAGGAAAATTTGCCTGAAATAGAGAACAGTGAAGCAAAACTTGAAAAAATAACAGAAGTTAAGTGGGCATGAGGAGAAATGAACAGAACAGGGAGAAAGGATCATGTATTTAAAGAAGGAGAGTGTCTTCAAGGAACAGAAAGAGGCATGTTTGGCGGGCAGAGAAAGAAGCAGGTTGTGGAATATTCCAACATATAAACACATCAAATCAACACAATGCACACCTTAAACTTACACAGTGTTCTATGCCAGTTATATCTCAATTAAAAAAAAGAAGTCAGACATAAAAGAGAAAAAAAGGTGAGGCCTCAGAGGGGAGTGGTGATCAGACTTCCTGGGACTGGTTGGGTCTGAAAGACTCATTTTCATCCTAAGACATGGGGAGCTGTGGAGGGATTTGAGGCATTGGTCTTGGATCGTCTTGCCAGGTCACCCGGATTCTGTGCCATCACTTAGTTCTCTGTTCTCATCTTCCATGATTTTTCCACAGCATAAATCCAAACCTCTCCTTCTCCGGCCTTGATCTTTGTCAGCTTCCGAAACACCGTTATCTACCCATTTTCCTTAACCTCAGTGGCTGCCGTGTTGGGTCCTCGTGCTCTACCTGACCTCTAAGTACTGTGATGCGAGAAGGCCCAGTCCTGGGCCCCCCGCCCTTCCCTGGGAAGCGCCTCCCGCTGAGGCTCACAAGTGTTTACCTTCAGTCGGTCTGTCGTTCATGTCTCTGGACTCACATTTGCTACTCCATCTCTGACGTGTACACTGGATCGCCTCTGCCTTGACTCACCCCCTCCTTAAACCTGCCCCAGCTCCTGATCTCATCCCTATCTGCAATACACCAGCACGCAGCCGGTACCTTATGCCAGAAGCCTGTGTTTTGTTTTCATTTCTCCCTTACTGTGACGACGCCATGCAATTGACTGAGAAGTCCCATTCGTCCTCTCTTCACACCTTTCTTGTGCTCCATTCACAGTGAATCACTAAGGACCACTACTGATACGGTATCGGTGATTTCAGCTGATCTCCCCTCAGTATTTCCAATCGATTTGATCTTCTCTCCATACAAATCAGGTTGTGATAGAGACTTAAGACCTCTCAATATTCTTCCACTTTACATGTTGAATAGAATCTGATCCCCACACACATTCCTCCTCTCCACCCCATCCACACTCTACTCCGATCATAGGGTCCTTTTGTTCTTTGAAGGCCACGCTCTGTCCCACTGCAGGGCCTTGCCCTTCATTCTGTCCAGGATACTTCCCGACCCACCCCACCATCCACTCTTTACACAGCTTCCTGCAGGGAGCAGCCTAGATGTCCCTTTATCACTGAAGTTTCCTTGACATTCCCAGTTAAGAGATGCCCCCCTGTTCCTTTCTATTTCAGAATTTTGTGTGTGTTCTCCAAATCTAGGGGTTCATTTGTTTATTCACATGCACCTACCTCACTGGAACAAAACCTGTATTTTGGATGGTCAACCATGGGGTCTAAGGAGTGCTTCATACCTTGTTACCATACATAATATTTGTTGAATGAGTGAATGGATAAAAAGACCTACACATGTAGCTGTGGTGTGGCCCCATACCAGGGAATGCCAGGAGGAGGAGCTGGCAGAATGGTCAGGAAGCTCACTCTGCAATACACACGAGGGAGGATATGTTTACTAGCTAAATAAATGACAGAGTACATTAACACCAGCAATTACAAAATCTGATACACACTGTTGTCAAGGAACAAAATACCCGAAGAGTACAAATGAGGGACTATTCCTACAATTTTACGATTTGCTGTAAAAATGTATGCTTGCATTCTGTCATATTGCCTTTTGAAAACTGAGGTACTGAGCAAAGAAATTACTTAATAAATCAGCGCCTCTGTCTGGTGTAAAATGCAAATCCAGACAAAAATAATTCTCACCAGCTTCAAGCTGCATGGGCAGGGAGGCAACGCTGCTTTGACAGATGTTCCCATTCGGCAACAGAACCTTAACATCCTAGTGGCCTCAGGTGGTCCTGGCCCATGTGTTCCTATACATCAATGTCAACTGGTTAAAAAACACAGCACTCATGTAAAAAGAAAAAGACATATTGCCTAGTGGCCAAGAAACAGGGTTAAAACCTAACCCTAGCAGTTATTTCATCTCTGTGATATGGAGCTAACCATATTACCTTGGGGTTGCTGTAAGAAGTAACCTACAAGCTTACCTCGGAGATATTGCAGGGTTGGTGTGAGATCACCATAAAAAAGCGAGTATCACAGGAAAGTGAATATCACAATAATATCCCGATAAAGCAAGCTGAAGGAACTGTTCAGTTTCCCAGTGCATATAAGAGTTATGTTTATAATATACTGTAGACTATTAAGTGTGCAATACTATGGTGCCTAAAAACAAAACCATGTATATACCTTAATTAAAAAACACTTTATTGCTAAAAACTGCTCACCATCATCTGAACTCCCAGTGAGTCTTCATCACTGATCACACCGTCCTCATTAAACTTCACCATTTCTAGTTTTGATTTGAAGTAAGAGACGTGAAATTCTTCTTCCACTTGAACACTGAGAAGCTGTCATTGGGTTATTAACTGGCCTGATTTCGGTATTGCTTTTTCTCAGGTTATAGGGAGGTCCGGGGAGAGGGAGGGGGCACGGCCAGCCAGTGGAGCCGTCGACACACACACGTCTCCATTCAGTTCTTCACCTTACATAGGCGCAGCCAGTGGCACGCAAAACGATTACAATAGTAACATCAGAGAGCACCGGTCACCAGAACACATATAATAATCACCATGAAAAAACGGGAAGTACTGTGAGAACTACCTAAATGTGACACAGAGACACCAAGTGAGCAAACCATTGGGAAAATGGTGCCCATGGGTCTGCTCTGTGCAGGGTGGCCACAGCCTTCAACTTTTATCTACAAAGTGCAATAAAGCAAAGCATCGTGAGAGGGTGTGCCTAGGGTTAATGAAACATGCATTCAACTAATGGTGCTGTGCAAACACACCGGGTTATAATTAAAAGCACATACAATAAAGTATCCAATCCTATCACTCTTTCCAGCCCCAGTGAAGAAGAGAGGGACTCCCCTAGGGTCTGACCATACTAACTCCCTTTCACAAAGCACCCAGGAAAGATCTAGAAGGAAGAGCAGAGGTTAAGGGGTTACACTGAATATGAGATTGGAGAATTTAACTTGACTGGAATGAATATTTTATTTCTTGTCCAAGAGTACCTTGGGAGTTTGGGGACCTGCCCTGTATATTTTTAAGAAAAGGGAAATTCAACTTTCTGTGTTTTCCTTAGTTGGCTTAAAAGTGCTGTCAATTGCAGAATGCATCCTGATTTCAGCAATATTAAAATACATTTTATAAAATGTGTATCTTACAATGGATGCAATACAGTCATATAGCTGACCAGTGGCACAAGACAAGTATAATTATTTTATGTTTGCATCTCAATAAGTTCAGACTGTTTAATAACGAGTAATAGGTGTAAAGAACTACAATGCAGGGAATGAGTTCTCATACCAGTTTCCCAACCCTCCTCACTGGGACAGTCTCCCAGCTTGGAACAAACCAAGGCAGTATTTCACTGGGCCTGGACTTCTGTGGAGTGGACATCACTCTTGCCTCAAAAGGTCTCGGATGAGATGTGTGTGTTTCAGTTCAGGCCCCACACCACAGATCACAAGCCTTACTTAACTGTTGGCGACCCCTCTGAAGGCTGCAGGAAGCTCAGCTTTCTCTCTCTCTCTCTGCCTCTCTTTCAGCACTGGCTCCTGGCAACCGATAACTTCCTTTCTGGGCTATTCCAGTTGTGTAACTGGATGCATTTAAAAAGAAACATGCAGCAAATACAGCTCAGGAGATGCACTAGCTTCCAAACTTGTGATGAAACATAATGTTGGAAAATATAATATCAAATAGAAGTCATAACTGTATGTAGGTCTATTGTATATGCTTTAATTACAATATAACGTGTTCACTTTAAACCATTTATTGGATACTTGCTGAATTGATTTAGTTTCACAACAACACTAAGATAGTATTATTATTTTGTCAACAAGATAGAAAGTAAAAAACAAAAAAGAACTCACACTTTGCTGTGTCCCAGCTGCCGTTGATGTTCCCGCCCGGCGTCTGGCCAGCAGGTGCCCCGCCCACCTGCCGGGGTCTGCTGAGACGGGACACTTCTCTCCATCACTTACCATCCGACTCTCAACCGACTCATCGTCCATTCAACACAGTTTCTTTCTTGATAATTCTGATTGTTTGAAAATGGGATTAAATAATAGCCTGTGTTTTATCTGTCTTTTCATTAAAAAAGTCTCTAAAAGCCCATGTTTGAATCATGCAGGGGTTTGGACCACACTGGGGACAGCAGCATGACACCACTAAATGACCTGCAGCCTGTGGGACAAATATTGCAAAATATGCACTGCCATCTAAAATTTCTGAGTGAAGCTTGAAACTACTCCAAATAAAAAGGGACAAAAAACAGAAAAATCCTTTCAAAAAGCTAACATCAAATTTCAAAATTTCAAAGAATATAGGCATGCAGGCATTCCAAGGTTAACATACAGAGTCACAAAGTAAACTGTGTTAGACAAGCTATGGATTGGACCCCACTCAGCTAACTTAAATGAAAATGAAGTAAATCGGACACGGGAGAGAATGTATAAATTTGATGTAATGATTCCCAGGACCTCAGTGTGTTGCATGTCTCAACATTCATGTTCTGGCATCTTAAAGCCTGTGCATATTGCTTTGGCCAATCCCTAAACCACATTTATAAAACTCATTTTCTACTATGTCCAGAGTTTTTAACATGGAAGCTCTGCTGTACGCTGGCTTTAGTTAGATGCAATCCTGTGTCTGTCTTTAGGTTGACAAAATGGGATATGTTGGTGTGTGGGTGGTAAGGAATCCTGTATTTAAAAAAAACAATTAGGAAAACATAAATTTCTCATAAATTCCCCATTTTCTTTCCTTCTCCAGGGCCCACTTGTGCAGAGATCTAATGCCACCACCTCTGGGGCATCCCTGTCATCCCACCCTCTCCCTACAGCCTCTCTGCAGTATTTTAGTCATATTATGCCTGAGGCCATGCCAAGAGGAAACGCTTCAGGCCAAACACCGTATGGGTTACTTCACCCACAAGGAACTAGGGTGATGCCACGTGTAAGTGCCACACGTCGTCTGACAGAGCGGCGAACAGGGACTTGTAGCAGCTTCACGACCTCACTCTGAGGTCATGCTGATTCTGAGAATGAAAAGGGTGGTAACACCTGCTTGGGCCATGGAGTTGGGTGAAAGGGCTTCCTCATGCATGTGCAATTTCTGAGAAGCCAGCTTCCTTTAGAGTTGGGAGGACTGTGGGTTTACAGCTTTGTGAGTCACATGTGGGGGAGCCCACACTTTTCTTTCCCTATGGTATGGCCTTTTGTGATGTTTACTCCTTACTCTGATTCTGTCTGTTTTACTCTGCCCAGCATGGTTAAAATAGGAGTGCCCCAAGATGTCATGAAAGCGCGTGGTAGAATAACTAGTCCGCCAGCCGCACAGCTTAACTCAAGGGACTTACAGGCTTAGAAACAGGCCCAGTGTACACAAGGGGCATAACCAGTGGGAAACAGAAGTAAATGTGCCATCTTTCTCCCCAAATATGATTTTGTCCCAGTGTCTTTTCCCTCAGCTGGGGTACCACCAGCCACCCGGCTGTGAGAACAGAAACCTTGGGTTATGCTCCCAACTTCTTTCCTGCAAGTCATCGCCAAGTTCTCTCCACATCACTTCCTAAATATTCCTGAAATTTCATCAATTTCTCACCATCTACATCACCTTAGTCCAAACTACCATCATTTTTTCAATAAACAACTAGGAGGGCCTTCTAACAATCTTCCCTATACCAGCTTTAACGTTATTTTTCACTCGACAGGCCATTTTCCACTCTTCAATAACGGAAGTCTTTTCTAAATGAAGTTGTATCCACTGTACTGACCCCATCCTGTCAATATTTTCCCACCAAGTTTAGGATGAAAAGAGATACATTCAAGAGGACCTCCAAGGCTCTGAGAGTCTGATGCTCATCTCCTTCTACAAGCCCATCTTCAGCACCCACTTCGGCTAGGCTGCGAGGTGACGGCTCAGAGCCCCATTTACTGCAGCCTTACTGAAGCAGGGAGCTTACACATGTTGTCTCCCCCATACCTACAAACATCCCTCCGATCGCCCAGGCAAGATCGACCGTCCCAGACAACCATTGTTTTCCCAGTATTTCTTCTTTTTCATGGCACCTGTCCCATGGTTTGGGTGTTCTTTGATTAGTTTCTGTCTCCCCCACCAAGCTGTATGTTCCGTGAGGGCTGTTCCTCCAGCCCACGGGCAGAGACAAACTGTGATCAGCTGTTAGATGTGTGCATGACCACAGCACTCTTCCCGATGCTTCTTAAGGCCTAAGATTCTCGGGGCCTTTTTGAAACCCTGAGATAAGGATTGTTTCCTGACTTTCCTGCATAAAATGGGCAGAAGGTGAGATTTAATTTGAGTTACAGAAAAAAAAAAGTGTGACAATCTTGGACACCTGAATTAAGGTCACAAAGTCAGATCTCCTTTCCTTGCTTAGTATGGCAACTTCATTCTTCCTGTTTACAGAGACACAGTCATTTGCAGTGCATGCAGGAGGAAACACAATGAGAAAGAAAACCAAAACTATCTTCCAAACACACAGCTCTGCCCTAAGGGATGTCCCTTTCACTCTTAGAAGCACTGTGTTGAATGGAGTTAATACTCCTTGTTGGGACAAAGAGACCCTCATGTTTATAAAGGCTCCCGCACAGTGGAAGCTTACTTTTCCCTCACAAAACAGCTGGCAGCTGACTTTCTCCACACAGGAATTCAGGGACCAAGTCCTTTCTGTCTGGAGGCGTCACTGTTCTCTGCCCTTTCTGGGGTCTGCATTTAGCGGCAGAAGGGGAAAGAGCACAGATAAGGCACACACACTTCTTACAGGCCTCGGCCTGGAAGTGACACGTCACTCTGCCACCACCCATTGGTAGCACCTTGTCATCTTGTCAGACCCAGCTACAGGGGAGGGGTGATGGGAAATGTGGGCTCCAGGTGGGCGTCTACCAGCCAGGTACAACAATGCGACGGGAGGGGAGAGTCAGTGCATGTGTCAAGAGACAGCCAGACATTTCTGCCCCAAATACCCTGGGTTTGGTTAAGAGAAGCAACATCCACAAGAACTGGGAAGTCAAAACAAGAGACTGTGCAAACGTTCTGCTCTGTGTAGAGCGCAGTGCACATAAAAGAGGGAGGGAATCATCCATGCGTCTGGGAGTCTGGGCCGGGGGAGAATGGCGATGCAGGTGACTGCGAAACAATGTGCAGGATGTATGTAGGGACAAACATATGTGCATGTGCTCATGCATCGTGTCTGTGTTCAATTTTTTGATGAATATAAGATTGTTCAAACCCTCATGGTTAGGTCTTAAGAATTTATCTTAGTTCCCTTTGAGATGATTACCAAGTACTGGGGTTTTTGGTGCCAAAAGGAGTATTACCTTAAAAAGTAAAGTCATTTATAGGAGAAATGTAGCATTTGGGCTACCTTATTCCCTGTCAAATAATCTTGACATTTTAGTTTTTTATGGCTAACTGATATATTTAATATGTAAAGCAGTAAATATCTGTGGTTAAAAAAAAAAGATTATTGTGAACCAAGCCATATAACAAGACACCATAATAAGGAATGAACTGGATTGAAAATGGGAAAGCATCACGTACCTGCACGATTCCACAGGACAAGATACATTTAAAGGACCAAGAGGGAAGTTTCAGGTTTAATTAGCCTTGTTTCCTCCATGCTGGGGATATGTGTGTGTGACCCCACGTTGGCCATCCCCTTCCTGTTTCCTTTGTAACACTTTTCAATAGTTGTGACATTTGATTTGTCTGTTACCAGCCTTTCACCTTGAATGTAAGGCCCTGCTCGCCGTGTCCACCATGGAGTTGCTGGGGAAGAGCAGGTCTGTGTTCCAGAAGTCACCCAGTACATATCTGCTAGTAAAGGAGAGAACGATGATATGAATGGACAAGTAGATGAATAAATGAATAAATGAAAGATGTACATTGATGTTTCCCCTATGAGGAAACTCTAAGATTCAAATAATTTTGTTAGAGATACAGCATGAAATGTAGACAACTTACACTTTTAAGTCTACTTTCTAAAACTTTAAATGCTGCCACTAAGTTTTGAGGTCAAAATAAATTGTCATTTTGTTATCTACATTTACTGGCACCTTTCCTAAGCAGTTTCCTCTGTTTAAAAGGGTGGATACTATGTTACAGAATTCAAACATAAAATAATGAAATGATACATCAGGCATCCAGGCAGTGTCTTATACATGGAAGGGGATCGAGAAATGTTAGTTCCTTAGAAAACAAAGCCTGTGATCTGGACCCCGATCCAGGAACCAGAGGACCTTCCTCCTATTCTTGGGTTTCCCACTTACTGCTCTCTGACCACATAGCCACTCTTTTCCTATTTAAGGGAAACTCTCCAGCTCTTTACCTGTAAGATTTTCTCTGACATATCAGCTTCTTCAGCTAATGATTGGACAATCCATCATCACCTCAACTAGAAAAAGATGAGGATAGTTTCTTACTGAACCTTAATAGTGGCTGGAAGAGCAAAAACTAAAATGCTTTTTCCAAATAAGATTCCAGTTCAATTTCCAAAATATTTCAATCCACAATTTGTAACCATCTTTAAACATGGGTTTCAAAAATCTGCAAGCCCATCTTCTCCAACTTCTTACTTAACAATTTAATAACCGTGTGTGAGTTCTGGAGAATCGCTGAGCCGGAGAGCCTGCCGCCATGTCTGTGGATGGCACCTGTGGTTTCAATCAGTGGACTTTGTTTTTAGATATAATCTGTTGACTCAGATGAACTGTTAGGGGTTTTGACTTTTATAACTTCGGAGGGAAGCATTATGTTTGGGGGAAATGGTCAAAGGAATCATCCTGAGACATCATTTCCAGTCTGAAAATACAAAAGGGTAACCAGGTAATAAAATTCCATTTCATTGTGATTTGGCATGAAAATCAAGGGTACAGTGTTTCATAATCAATAACTTCTTCATTAAAAAGAAAGCTGTTATCCTTGTTTGGAAATATCTGGATAAATAATGAACATATGTATGGTAAGATGAAACAGAAGGTCTTAAAGTTTATAAGAGCTATTAGAATTCTAAAATCTTCCATTTTATATTTGGCTATTTCCAAACTAAAGGTGAAAAGTAAGATAATACTAGATTTTTCTTTCCAAGTCTGAAATCTGAAAGAGATATCATCACTTAAATAATCTAAGGATAATGGTGAAAATGTTCACTGACTTAGAAAAAATAATTCAGCAAATGCCCTCTGCCATACAAAATATTCACCTTTTAGAAAGAGGCTGTAGGCCAAGTGTGAGAGATTAAAGATGGCCATACAGTCTTTCACAGGATTTGAACAATAGAAAAAGCCTAAAGAAAAAGGCAGTTTCCATTACCCAGCTCTTGAATACTCCCTCGCGAAGCCTTGAGCCTAAGGTAGCCACATGTAGAAGTCATTTAAAGCAGAGACCAGCAACTTTTTCTCTAAAGGACTAGAGAGTAAATGTTTTAGGTTTTGTGAGACATGAAGTGCAGGTAACATCTAAACAAATATTTGTCACTGCATTCCAATAAATCTTTATTTATGGGTACAAATGTGAATTTCATGTAAGTTTCAGACCTCATGGGGCATTTTTCTTCTTTAGATTTTTTTGAAACATCAACAAATATAAAAATCTTTCTTAGTTCAATGGCCGAACAATAATAGGCTTCAGACTGGACCGGGCAGAAAGAGAGGGGGAGGGAGAGAGTGGTCCAGCCAGTCCTCCGTCTTCAAGCCCTCAGACGTTCATGCTGCCCGGCTGAGGCCCCCGCGTGAAGGCAGGATGAGTTATCTGTACCATGCCCCATCCAAATTTTTGGTCCCCAGAATCATGATATGATGATAATAAAGTCTTAAGCCCTAATTTTTGGGATAGTTGGTTGAACAGCAGTACATAACAGGAATAACTCATCACAAACATGATAATGAAAAGCCGATTTAACTTTTTGAAAGCACTGTGACTATCTCACTCCTCTTTTCCCTTAAAAAGGCCCTTTCTCATCAGGCCATAAGAACCAACAGTTTTGACTGTATTGCTCAAAATAATTCATTTTGTTCGTGCCATAGATACAACTCCATTATCAAAGTGAGTGAAGTTTTCCTTTGGAAAAAAGGTATAGGTTATACTAAAATCAAATAGGAGATGAGTTTTCTGATTTTGACATTAAAAATTAGACAGCTTATGAAGCCCCTCACTTCCCAAATGTAGGTTTAAAAACAGTGTTTCCTTCATTACCCTATATGACCTATTGTTTTTGTCACCCGGCTTTAGTTCTTCCCCCTTCTGGTAGAATACGTGCCCCCTCCACCCTCAGCCTCTGTGACTCTGCAGACGCGTGTAGCACGGGCATGTCCACCTGAGCAGAGCATGCTCTTGGCCAGAGAAATGGGTTCCACACAGGCATATGACCCCCTCTGAGCCCATCTGCCTCCGGCAGCTCTAACTGGTATTGCTGGCAAAGAACTCTTGTTTTCTTCTCTGTCTGCTGGATGGAAAATCGCAGGACCAGGGCACCCGGAGGGGACCTCCTCTTGCTCCCATCCCAATCCAGACCGCAGCCGAGGCAGCCTCGGTGCGCCCGCAGGTGCGGGAAGGAGAGAGGAGGAGAAACGTGATGCCGCTGAGGGCTCAGTCCTGTGAGATCTGGTCTAGTGGTACCCCTAAATCTTTTATCTTGTGTAAGCCAGTAATTGACCTCTTTGCTTAACTTAGATGGTCATATTTTGTGCCAGTTGTAACAGAAAGTGCCCTGAGTCATCACGTGGGAAAAGACTTCCCAGCAATGGAAATTTTTCTTATTTACTCTTTTAACAAATATTTTTAGAGTTCTGTCAAGCATATTCCAGACATGGTAAGACGGCATTAGAGCACAAAATTAAGCAGGAACCATGTCCCCACCGACCAGCAGCTCGCTGTCTAGTAGTGGAAACAGACTTAGAAACAAATAATCAAAATGCAGCGCGATGGAGGCGCAGCCACAGCGCGGCCTAAGGGAGGAAGCAATCGCTGGGGCTCGGCGGCCGGCGGGGGGCGGTCTCGGGCGGGGTGTGCGGAGGCGGGCTGTTCCCGGGCTCGGGCGGCTGGGGTGCACCCTGGGCAGCGAGGGCTGCGGCGCGGCGGGGCCCGGGAGCCCTTCCTGCGGCCGCGCGGGGCAGGGGGCCGGGGCCGAGCAGGGGCCCAAGACTCGCGGTGGGACGCGGAGCGGAGGCCCCTGGCGGTGCCCGCGGGAGGGGCGCCCCGAGGCCCGGCCCGGGCTGCGGGCGCGGGGTGCAGGGCCTGGGCCGCTTCAGGCGGGGAAGGGACCCCTGAGATCCCCCGCGAGAGGCCGGCCTGCGCACCAAGCAGAAACCGGCGTGCAGGAGACAGCGCTTCCCTTGTGCCCAGACGCAGATTGACTCCCCGATGGTAAACGAAATGATGGAAGAGGAAAAAAGGTGTGTGTGTCCCTGCAGGTTCATGATATAAATCTTAAGAAAAGAGCAAGTGTAACAAACATGCAAATTTACCTCTCAGGTTGGGCTTTCCAGCTAATGGCATGTTATCGTTACTGTCTGATATTTGTCCATCAAAATGTTGTTTTTCAGTATCATATTTTCCAGTGTTATTCACTTTGCTACTAGGTTAAAAGCATGAACGATTGCAATGAACTTCTCCATCTTCCTGTAAAATAGGCAAGTTTAGTGATGGATGGAAAAAGTAGGTTCCATAGAGCACATTTTGTAAGATTTTGTGACTGTGTGAATATGGTATGTACGTGAACACAAACGTACACACAAAGAGATGTACAGAAATAGGGTGACGAGGAAAATGGTGATTATCTGCACTGTCGGACTGTCAGGTGATTTATTTGCTGTACATTTTTGTCTTGTTTTTCTTAATAAAGAGTGTTATATCATTTTAAAACACAGAACTATATTACAGTAAACAAAAGACACATTGACTTTAGTCCTGTCCCATTTGAGAAATACATGAACTTGTTGGCCAGAAACATGTCTTATGTACACAGTACACACACGATACTGACTTTCTCAAGAAAAATGCACTGCATTAAGCTCTTTTTAGGTTATGTTGAAACTTGTGTTTCTTTTCCACTTAGGATAGCATTTGAGTATGAGGTTTTATTTCAAAGAATATGAAATTTGAAATAAATAACTTGCCCCTACACTGTATTTTCCTCCATATCTATGGAAAGAATTATTCATCTACTGTAGGCAGAGTAAGCCAGAGAAATAAGTCAAACTATTACATTTTTAGTGAGAGTCTCTCTGCACTCATTGAAAGCATCATTGGCAAGGCCAGGCTGCACATAACCAGAGAGATGTCCTCGGCTTTCATTCTCACCTCCTGGCATGGCTTATAAACGAACTCACATGCATCATTTCATATAGGTGAAAGTAATTATGAAATACAGTGAGCTCAAAGACATGTTATTGTAGCTGATACTTTTCCTCATCATGTTTACTAAAGTGATAGAATTCATCTTAATTTTTGACATCTGCAGCCATAGGTACTGGATGTTCACCATGGCTAGACTTGGACCCCACTTACAAAGGAGTACACTTCAGTATTTTACAAATCAGCAACTATCAGCAAGCCCAATGAGATAATGGCTGTTGCTGGAACAGGACGGCGGTGACGTTCGCAAACCTCTTCCTTGGTGGATGGGAATGCGCGGTGCTGTTCATCTGACATTACTCAAGGTCATTCACACAAAAAATAGAGAAATGGCCCGATTACTCCTGCCTGTCCTTCAGATTTGCTCCAGCCATCCTTCTGAGCAAACCCATTTTCAAAAAAGCTCCCTATTTGGTGATATGGTGGGTGGGGTCCTCAACGAAAAATCAAGGATCTAAAATAGCCTTATTTCTGCTGTTAATTAGTTGAGTGAGTTCTACACATTATTTAACTTACCTAAATGTGGATTTTGTTACTGGCAAAACAAGGAATTCGGACTTGGCAGGTATCTAAGAGGCACTGTTCGGATCCGGAGAACTGTTGAACTGAAGGGGCCGATCTCCCTGAAAGGGAGGCCTGGTGCACAAGCGCTTGGGCCCAGGGGCCTGGCGGACACACCAGTTCCTCTGATGCCATCAGCTATTCTGTAATAGTACCAGGATGACCATGACGGAGGTCTGCGCCCTTCCCACAAGGATCTCTTCTCTGTGGCTGTGGTGGCAGACCCAGCGCACAGCCTGCTTGCCGTCAGCACATGACAGTGTGATTTCACTTTCCTCTGGAGGCCGTTCTGCATCCCTGCAGCTGATGAGGTCTTTCCATCCTTCCTTGTTCCCAGGGCTCCTGTATTGTTTTCCTCTGCATCTCCCCCTGGCCATCATCCTGTCCCCTGCATAAAATCACATGTTGTTGCTCAGATCTAACTCAGCTTAGATCCCTTGGGTTCCTGTAACTGGTGAAAGGGTCACAAGTGAACACGCTACTGAAGCCCACAAGGGTGTGGTACGAGGTGTCACAGCCCCACTGCCCATCGCTGCCCCTGCAAGGGGATGTGGCGCCTGTCGTTTCTGCTCTGATAACACGCAGGGTTCTTGACATACACACAGTGGGTACCAGCCACCTTGGGGTGCACGCCAGGGATTTCAGCAGCCGGGGCAGGCACCACTGACACTGGAACTTTCAACAAGTGTTAGAATGAAGGAGAGACCTCATCAGAGCTGAAAAGAAGAAAACCAAAGGTGCCTGGGGGCGGAGGGGCTATGAGGGCAAGTCAAGGGCAGAGGGAGCCTTCTGCCTCTTGGGGACGCTCAGAACCATTTGAAAGGGGCATCAGAAGGCTAGTAGCTGAGTTCACAGATAGAAGGGGCCTATGGGCCTCTCTGACCATCTGCTTCGGATGGAACAGGAAACACAATTCACGTGTATTTTCACAACACACTTATTTAACCCCACCTGCCTGTACTTCATCTATAACCAGCCTAAATCATCTATAATTAGCCTCTAAATTTTCCATGACCTACAGCATCCTAATGCTAATACAGTATTCCATGACACAGTACATGCCCTTGAGATAATATATCAAAAAGGCTGAAACTCTACAGTGTATAAATATAGGACATTATTAATCAATCAATCCACATGTATTTAAGTCACAAGTTTGGGTTGAACATCTACCCTATATTAGTTAGATGTGATCCTGTTATAGGAATGATGTGAGAGTCAGTAGAAATGTCCATCAAAATAAAGGATAATTAAAATACATTTTAAGAGACAGGTTATATAATTCCATAGCCAAGAAAAAAAAAGATAAGTAATTTGGCTTTTAATATCAAAAGAGTACCTGGAAAGAAGTGGTGTTAAAAAAGAAATCTAAGATAAACATCTTACGCAGACGAGGCAAGCTCGATAGGATGGGTCCCGGCCCAAAGACAATTCATGAGGCAGTTGTGACAAAGTTCTCTCACTGGCCTAGGTTTTTCATCTGTGACATTGTAAGGGCAAATACAAATTAAAAATAAGAGGCTTAATTCTTCCTGTCAAAAGTAAGGGGCGTTTCCCTCACCAACTTTTTCCTTAGAGTATCTACTTTGAAAACTTGTGATTTTCAATACTTTCTCTTCTTTTTAAAATGTGTGTATGTATCCTTTTGAAAACTAGGTAGATCTTTGTCAGCTTTATGACCCAGGACTGTCCCTCTCTAGGACCTGGGAGCCCTTGCTGAAATGTAAACATCAAGGGAGATTATACCCCATCTACACGTCTCTGTGGGGGGGCAGGAGCCTAACCTGTGGGTGTCTGAGTTGCAAAACTACCTCCTACCATAGAGATACTAGAAATTTGTTTCTTCTCTGGATAAGGCCACTCAGGCAACATAGACAGTGGCTCCAATCATCACCGTAAAGTTAGAAGGAACTATGTGTAACTGCCAAGTTCTGTTAAAGACTAGTTATTCTTTGTCTTGACTCTTAAAGGTCTGTATGTAATGCACTGTACCCGCACGGTTGTCCCCGGAGAGGAGCCGGCTCTCTGTCCTGCGATGGGGGGGATTGCCTGGGACACGCCTCACACAGTGGTTTAAGGCCTTTTCAGTTGCAAACATGTCTGCTTCCTCCACTGCCTTTGTGGAGAGGGTTTTGGGTCTGGAGATGTTTTGTTTTTACTTGTATTTCCCAAACACATATCAGGTTTGAATCCAGAACTGCACCGGCTGAGACTGGAGAGTATATTCCAAGGCAGAGAACCTTCTCATCCAGCTCAACTCATCGTGTGTCTGTTCCCAAAAGACTAAGTGCAGCGCTCGGCTGGAGGTGGGTTCTGCTGCGAGGGAAAAGGAGAAGGGGAGAGTTGAGGCTGCTGTGCGGAGGCCAGGAGAGCCCATTACCCCCCAGGCACTCTGTGGAGCCAGGTAGTGTCCCATATAGGAGCACTCCCTCACCTGGAGGGAGTAAAGGCAATGACTGAATCACTCTGTTCACATGGAGAAGTAAAGCAGAGGCGGAGTCGCTTTGAAGCTGCTCCCATCGGAGTTTCAGTGCCCCTGGCTTACACAGGCCCCTTTCATGATCCCAGGAAGGTGTTTACATCGTGGTTGTGTTCTTTTGTAAAATTTGCAAAAGTAAGATCTTTCTGTATTCCTTTTGATAAACAGGACCCACCAAATCATAAAAGCTTTAGACTTCTACTGTAAAAGGAAAAAGAGAAATAGCAAGACAGGGAGAAAAAGTGAGAGGGGACACTGGATTTATGCTCCAAAGACAGGATTTTCATCAGAAAATAAGCATTTTCCAAAAATAGCTACTATAGTCTCTCAGGAGAGAATAACTTTTCAGATTCCTGCCTTGTAATAGGAAATTCAGTTACCTAAATGACCTGAATTCTTGACACCCAACTGAAAAGACACTAAGGAAATAGCTCACCCATACACCTGCTTTTCTTCTGTATACATTTACTTCATACATTTAAATAGTGCCAGCTAAAAAGAAAACAGCACAGTTATTACAATGGTACAATCTTTTGAAAACACTATTTTTGAAAATGGCAAAATTTAGGAGTTTAAATTATGAAACAATAGGTAAATATTCTTTTGGCTTTCATATACCAAGAGTATTTCAGCAAAAATGCACAAATCACTATTTACATGCAATTCCCTCATTCATCATAAATATATTAGGCTGTTTGGCAACGCGTAATGACAACCCCAAACATCCTTATTTCTAAAAGATTCTGAGTTAAAATAACAACCACATCCATGAAGCACAGTTCCAAGGGGCCGGTGCAGGGGGGGCACAGACGGAGCAGCCAGGGACATCAGCCAGCCGATTTCGATGCGCTGTAGTGCGCACAGACCTCCCGCAGGAAAAGGAACATAAAGGGAATCCTAAGACTGCTTGGATCCTGAAGGAACTAAGGTGAGAACCCTTCCTCTGTGCAGGTAGAGCATTTTCCCGGAGGAGGAAGAGCAAGTAGGATTCAGACTCAGACGCTGGAGAGGCCTAGATCGGGGAGTGTACAGCCTGGATGGGGCCAGTGCGCTGGGCTTACTTCCCATCATCCCCCCACTACCCCCTGCAAGCCTGCAGCGTTCCAGAGGCCTGCTCTATGAGGCCTAGGGGTCGCTGGTCTCAGTTAGGACTTTAATCTCTGTCTTCCTTCCTGCAAATTCCCTCTGCGATTTCCCGTGCCTCACAAAATAAAGGCACTACAGAAGCTGAAACAACAGAGAACAGAGGAGAAGGAAGCTCTCTCCCCACCTTGTCCTTCTCCAGGCTCCAGTTGAGAAGGTACTAGGCCCTGCCCAGTCCACCACCTGGAATTCCAAGGAGTGGAGATAACAGACAGTCGCCCTCGCAAACAGAGAGGCTGGGTCCCCTGGAGCAAAGACAGCGCTTGGACAGAGGTGTGCGAGCAGGCCAGTAAGGCCAGTTCAGGTTTGCTAAAAATTCCTCGGGGCAAGTGTGCAGAGGGGGAGGCCCAGGGGGTGTGAGGTGGAGGGAAGGGACCTCAGCACCCAGGCTTTTCAGTTTTATGCCCTTCTGTCCGTAAAACAAACCTCAGCGTCACACAAAATTCAGTGCCTGTTACAACAGGACCTCTTTCCAGCCACACTGAAAGCTGGGACTCTCTTCCTTCTTTGTTGCCTTCAGCTTTATAATCTTTGGCTCTGTTTCTGAGGCAGAAGCATATAGTGATTCTCAGGTAGCAGAGCTGTGTTTGATGACACCAGATAATTCATCATGAATTAATAGTATTGGGAAATACCAGTCATAACAATTCTCATCCAAAGCATAAGTGGAAAGTCCTCTCATTATTCACATTTAATTATTATTTGGGGCAGGTCAGGTTTAAATACCAAAGGCTGATAAATTAGTTGCTTACATTGTATGAGTAAAGCAATCAATGAAGAACTCTTTAGAAATGAGCACAAATAATGTCTACATGGTGCATATAAAATGTTTTGTCAATATCTTAAAAGTATGCCAGAAGCCCTAAAATTTCAAAATCATAACTGTGTTTTTTAAAAAAGCTAACCATTACAAGAGTTTCAAGTATTGCGATTAACTTTTAGATATCGACTGTGCATAGATACGTAATGACAGCAAGAATGCAATAGTTTCACTGTATTTAGAATAACTCTCCCCAAACACTCAACTGTTTCCTAAGGCATATGCTTAATGACACGGACTGACAGGTTTGTGTGGCTGTTTCATTTTACATAGGAAGCAACTGACACCCAGCAATGGTCTCCCCCATAAGCACATGGCTAATGGCTAATCATTGTCTGGTCTGAAGTGGAATCACGTTTCTGTGCCATTTCTAGCTATCTAAAGCAAACATTTTAGACTTCTCCTTTTCCTTTCATCTGACATAACTGGAGAGCCTGTTGTCGTCTCTTCAGGGATGATCAGAACACTCGGGGGAGGGGGGAGATGGTTACAGTGTCCACCCACCAGGCAGTAAATAGAGACAGAGGATTCTCAGAGCTCACAGGCTGCTTCTCAATCCATTTTGTAAAACCAAGCATCTTGAAAGTCTCTAATAACAAGGTCTGCCAGTAAGAACAACGCTGCGAATGGCTGTCCAGTGTACACAGCCGGTGCTGTCCTGACATTACAGGGCATGGCATGTGCTGACTTGACGGGTGATGATTTTGGTATCATACTAAGTAATGTGCTTCCACCTGTGGAGATCTGAAAGTTGCTAAGGACACTTCCCATTCGCACAAAGACTTTATTTATATAGTGTAAAAGAAGCTATTAATGGAGAGCTTTTGCTAAATCTGGCAAAAGAAATGTGCCTTGTGTACTTCAGCACTTCCAAATATAAAAGAAAAGATAAACACTTAACGACAAGAAAATGCCAAAAGCATGATGAATTGCACAAAGTACATATTTTTGATCGCAATGCCATGTAACCAGTGTCAGCTAGCCACCCAAGGCACAGCCGTCAGAGGGCACTGACGGAATTCATAGTTAACCAAGCCATGCCGGCTGAGTTTTATAGTTTATAGGATCAAGACCTTCGATTTGGTTCAAGAAAACAGTGCACAAACCTTTACTCAAAATGATTTAGAATATGTATTTTCCTAAAGAATGTTCTTCTCAAGCTCTCTGTTTTTTATGAAAATGCAGACAGATATAATTCAAAAGGAAGCAACCAGAAAACAAGAACAAGCTCATAGGATGTTCACTTACATTTTTAAGTTAGCATTTATTCTTTTCAGGTGTCCTGAAATAATAATAGTCTAGGTTTATTTGAAGTATCTGAGACTTTCAAGTTGAACACAATAATGATGACACAAAGGGATTTAAATACGGCATTGCTGTCATTATAGTTAAAACTGCCGTTTCCGGTTCACACAAGATAACTTACTTATGAGCTTGGTGATCACTTTGTTTGCATATGGAAGTTGGTGTTCTGGGGCTTTCTTTATTATGAATTTATTACAAAATTAAACTAATTTTCTGTTTTTGACAGAGTGGTGTCCTTGAAGCGCTGTGTCTGAAAAGGTGTGAATTGCAAATAGTTCTCAACTAATTCCATATTCAAAACCTACAACATAATTATGTTTGAAAGGCCCAAGAAGTTTGGAGCAAAATCTTTTGACCTCAGTATTATTACTGAGTTTCCTTAAGTAGATGAAATATATAAATATTGATATACTAATAATTCGATAACCGACAAGCACTGAGGTCCATTTATGTTCTTGATACTGGGTTGGGCCAGGGTTTCTTAGTCCCCGTACCACAGACCTTGTGGTCCGGTAACTGTTGTAAGGGGCCATCCTGAGCGCTGTAGCAAATTCCTGGCCTCTTTCCACTTGATCCCAGTAAGATTTTCCAGTTGCAATAACTCAAAATGTCTCCAGTTAGGGGGGAGGGGGAGGTAAAACTGCCCCACTGGACTGGGCATTAGGACTTTTAGAAAAACAAATAAAACACAGTAGAAATAGAGCACTGTCTTTTCCCTAGCACAGGTTTAAAACCACTTTCCATTCACATAAGGTAATGATGGAAGTCTGTGTTCTCTTTCTCCAAAGCGATGAAGCACAGTCATAGGAGGAATGAAAAGGGACACTGAGCTCCCGGGCCCAGGGGACAGAGCACGGCGAACTGACCCTGCGTGCACGGGAATTGTGACTGGGTTGTTCTGTGCCCCACAAAAATCTCCACCTCTTACACATATGAATGAAGAAACTGGTAGCTTTTCAAGTGAAAGAGAATAAATAGGCTTTGTGTAACCCAAGGTGATTTCAATGAGACGGAACCTTCCCATTTGTCCCTGAGACTCTGCGCACTGCGCCAGGACAGGACCCTCATGCCGGGGGCGCCTCCCACCCAGGCTCCATCACAGGCCCGCCTGCTGTCCTGTTTGATGTGGGCTTGCAGAGTCCTGCTCAGAGCTGACTTAGCCCTGGGCGGCTCCTCCCAGAAAATGTTAACAAGCGCAGGCATTGAGGACCTGGCTCTCCTGCAGGGATTCTGACCCAAGGCCGCAGGGTCGGGTAGTGAGTTTATGGCTTTAGAACATGTTTTTAATTTAGTCACCTCAAAGATTTGTGTTCCTCAGACCTGCAAACTGACCCCCCCACCATCCCAGGGCGCTCCTTCCCCCCATTCCCACCCCCAGAGGAAGTTTCTCTTGTAAAGAGCAGGGCCCGGCCAGCTAACTAATGAGCTACATACACTCTGCTTGAGATACAGTTTTTTCCTTCTTCAAAAGGCTGCTCAAAGGGTGCCCTGTGCTGGCGCTCCGCCGGTCACCACAAACACCCCCTGCGATGTCACCTCCACCAATTTGTCTCCTATTTATCAGACTCAGTCATTCTGAGCAGCTTTTAACCTGGATTTCGACCAGGTACTCTGGGAAAGAAAAAAAAAGACTTATGTTTGGAATAAACTATTTCCACAGAAATCTCACATTCTTATGACTTTAAATGGTAGTTTTGCCCAGTCGAATACAGGCTTTCTCATCGTTTACGTTTCGGTTGGCTGAGTCTGCGCTGGGGACTCTTTCCTGGGCATGTGGGGAGTACAGGAAGGCCCCTGGCCTTTCCCCTCCGATGCCACTGGGCACCGCCCACCCTCCATCCCCAGTGCCACAAACAAAATGTCTGCAGACATTGTTACATACTCCCCTGCCTGGACTGAGAGCCTCTGATGGAGTTTAGCACAAAATAGGTGCTTGTCATCGAGTTATGGACTGAACTTTAGGATTTTTGTACATGTACCTAAGAAACAATGATAGCCACAAAATCAGATGGTTTTCCTTTTTCCCAAATTTCTCATAGGCCAAATTTCTTGATAGATTTGAAATGAGAAGAAATCCAGTCAGTAGGAAGCCTTGGATTTTCATTTTTTGTGAGTGGTTTAATCAGGAAGTGGATTTTTTTTTATGAGATAAGGTCAATCGCTCATTTGTGATGGAATAAAAGGAACCAAGTGACTCAGGATTTTAGTAAGGAAATATTGCCATGGCAACAGCTGTGAAATTATACCACAGAGAAGCCTTCAAAATTAAATTAATTAATGTAGACCTTATATCACTAGTACACATGGTACAACTTTAAAAAATATTTTTTACTAAGAGCATTTTAATTTTTTTAAATGGTACAGATGTCAATGCAACTGAGTAATTTCTGATTGAATTCAAGTAAGGAATTAAAATAGAGCTTACCTATTGCATTTCACAAGCGTTATCCTTGATGCATAAACTTTAAAGAAGGGGGGGTTGCTGTAATCTGTAAGAAAAACTATGGTGGAGAGGATGGGAGTGACATAACAAGTGGGATAATCACCAAAATGGGAAAATAAGGAATCGAAAGAAACAGTGACACTCCCAACTACAACATTTCCCACCTGAGAGCTTCGCATCTTAGAGGACACTTTTGTCACCACACAACAGATGACAGAAAATTGAATAGTCAGATCCCAGCAAACTACAAACAGGTAGTTTTTAATTATTTTGCCCATGACGAGGAGCAGGAGAGCCTCGAGAAAATGAGCTTTGTCATGCAATGGGTGAGATACACGGGGATGAGATAGTGGAGAGATCCCCCAGACAGCATCAGGGATGACTGTCGGTCTCAGTAAAACCTCTCTCTTGCAGATGTAAAGAGGACGAGCTGTGCCCACAGGCTTCCTGGGTCCAGCAGCTGCAGCTGGAGATTCTGTTCCCTGGCCTGTGAGGTGCCAGACAGGACAGGAGAAGCAGGGTACTAACAGGAGAGTGCAGGGTTTATGAAGACACTGCATTTTAAAGGACTGACTTCGGAGCAAGTGTGGAGAGACAAAGAATCACCTTTAATTCCTGTACAGATTTTGAGGTAAATTACCATCCATGTGAGTCGTGCTGGGTTCGCATGGGGTGTAGATCAGAGGATGGCGCAGAAGACGAACGGAGTGACATCAAAGAAGAAAATCATCACATGGGCTGTGAACAAAAAAGTCGCATTAATTGCTTCTAAGATTCTCATCCATAATCTAGTGAGAATAAATGGAAACCAATACAGAAGCCATTGTTGTTAAACTTTTATATTATGTAGATAATAAAAGCGTGTTCATTCTAGGCAAAACTGTTTCGTCCACAAGACAGTAGTATTTCACAGTAGAGGTTTCTTTCTGCCCAACTAGTTACTTTATTAGCTTTATTTCATCAAAAGTTGAAAGAATAACTTTGAAGTATAATTTTAAAATAGTAAAATGGTGGGTTCAACTAATATTTTTAGATTTCAATGCTTAAAGTAGGAAGGTCTTTTAAAATAACAGAATTGAAGATAGCCTATTACTTAGATATGTTATGCTCTCATATACATCATTATCTCAATGTTAACATGGCCTAAGTCAGTCAACACTGTTTTGTCTCATTGGCTACATAATCCTGTTATCCAAGTGATATTGCAAAGGGGCCTTTGCAATATCTTGTGCAATATCTTTTCTATGACAAGAAAGAACTTGTTCATAGTTCCTCATACAAATTTTACACTATCATAATAATAACTTAACAATTCTATCACTCATTCTTCTGTCTAATACACACACATACACCCATCACCGGCACTGTCCTTTTTGCTAAATGTAGGCTATGAACAGAAGAGTCCCAATGTCTTTCCTCAAGAAATGCTTGGTCCAGTGGGGTGTAGTCCATGGTGAGGAACAAAGGTTGAACAATGGGAAGGTCATTAAGAGTTTTAAGCAAAGAGCGACTTACATTTTCAAGTCTCCTTTAACTACTCTGCAGTGAAAAACCCTGAACAGAAATAGGAAATCAGCGTGGAGGCAATTAGAGCAGTCAGAACAAGAAGTGGTGATGCCTGGAAATGCAGAGGGCAGAGGTAGGTGCGGGGAAATAGACAGGATGTCAATGTGACTTTGAGCAGGACTGATGGGACTGGACACTGCCATTTTGAATGTGATGGTAGAGATGGGGTGGGGTGAGATTTGTGGGTAGAAAAGTTCAAATTCGAAGTCTTTTGCCCTGAAATTAAAAGTTAATTTCATGGCACGTTAGTACCTCGGGAACCAAAAGAAAATACTAAAACTGGAAGGACTTGTTGGTAAACTGGATGACAACATTTTTTGAAGTTTGAATGGAGGGATAGTTATGATATTGAAATTAGGTAATGGGGTGTATTCCAGGATTGAACAACATAAACTCATTCTGAATGGCGTAACACGGGGTGAGAGGCATGTGGTAGTCATAACTGGTTAAGCTCTGCAAGGGTGGTTCCCTAAGCCTTCTCCCTTTTCCACCACCCACAAGTTCTGGAAAAGTACCACCCACAGCAAGTTTTAAGAGTCAAATTCTTCCTTTTGCAGCCTCCTTTACAGGTAGGGATTGCAATGTGGACTTGTCATCACCAATAAGAGGTAAGTGGAAGCATGGTCCTCCTACATGGGCTTCTAGAAAACATGTTTCTTACCTGGTAAGAGTCAGAAGAGTCCCCTCCTCTTCCCCGCGCTCTTTCTTAGATGTCCCGTGGCTTTCTGCCCGTGCCCTCTGGGGGTGATGAGCCAGGAGCCACCATCGGGTTCAATAATGTGGCTTGGCTGTCTTTACTCAAGCTACTGACCTGCCGTTATTATTGCTTGGGTCTGTAAACGGTGAGTACGCTGATTCCTCCTTTCTGGGTGGTGGCCTTAAGAAACCCTGCAGAATTACAAGCTTACCAACCCAGGATTTTGACGAATCAAAGCTGAAATCACCTCTTCTAGACTTCTAGTTAAGAAAGCAATAAATATCTTCATGCTTAAAACAACAGTTGGTAGGGGTTTCTGTTATAAATAAATTCTTGCTGGAGAGAGCAGACCTTCCAAGTGGCAACTGAGGCAAGAAAATAAGTGGAGAGCAGCTAAGTCATGGGTAATGCCGCAGGTGTGCAACCTGACCGGGCTCTTAACTGACAGCACGGGATGAGGTAAACTTGGGGTTATTTTTAGTTATTCTTAGTTTAATATCTTTGCCCAATAAACAAGGAAGCTTGATGTAATGAATAGGGTTTGCCAAATGGACAAACTTAACCTAAAATGCCACTCCACTATGTTTTAACTTAGTAACTTTTGGAAAAGCAATTGTGTGCCTCTGTTCACTCTAGTCATCTAACTGTCTAAGGTTGCTGTGAGAATTAAATGAAATAATCCATGTAAAGAGGTAATGTGCAGGGCCGGAGTATGGTATGTAGTTGGTAAACAGTCTCTGAGCATCACACTCCTCAAGATGAATTCACAGGCTTTATGCAAGAATCAAATGGTATAATTCATATCAAACGTCTAACAGAGAGAAAATTCTCGATAAATATTCATCACTCCATCACTAGAACAATAACCACATTATGAAAACATTAGTAGACATTGAAATATAACTATCCTGATAAATAATTTCTGGTGGAAATAAAGTACACAGTCAAATAAAATGTCTATTTTTACAGTATGATGAAACAGTTTGGAAAGTGTCAGAACTAGTTTAAAGTTCTTTGAAGTCAGGATCTGGACCTAAATACGCAGGGGCTATAACTACCTGGACCTTCTTTGTCCACTGGAATTAACATTTGAATAACTATCAGGTGGAGGAGGAGATGAACCCAGGAAGCTTCTAGACACCCTTGGGAGGTTCTGCCTGCCTCTTCCATCTATTTTGTAGTTCAGGAGTTTGAACTTATCCCAGCTCAGTCCCACTTTGGGCTCTCCCTCTTCAGAGTGCTTTCCTGACCTGTGTTCCTGGTCTTGGATCATTAAGCCTGTAGCTGTTAGAGCCCCAGATATCGGCAGCTATGTTTCTAACCACGGCCTGGTAACCCAGCCATGAACCCTGAGAACAACCATCTGTTTAACGATGCGGTTTGGTTCTCTACTCAAGCCTGAATAGTTCCACCGTCATACATGGTTGTACCCATAAAACGAGTGCATGGGATGTGTGACTTCTGGGTGGCAGCATTAAGAGCTAGTGTGTGCTTCACCAGGTTACCTCTTCCCTGCCCAGATGCTGGAGGCCATCCATGTGGATCTCTGAGTGACTGCAAAGAGCAGAGAGGAATGGATCCCCAGCCAGCCCAGGTAATATGAGCAAGAAACAGAACCTCATTTCTGAGATGCTGAGGCATAGGTTTGCACTGTATAACCTACCCTATCCAGACAAAAACTCTCATTAAGGAAGCTCACCCCTAGCTCAAGAATTCACATTTCCATATCAGGACTAGCCATCCTGGAGTGTGCAGAAAAGATCTTTTCCTTGAAAAGAATGATTAGCCCTAGACTAAATACTAGTCTGGTCCCAACTAACAACGAAAGCAAATGGAAGGAACAAAACAGCAGCAGACTCACAAACTCCAAGAAGGGACTAGTGGTCACCAAAGGGAAGGGGTTGGGGAAGGCAGGTGGGAAGGGAGGGAGAGGGGATTAAGGGGCATTACGATTAGCACACATACTGTAGGGGGGGCACGGGGAAGGCAGTATAACACAGAGAAGACAAGTAGTCACTCTATGGATCTACTACACTGATGGACAGGGACTACAGTGGGGTATGGGGGGAGCTTGATAATATGGGTGAATGTTGTACCACAATGCTGCTCATGTGAAACATTCATAAGATTGTATATCAATGATACCTTAATAAATAAACAAATAAATAAAAGTATAGGTGGCATACTGAGAAAAAAAGTGATACAGAACTAATGTAGATGGTAGAATTAGCAGGCAAAAGTATTAAAATAGTTATTAAATTGCATTCCATTCATTCAAGAAGTTTAGTAGAGACACAGATTATATTTTAAAAGACCCAAATCAAATGTGCAGAGATGGAAACTCTAATGTGTGCAATAGAAATTCACTGGATATGGTAAGCTGATGATTAGGCATTAATGAACTAGAACACATGCCAATGAAAATTTTCCAAAATGAAGCACACAGTGAAAGGTAATTAAAAAAAATAAAAACAGCATCTATGAATGTGGAATAACTTCAAGAAGCCTAATATACATTTTTCTGGCTTCATTATGATATAATTGAGATGTAACATTGTGTAAATTTATGGTACACAATGTGATGATTTGATACACATATATTGAGAAATGCTTATTACAATGGTGTTAGTTAATACAGCCTTCACCTCTTTTTTATGGCTGAATAATATTCCTTTGTACCACACTTTCTATATCTATTCATCTGTTGATGGACAGGGTCTTTCCACATCTTGGCTACTGTAAAGCTGAAATGAACATGGAAGTGCAGATATTCTTTGAATAGAGATTTCACTTCCTCCGGATATAAAACCCAAAGTTGTATTGTTGGGTCATATGCTAGTTCTATTCTTAATTTTCTGGAGAACCTCCATAGTGTTTCACAGAGTGGCTGCTCCAATTTTCATTCTTATCAAATGCAGAAGGGTTCCTCTCTCACCATATCCTCACCAACACTTATCTCTTGTCATTTTATAATAGGCATTCTAACAATTGTGAGGTGATTTCTCAATGTGGTTTGGATTTGCATTTCCCTGATGATTAATGAGGTTGAAGAATTTTTCACATTTTAATCAACCATTTGTCTTCTTTGGGAAAATGTTTACTCAGGTCCTTTACCCATTTTTTAAATCCTATTTTTTTTGTTTATTTGTTTTTGTTTTGCTATTGACTGAATTGCTATATATTTTGGATATTAACACTATCAGACATATAAATTACAAATACTTTCTCCCTTTCCACAGGTTGTCTTTTCATTTTGTTGATTATCTCTTTTGTTGTACAGAGATTGTTAGCTCGCTTTTGGTGTCATATCCAAAAAAAATCATTGCCAAGACTATGTCATGGAGATTTTTCCTTGTTTTCTTCTAGGAATTTTATGGTTTCAAAGTCTTAAGTTCTTAATCAATGTTGAGTAAATTTTTGTGAGTGGTGTAACATTGGGAGTCCAATTTCATTCTTTCTTATGTGAATATGCACTTTTCCCATCACTACTTAATAAAGGGACTATCCTTTCTCCATTGAGTTTTCTTGTCTTCTCTAATATTAGTTGTCCATATATGTGTGGGTTTATTTCTGAGTTCTCCATTCTGTTCAAGTGGTCCATGTGTCTGCTTGATTA